>JAGXEW010000249.1:0-207659 GCA_030684275.1 Acipenser oxyrinchus oxyrinchus | reverse complement strand
CCTACAGGGTAAAGGGTTGGGCTGAAGTTCAAATAAAACTTGTCACTTACCCCTCGTCTGGCAACTTGCCAAAAGTGGGGGGGTGGAGACGCAGAAGAGTAGTTCTATCTGTTCAAATTATTTATTTTAGAAGAGGAGCCTCCCTGCACACAACATATTGGCTTATTTTAAATCACAAAAAACAAAGATTGTACTCGTAATAGTATTAAACAAGTGTTGTGCCATATGTTCTATGCACAGGGTGACTTCTGTACACAAGATGTACTGGAATTGACGAATCCTTAACATTAATTTCTCATGCGTGAATTATAATTATTTACAGTACACTGGGAGCATTCCTTTGTTTGGTGGTACAGCGAGCCTGGTCTTTAAAAGAAACCGCAGATTTTCTGCAGTTTCCAAAATGAAAAAGTGAATTGTAGATCAGAAGACCAGGTGGGATGAGTCTGTCTTCTCAGCACTTATTGTGTTCACCCACCCATCTGCTTCATCTGAGATCTTTATTCAAGAATAATTTAGTGTCTTGAAAATGCCAACACACTTTTATTTTTAGAGTTCACTCCATACTGAGGAAGCAACAGCTAATTGTTCATGAAACAGTCGCAGACGAAGGAAAACTTTCATCCTTCATTAAATCCGACCAGACTGCATCTGTCAGGAAGGCCCTTTTGTCATTTAAGTACTGTATCACTTTAATGCTCACTTTTTTCAGGTATGTTCTGGTTGTAGCTGTTCAAAGCTGCAGCTGCAAACAGGTTCCATTTTACACTGAAATATATATGAACATAAGAAGAACATAAAGTTTACAAATGAGAGGAGGCCATTTGGCCCATCTTGCTCGTTTGGTTGTTAGTAGCTTATTGATCCCAGAATCTCATCAAGAAGCTTCTTGAAGGATCCCAGGGTGTCAGCTTCAACAACATTACTGGGGAGTTGGTTCCAGACCCTCACAATTCTCTGTGTAAAAAAAGTGCCTCCTATTTTCTGTTCTGAATGCCCTTTTATCTAATCTCCATTTGTGACCCCTGGTCCTTGTTTCTTTTTTCAGGTCAAAAAAGTTCCCTGGGTCGACATTGTCAATACCTTTTAGAATATAATAGTCCTAGGGATCTGTTTACTGTATTCTTTCATTGTTTAGTCATCTGTGTGCCCTGCTTAATGAGAAAGCAGGCCTTGTGGACACTGACAGTGTCCCATACAGATTAAAAAGCAGTTTTACTGGGTCTCCATTTATCCTTGTTGTTACATTCCGTAAATTCAGTTTTTTTGCTTCCTCATTAAACAAACACAAGATCACCCAAGCATTAGACCTACTCCTGCTGCTCCTTGCAACAGTATGAAACATAAATACATTTAAGCTCTGCTATAGTTACGGAAGGGGGGGGGGCACATGGAGTGCTGCATTGGCCTTTCTACAGGGTACAATACATAAATAAAATAGACATTCACATAATCAGTTATTTTTATATGTATACTGTAGTATCGAGGGATCCGGGGTTGTAAAGAAACACGCGCTGTAGTTATTTCTCAAGCAACTTGTATTTGTTCTTGCTGCTTCTGATACACACGTTGAACTAACCTCTACTTCCTATATACGCTAACCTTTGACCCTCTCTGGCGGTCTGTCTGTGTATCCTACAAACTGTGGACTGTGCATTAACCAATGGAATGGAGCTGCTACACTACATATACCACCATATGTGGTTCATGTTAAGCTACTTCACTTACAATATTGCTTTATAAATGTAGCTTCTCTGTGTATTTGGATGTATGTTGGATCCCTTGACCACAACTTTTTTTATCTCAATAGATGCAACAACTGTCACTTTGGACCCTGGAACTGCAAATGAAAGTCTAATTTTATCAGAAAATCGAACTGTTGTGCACTACATAGATGAACCTGTGAAATCCCCGTACAGTCCCAAGAGGTTTGACACCTTGTATGTGCTGGGGTGCGAGGGGTTCAACTTTGGACGGCGCTACTGGGAACTGGTTGTAAAAAGACAGACTGGGAGATTGGCGTTGCATGTTCTTCACTGCCCAGGAAAGGGAAAACCTGGCTGGGGAGAAATAACATTTCATGGTCTCTGGATTGCAGCAGAGTCCAGCGCACAGGATTGCATAATAACCAGATTTAAAATTGAACATGAACTCCAAATTAGAAAGAGTTGGGGTGTATTTGGATGTTGGCTTTCTATGATGCTGAAAAGATGACTCTTTTGCTGTCTTTTTATAATACATTCACAGAAGCAGTCCATCCTGTGCTCAACCCGTGTAACTTGCAAGGCAGGGAATTGTGCATTTTTAATAGCTCTCTAGCGCAATGGTATTCTGAAAAATTAGAATTAACATAAGATAGATGTATAATGCAATGCATGTGTACTAATGCATTTCACTATGATGATACAAAATAAAATGGCAATAATGTTGTAATATTGTCCCTGAGGTGTGTGTGTGCTTTTTTTTTTTTTCTTGGTCTGAAAGTGCAAAACGATGACATGATTCTGTAGCGGTTCACAGGCAGTAGAAAGGAAGGAGACAACACGCTTGATTCAAGTTCACTTGCTTTAATTACTCAGAGACCACTGCTCTGTCTGCTTCATTGCAATCCTGGAACAGTAACCATCTTTGAGAACACACACACACAATTGGTGGTGCAGCGCCCTCTTATAACGTAGCTCCGCCTCTGTATTATAATCGGGTTCCGGAGCTTACACACATCCCATTGGTCGTCAGCCGCACACCAGGACCAATGGGCACAGACAGACAACAACCAATAACAGGGGATACAGAAAGCACCACACACGCAAGCTACATTTACACAGACACAGGCAGTTGACCAGCAACTGCAGGGAATAGAGAGGGGGAAAGGAACACAATACAACAGGAATTACAGTACAGTACACAAGACACAATTACACAGATGCACGGATCGCTACATTGCCCCCACCTTAGTCTCTTTTTGTTCTCAAAAAGTCTGCAGGGCGCAATGCCCAAGAGTCCAGCTCCGTAGTTGGGCCGACGCCATGAAATGCGTTTCCAAGCGTTCAGAACAACCCCTTAACCCCCAAGTGACTGACTGTAGGATGAGGTGCTTAGAACCAGTATGGTTTGATAGCCCAACTGGGCTGAGCGGCAGAGAACAAGACGTTTGTGTAGCGAGTCGGCTGGAAGTGGCGGCCTCTCTCTCACAGGTCATAGTTTCGCTGATGTCAGACTCCGGCAGCTTGGAGCTGCTCCCGGGCAAAGGAATGGACGCTATCCAGGTTATCCTGCAGGCGTTGGGCGTACTCCATCCCTGGCGGCTCCTTTACCCCTGGGGTTTTTCCATAGGGGATTGCAGCTGGCATCCGCAGTTCCCGTCCCATCATTAGCAGAGCAGGGGTGCAGCGCATCGACTCCTGTACTGCGGTGCGGCAGGTGAGCAGGATGAGCGGCAGGTGCTGATCCCAGTCCCGCTGGTGTTCGCTGGTGTGAAAAGCAAAAGTTAGTCAAAGGCCTGGACCAAGTCAAGGGTTGACACACCCGCTAATCGAAAATAACAAACGTGGTATTGATGGCGCCTTTTTTATTTGTCCGAAGGTTATTCCTTCTACCCCAGAGGGAACCCGCCATTATTACTGGGTTTGTAATTTGCGATTGTGCGAGTCAGTATTAGCTCATTCATCTTCTTTAAATATGTTTCCCATCCCCAAACATTATACATTGTTTCAAACCTATACACGCAGTTTAAGATACAACGGTGTTAATTGAAACCGCAGGATGCACTCCAGTAGATACAAAGTCGCTATTCAGAACAGCAGATTATCATAAGTCAGGAAGTGACGCCTAGCTGCAGCACGCGCAGACAATAAAACTGTAGCTTCTTTTTTTAAAGGGATTCAAAACATTAAGGGGTATCGGTAGGTTTTTATACACGTGTATGTAATTAGTTTATACATTTGTACCGTCCGTATTGTATGTATTTAGCCTATAAATTTGTACCGTTGGATAATAAATCATTTTTTTCCAGGCCCCGTCAAGGAACATCTCCATAATTATAGACAGTAAATAGCAGTAAGACAGTTAATTATATATATATAGGCCCTATATGTCTTATGTTTTGCAATGTGTGTGACTCCCTAATGTAAATGGAATGCATTCGATGATACGCTGCACCATTTAAAAATAAATTAAATTAATGTATGCTTTATATATATATATATATATATATATATATATATATATATATATATATATATATATACACACACACACACACACACACACACACACACACACACACACACACACACACACACACACATATACACACACACTAGATTTGAACAGAAGCAATATTTGCACAATCGATAGTGGAACTTCTAAAACATGAAGATTGACCCGCTATCTAATTTAAATCTATACCTTTAAATCATCTCCATAATTATAGACAGTCAATGGCAGAAAGTTAATTATTAGTTTTTTTAAAATATATATATATATATATATATATATATATATATATATATATATATATATATATATATATATATATATATATAGGCCCTATATGTCTTATGTTTTGCAATGTGTGTGACTCCCTAATGTAAATGGAATGCATTCGATGATACGCTGCACCATTTAAAAAATAAATTAAATTAATGTATGTTTTTAAATCTTATGTTAAACAAGATGTGAATGTGTACAGTAACGTTACAATGTGTAGATTTGTGGTTGATGTCAATTTACAATGTGAAATAAATGATATCACCTTTACATGTGTTTAGCATTTTTATTTGACTTGAACTTTATAAATTACAGATACATTCACGCACATATATTATATATATATATATATATATATATATATATATATATATATATATATATATATATATATATATACACACACACACACACACACACACACACACACACACACACACACACACTAGATTTGAACAGAAGCAATATTTGCACAATCGATAGTGGAACTTCTAAAACGTGAAGATTGACCCGCTATCTAATTTAAATCTATACCTTTAAATCTAATGTTTAAATAATACTCCACTTCATTTAAATAATAATATTGATATAAATAGATCTTAAAGTAACCTTACAGCAAATCCAATAGAAACTAAAAGAATCCAATAGGATTATAGATATCCTATTTGATTGTACTGGAAAAAAAAATTAAATCCTATAGGATTTTTTGACTAGGGCGAGGCCGCGCACAGTGATCAATTTTTCAGATTAATATCGAAAAATGTAGCTGCGCGCCGAACACAAACAAGTCGCATTCCTTCTCAGCTCCTGCTGGCTGTGCGTCCAGCCTCCACTCCAGACAAACCTAGGTTCACATCAACAACAAAATCCAATCTCTCGAATGCATAATATCAGGAACTTTTATACCAGGTGCTCAGCTTCTTCAAATTATCCAATTTAAACCTATGGGGGCTGAGAACAGGAGAGCTTCAACGTGCCATTGGAACCTGTGCTTAAACTACAATGAGCAAAACAAAATAAACGTGCTTTACACAGGTGTTCAAATAAAAAGAAACTAACATTAAATCAAAGGTGATAAATCAAAACATGATTACTATAATCTAAACTGTTCACAAACAGTGCTTAACAAAGTGACTAAAGCTTTCATTTGTTCCTTTATTATATAAATGGATAATGTTCGTTTTCCTATATAATAATACCATAATGTTTAGCTAACTGTGTTGCAAAATTAATTAAGCAGCGTGTTGTTCAACAAGTTAATTAAGATATAAATCATATAGCAATGTGTACTATTCCAAGTGCTAAATACAAATGTGGCGCGGCATTTCTTTTTTAATTATTTTTAATCTGTCTTCTGTGATCACTTGCCCTTGTAATGGACACAGGCTCCACTGACAACCTCATCCTTCCGTAGTCCTAAAGATTTTAACAGCGTCACCACTTTGCCAAGTCTTTGCAACCCCCCATAAATGGTGCCCTGTCAACAGTATACCTTTTTATGAACTGATTTATGTGGGGTACTGTATAATAAACAGCGATCTATTTATTTTAACAAATACAATAATATGGAGGTGAGAATGCAACAGACTCAGTTGATCTCTACCAACAGTTACTGTTAGTCATGGAACAAAATAGGACACTACTGAACCGTATTATTCTTAATTTCCATGTGAAGCTTATTTTTCGGTCTTATTATTTTTAAGAGAATGTGAATAAATACACAAATACTAAATTGAGTTTACTTGTTATGTTATACAAGTGCATTCATTGATTGCCGTTTACAGGAATCATTGGTACTTCATTTTTATTGTTTCTTTCATTACGGTCATTCTTATTTCTAATGCAATGCTATGTTTTTATTCTCAGTAAAGGTCACATTTGCACACGTTTCTCAGAATAAACATAATGCAGTTGTTTGAAAATCAAACCCGGTGATTTTTCCTCGTGCAGAATTCATTCTAGCAGTGATTTACTAATGATCTGAGAATGCTGATAATTCAACGGCGTCGATTGGCTTGCTAAATACAACTTCAACTAAAACGCTTGAAGCGTCACAGTTTAAATACCCGCGCCTCTAACCCACAGACATATGGCTTGATTTTTTTTGTTGTAGTTGTATTTTGTTATACTAGCGATGTTACGGAGAGGGCGGGCAATGCTGCCTTTCTTCTTAATGGCCTGGGTGTTGGGGCTCACACAAGCGCTTGCTTTAGCTCATGATCGCCTGCAGGATGAAGCAGCTGCAAATTCCGTGTCAGGAACAGGAAACTTGGATCGTGGAGGGAACTTGAGCTTGCTTACTGATTTAGCCATTCCTTCTGCTGATGATCTGTTGTCTGAACATGATTACTTTTCAACAAATAGAAAAGGTGAACTTTCTGAGATTGCCACTGTTGATCTGCAGAATAACCAGCAGTCTCATGATCATGTGGTTGCTGAGACTGAGTCTGATGCTGCAAACCACGGGCTTTTTGATTTCAGCCAGCATTATAGGTATGATGAGAATACACTTGAACAGCCTATCTTTTCCAGTCCAGATAGTGATGACTTCAATTCTGATCTGACCAAGTATGCTGTCCCTTTTGTTGCTGACGATTACCCTATGGCTTCAGAATCTGAAGGCGATGTGGCACATGCTCTCTTTACTGACTTGAATAATGACCCTGATGTTGACTTCCCAGAAGTCTTTGCATATGCTGATTTAGTTACTTCACCTAAAGAGAATGTGTCCAATACACTTGTGACAGAAATGGGTATAGGTGAACTTGGCAATGAAGAGTTTGACTCTGACAACTATACATCTGGTACCTACTCTGAAACCCTAGGCTATGATTTTGCCTTGTTTTAGATCTTGAAAAGGAAGGTAATGATTCTTTGCCTCCTGAAGATGTAGTTAATGGTGACCTTACTGGCATGCATGCTTCTTTTGACCGCTCTGTGCTTACTGATATAAATCAGGAGTTGGATGAAGCTCTTTCTCCAGCTTTCAAGATTACCAGTGCACGCAACTCTCCTGATCTCTCCGGAGGTCACATGTTGCCAAGCAGCGTCTATGATGCCTCTATAGGACCCTACGGTGTCTTCAATCTACCTATTAAGAACCCAGGAAACCCTTCTCGCCATAGCACAGTGGCACCGGCAGATAAATCAAGTGAAGGAGGGCCGACCACCCTGGTTTCGGCAACTACATGCGGTGTCGCAGACATGACCATCAAATTGTTTGGTGGAAGGTTGACAGACCTCAAATTGCGAGGTAAGGGTTTTGCTTAGCCTGGTATCTGTTTAATTCTGGAAGAGGCATGGTTATCAAGTATCATTAACTACTTTCTTCACCCTTCCCCCCCCACCCCAGTCCCCATTATACTTGTTGAAGTAAGCAAGATTGCTCGGAGATGCAGGTACACGGTGTTGGAGAAAAAGGAGTTGTCATCTTTACAACTGCCTTCAAAGGTTGCAATGTGAAGGCACAGGTAAGATTTAGATTCATAACTTAGTCTGGTGATACTATGCCTTGACACATGAACTTGTTGGCCTTTGTACAGTATAAATGAAACTGAGGAAGCAAATGTCAGTGCACTGCTGTTCAACATTGTAAATATACAACTAATTCAGCTTCTTAAATGTTAATCTCTTTTGGGGTAATTGTGTTTTATATTAGAACTAATACTATAGTCCTAACTACAGAGCATCTACTTTAAACTCCATTGGTCTTTATTGAAACTATCTCTGCTGTGGTTGAAAGATGCAATCATAAAGATGTTGGTTAGAACATTCCCATTCAACTTGATGTTTTACCTTTGCTTGCAGGGTGGGCAATATGTCTTGACCCTGATGTGGCGAAACCACTATGTGCATATGTCCTGTCCAGTTCCCACACCTGATAGACCTATTACAATCTGTGGTACAAGTAGCATGACCATCACACTCCCAGCAGGACCAATAGAAGCGCTTCGTGTAAAAAGTGAGTTGTTCCTGCCTGGCACTAAATGACATCCTACTTTGGAATGTATGGGTGTATTTGCTTTACAATGTAGCTTGTTACAACTCCTAACTTGTATTTGAAACTGGTACATGTAGGCTACTTGTTTCAAGCAGTACATTGTCTTGAACATAAGGACTGTAACACCCTTGTCAAAGTACAAGTATTGACTTGTGTTGTGGTCAATCGTGGGATCTGTGGGTAGGATGAAGTAATTGGGTTTTTTTTTAAATTATTTATTTTTGTAAATGCTTGGTAGCAATTCTGAGTAATTGAACACAAGATTTATTCTAGTCTGTTTCTTTACACTGTTAATGTGAGTGGGTGTACCCATTGAAAAAGCTGCGCAACAGAGGAAGATCAGGAGATCTCACTAAATTTCTTCCAATTGTAGATAAATCCAACAAATGGGTATCCATTTACGAAGTTGCTGTTAAATGCAAATATCAACTGTTGAGTGATTCAGAGGGAAGGATCACTTTCACTACTTCCTACAATGGATGTCATGTGAGGAGATTGGTATGTGAATCCTGCTTTCCACCAGTATAGGAAACATTCTGCTCTGTATACAGCCTGCATTGTAACCTAGGAAGAATGGACCAATACAGTGTCACCTGTGTGCCCATACAAAATGATGGTGAAATATAAAATGGGTTTATTTTCATACTTTAAATATTACAACTAGAATAGCCTTCCTACCCATAGGAACAGGATAATGTGAAGCTTTTAAAACTCCAGAACAATGCCAGTGTTTGTTTTGTTTTCTCCCCTCCTAGATGGGTCATTATTTCTATAACATCTACTATCGAATGGCTTCAGGGAAGCTAGGACAGGCACTCATGTCTTGTAGGACAGGAATTAATGTTACAGTCCCAACTGAAGAGTCCTTGCCATCAGTGTTTTGTGCCAAGTCTGGCATGATGATCAAATTGCCTAAGGGAAGTCTTAACGCAGTCAAAGTGAGAGGTGAGTAGCATCTATGTTCCTGTGATGGTAATTCTGATAATGTCAACCCTCCCTCCTTACCAATCTTGACCTGTGGAAAGTGATGTTGTAAACCATTCACATCTTCTATTGCATACAGTGCTTGGCTTATTGGCTATAACTGGAGTAATGCATCATTTCTGAATTCTGTAACCATTAGAATTTCTAGTAGTCGTGTGTATTAGGTTCAACACCGTAAGCCTCGAGCGGTCCTTGTCTTGTATAATATGTGTTTTATAAAAACTTCCTGTGTCATGAACTTTTCATGTAATTGCTTGTCTTCTGCAGATGGGTTTGGCAAGACAATACCTGTGGATAGTGTTGCCAAGAACTGCAATTATCAACTCTTTCAAATGAAGACTGGACACATCATCTTGATTGCTTCCTTCCAAAGCTGTCAAATTGCATTTGTGGTAAGAATATTAAATCATTACCCCCCTTAAAGAGTAAGTAACGGTGTTCTGAAAAATATAGCATTCTACATCCCACGTGTTGCTACAACTGTTTAAATAACATACCTGTAATCCGTGGTGGGGCTAGGCATAAGCAGACTAAGCAATTTTGCTTCGGACCCCAAGCAGTTCAAGGGGGAGCGGGGCTTAATTCGGGTGGCGTTTTATTTTATTTTAATTTGTTGCTCCTTTAGAAAAGAGCACTGATTCAGACCAGTTCACATGAACCGGTCAGAAAACAAATATCAATCGGCACTTACATTTGAGACATTGGCGGTGTTTACATGCAAGTTTTAATCGCGCTACTATAGTGCATTCATGACGTGTCACGCGCAAATGACGCATGATTGTGCTCGTTCCAAAAGTGCATAGCAAAAAGTGTGTGACTTAATTGTCATTACACTTTGACTTAATTAGTCCAATAAGCAGTAAATGAATGCATTATGTATTACCATGACATGTCTGACGACATGCTCATCTTTTTTTACTTGTTTGTTTACACTTGCGTTTTCATAATTAAACTCCCGTGCTTTTCTCCAGTCCAGAAGACTGCGCTCACACCCTCCCTGGTTACAGTAAAGCGTGCACGACAACATCAGGCTTGTTGACAACATGGCCCGGCGCAAATATAACCACGTATCCCAGTTACATCCGACCATTACTTCTGGAAGAATAAGTAATCTATTCGGCAGTGACTGTTGAAATGTAGGCTATTATATTTGTGCTTAAATACTGTGGAATTCATCCGCTGTAAACTTCACTGTTTGCTAGACAAAATATCTCTGTTTGGACATATGGAGTGACCCATTAAGTCAATGGGAGAAATGTGTACTTCTGCAGTACAGTTGACACAAAGTGCAGTAGATTTGTGAAACGAAAACCGCATCGTTTATTGCTAAAATTCAGGGCCAAAATAATTCAGTAAGTGTTAAGCACCAACTGTCTCTTGGCCATTTCGTCACAGTAGTAGGCCTATAACGACATGATAAATATATATGTATACAGCACTGTATATAATACACCTTGAGAACCCCACTGGAATAGGAATAAAGCTAATTTATTACGTAAAACAGTTCATGTGCAGTCAAGGTTTTGGTAAATAGCATTTTCAAAACCATATCATGTGCAGTTTTAAAATATAGCAAATCCACAAAACCAACGATATACATATTGTATATTTGACATTTTATTTCTATTCTGTGTAACACGGGCCATCGTTTAACCTTGAAAAAAATAATACAGTACCTGAAGCAGATATACGCGTTTATCACATCCACAACAAAGTGTGTTATAAAAAAATAACGCAAATTGTTCTTTTAAACTGTCCAAAATATTTTAGTACCACTTGCCAATCTATTGCAAACTTTTGTCATGTAATCAACGTTCAATCGCGAACACCAGATTGATGTGCTTTGACAGAGCGTCAATTTACATATTCAATAGCTTCGTTAAATAAGCCCTGTTTTAAATGTCGTATAAACAGTTGGGCGGTTACTGCAGCCTTTGGGATACAAAAAATACATTAAAAAAAAAAAAACCCCACTAAAAGCCCAGTCTTTAACTCGTTTTATTTCCTGTGTGCGTTCGTGCCTGCAAATCGATATTTATTTCAGTGACCCAATTTAAAGTGTTTGTGTTACTCAAGTACTATTGGTTCATTTCCAAATACAGAATGTATGGCCAATCAGAAACCGAAGTTTTGCCATGCGGTCTAATTTGACAAGCTGTTCCGTCTGGTGTGAATAAGTTTTTAGCTTTCAATGTAGCGAAATGCGGATTGTTGGCTCAATACTAGTACATTCCTAGCAAAGAGCAATCAAGACGAAATACCGTCAGATTAAAAACGCAAAAAATGTCTTGCGACTGAGATCTCTCCAATTTCCCTGCCATCAGTGATCTATGAGGTAACAAATGGACATCCATCGCACTGATACTAGATAAGCGTTTTATTATTGTTTTTTTAATTCGCACCAGCACTGTACGTTTGTCACCAAGAGTTTAAAAACGCCAATATGTTTTCGTAATGAGGTCAGCTGTCGAGATGCGTAAATAGTGAACTTTTCGTTGCCCCCTTATTGTAATTATTAGTGATTGAGGCTAGCACTGAGGCTTCGTTGATTTTAATTCATTGGTAATTCTAATAAAATGATTCCAACAACTAGAAACCTGTTTGAGGGACTATTTATCCAAAAGTAAATAGATTTGTCCCGTTATACTGTAACTTTTAGAATTGTATCCATCACACACTCCAAGGCTTGTGCGTTTTGTTGTATTATGTTATTGTACAGACTGTTTATGGTTTCATTTTATTATGACGATCTCAGATGGGGTACGCGGTCTACTTTTACTTTTTTTTTTTTTTTTTTTTTTTTTTTGGAAAGGGGTATGCAGCTTAAAGATTGAAAACCTCTGTTCTAATGTGATTTGGTACAATGAGTATCCTCTACTCTGTGATACACCAGCATGACTGACACATTTCCCAATATTTTCCCCAAAAGTTAGTGAGTATTGTAGAGACACCTTGGTTGTATCTACAGCTTTACAGTAATTTTTTGTTCAGAAACAAAAGGTCAGTAAACTCTGGCAACAAACAAAAATGAGAAATGCGAGTTGGTTCTGAATCCACCATATTGACCCCTTCACTGAAGAAAATGTCCCCTAATTGATAGGGGGCCACATTGACCCTCCGTCTGAGTCCTGGAGCATACACTGCATGAATGTTCCGCTGACGCTTTTGACGCAGCACTCTTGGTGTGAAAAGCCCTTTATTGTAATCTACATACTTGAACATGCTGCTTACAGGATGTAACTCGCATAGCAGGCGCATGCCGA
This sequence comes from Acipenser oxyrinchus oxyrinchus, assembly GCA_030684275.1. Taxonomy (NCBI): domain Eukaryota; kingdom Metazoa; phylum Chordata; class Actinopteri; order Acipenseriformes; family Acipenseridae; genus Acipenser; species Acipenser oxyrinchus. The sequence continues at coordinate 194,924 of JAGXEW010000249.1, read as the reverse complement.
GCTGACGTTTTTGTTGTGATGCGCATCAGTGGGTTCTTGTGACCAACATCAAGCTATCATTCTGAGAAGTGCTTTGAAATGCTTCTTGAAGTGTGAAGTTGTCTGGATGCTCACCATGAAAAGAGAAATTACAGGTATGTTATTTAAACATTTAGCAACAGGTGGAGATGTGTAATGCTGTATTTTCCATGAATATTAAATATTGCTGTATACTTCCAGCAAAGTACTTCAGTACAAGCAATAATGAATACATATAACTACATTTCCTTAAAAAGATTTCTAATACTTGAATAGAATTTGGTAGCTAAGTGTTTGGGAGGTTCACTGATCCATAATTTTAGATGGGCCAAATGGCCTCTCCTCCTTTGCAATTGTCTAATGCATGCTTTAATATGCCGCTGTCTCATCCTTCTCCTCTTGTACATCTAGAATGGAAACTATGTCCTGGCCATTATCTATACAACTTATTCTGGAGACTTTGCATCAGTGCAGATAGAATGCCCAACCAGTGGAGAACCAACCAAACCCCCTCCCTCTACAAAACCCATTCCTCCAACTCCTGTGTGCAGAGCTTCCAGCATGATGGTGGAGCTGCCTGAGGGACCTCTGGAACAAGTCAAGATAATGAGTGAGGATTTATTTATTATTATTATTATTATTATTATTATTTTTTTTTTTAAACCAAGTGCCTTATGGTAATCTCATGGAAACGCGTCTACTTTGTAGATAACTCTAATGGGCTATGGGTAGCCGTAAAGGATGTCCCAAAGAACTGCAACTACACACTGATGAAGGAAAGAGGAAGAAACCTCTTCATAACCTCCTACAAGGCCTGTCATGTCCGGATACTGGTAATGACTAACCCCAATTGATCTGGGAAATGAGATGTAAATAAGTAGGGCCCATAATATTGGGTTCCATGTTCTGTGCATATTTAATGTATAAATGCATTAAGATTATGGAGGCTTTTTAATGGTCAACTTGTCTTTTAGATTTTATTTAAGCATCCAGATCTGCTGTGAAGCCAATGAAAGAAGAATCAATGCTGGGTGATTTGACTTCATATTTATGATTCACAGTTTGGTACAATGCATCAGATTGATTCTGGTGTTGTACCCTGAAATATCGGGCCTTCTAAATTCTGCCTAATTCTGCTAGTTCCTGTTTGCTTGACACTATGACTTGGTTGGTGTAAGCTACATGTTCTTCCTCTCCTTGCTCTAGACTAAAAACTATGTCTTGAATATACGCTACATGAGGATGGGAAGTGCATTCTTTGTGAATATGAGATGCCCAGTAACAGAAACCACTACAGGAAAGTCAACAAAACCTGCTGTAGTCTGCAGAAACACCAGCATGATGGTGGAACTGCCTGAGGGATCTCTGAAGCCAGTGCAGGTCATTGGTGAGTTGGATAGTGATGGAACAAATCCTTTTGAGGGTGGAGACTGATCAATATAGAACACTTCTCACAGAAACCTTTGTTTTTTTTTTAGATGAAAACAGGCCAGTGGCTATCAGTGATGCACTCCTCAAATGTGGGTATCTTGTGGTAGAGAGAGGAGGAAAGATCATCTTTACAGCTGTTTATGCAGCCTGTGATGTAAAGATTGTGGTAAGGCACGGTTTAATTGAACTTAATTTATATATAGGGGTATTCATTTCTAAATGTCCCAAACAGTGGAATTGTAAGAAGGTGCAGCAGTCGAGTTACTTCATACCTCAAATAGCACTCTGTGTTTTAGCTCGGAGCCAGTTGCCCAACGTTTCGATATGTTGTAAATGTCTTTCTCAAGGGAGCATGGGTTTCGATCAAAACATTGGAGGTATTTATAGATCTTTGGCATGACAACTGCTTGTTTATTCAAATCCATGATTTATTCTTGCATGATGTAATGGTGGTCTAAATATTCAACTAGTTCATATATAGATGTAAATAAAAACAAGTCATTTGTACACTTGCAATGCTTGATATTGACGAGGTGCTGACCCAGTATAAGGTAATTACATGTAATGAAAGTAGAGTCTCTACGGCAATGCAAAAGTTCAAAACTCTTTCAGCCAAACTTTGTTTAGATGGCTTACCAAAAGTTTCTGTAGAGACATTCATGGTTGCACTCTTGTTATCTTACTTCAAAGGGATTAATTTAACTCCTGGCTTTTTTTTGTTTGTTTTAAACTTCTGTATATACAACTCCAAACTACTCCACACAACATCACTCCTCTCGCACAGCATACAAGCAGGCAGTGCTGCAGAAGAGCCCAACCAGCACAACACCAACTGATCTCTAGGAAATGCTATAATATTTGAGTGACTTGGTACCCAACGAATATATATATATATATAATTACACACACACAGTACCAGTCAAAAGTTTGAGTACACATGCTGGAAACTAGGTTTTTTTTCATAATTGTCAATGTTTTACGTCGTATATGTTTGTGTAAACACTTGAAAATGAAAACATATGTTCCAATATAGAAAACAAAACATAAGGAGTATCAAAGCAATGTTCAAGAAAATTGAAAATTGTCTCTAAATCTTGGATTCCTCAAAATAGCCACCCTTTGCCTTAATAACAGCCTCACAAACACGAGGCATTCGGTGAACAAGTTTCAGCAGGAAATCACCCGACATGTCTTCCCAGCTCTTCTGCAGCAATTCCCAGAGATGTAGGGCACTTGTGGGTAGCTTTGCTTTGACTCTTCTGTCCAGTTCATCCCATACAAGTTCTATGGGATTGAGGTCTGGAGACTGGGCAGGTCATTAGATTGAGTTGTCCTTCACTTTCCTTCGCCAGATAGTTCTTGCACAACTTTGAGGTGTGTTTCGGTCATTATCTTGCTGAAGAATGAAGGACTGCCCAACTAGCTGTAATTCTGATGGAATGGCATGCCTCTGAAGTATGCTATGATAGCCATGCTGGTTGAGCTTGCCATGGACTTGGTAAAGATCACCAACACTGTCACCAGCAAAGCAACCCCAGACCACAACACTGCCTCCTCCATGCTTGACAGTGGGAACCACACATGCAGAACTCATTCGCTCACCCTCTCTGCGTCTTACAAATACTCGGCGGTTGGACCCAAATATTTCAAATTGACTCATCGGTCCATAAGACCGACTTCCACTACTCAAATGTCCAGTTTCTGTGTTTTTTTGGCCCAGGCAAGTCTCTTCCTCTTATTCTGCGCTCTTAACAATGGTTTCTTTGCAGCAATTCTTCCAGTTAGGCCAGCTTCACGCAATCTCCTCTGAACAGTTGATGTTGAAACATCTGTACTTCTAGTAGCATTTAGCTGAGCTTGTATTTCAGGGGCAGTTAATCTCGGTTTCGCAGACTTGTGACTTGAATGAACTCTGATTTTGAGGTCACCCTTGGCCTGCCTGACCTTGTTCGGTCCTCATGAGTGCCAGTTTCTTCAAATCGTTTGGTCTTAGCCACAGCAGTTGCAGACACTTGCAGAGTTCTTGCGATTTGTCTTAAAGATTGACCTTCATTTCTTAAAGTAATTGGACTGTCTTTTTTTCTTTGCTGAACTGAGCGTGTTTTGCCATTTTCTGCTCCCTTACATTCAGGAATGACAAACTTGTGCCTATGCTAACTATTTATAGTAATCATGGACCCTCACCTGTTAACAATAATTGGTGACAAAAGGTTAATTAGGTAACATGCTAGTTAACTCGGAGAACATCTAACAAAGACACTTTTATACTTAGGCCAGTGTTCTAGCACCGTGTTATACACATTTCAGACTTTTCACTGACTTGGGCTTCAGACTGAAATCCCCCTTGCTTTGGATGACCATTTCATTGAAATTGATAAGATTTACATTTTCATTTAAAAATAAAATTTTCGAATGCAATCCACTTATGATTATCAGCTTATGTAAGTACACGTATCATATAATGAAATATTGAGTGTTTATAGACCAGTTTATACAGTTTAAAAGCATAGATAATCATGAAAAACCTGGTTTCAAGCCGGTGTACTCAAACTTTTGACTGGTACTGTATATGTCTTGGTATATGTGCTGATTCCACAATGTAGAAGTGGAATACAGTCCTTCCAGTCTTCAACTAGTTTTTGTTTTTTTCAGGATGGAAATTACATCTTGACCTTGCTCTACACAACCACCGCTGGTAAACGAGGGTATGTGCACATGAGATGTCCCACAAAGGCCACTACAACCACAAATACAAAGCCAACAAAGACTACTAGAACCAGTGCTGGGGAATCGACCAGGAGAGCTAGAAGAAGTGCTGGGGATGCAACCAAGATGACGCGAAGAGGCTCTGGGGATGCAACCAAAACGACTCGTACAGGCTCTGGGGATGCAACCAAGACGACGCGCAGGGGCTCTGGGGATGCAACCAAAACGACACACAGTCCTGGGAATGCAACCAAGACGACGAACAGGGGCTCTGGGGATGCAACCAGGACGACACGAAGGGGCTCTGGGGATGCAACCAAGACGACGCACAGGGGCTCTGGGGATGCAACCAGGACGACGCGAAGGGGCTCTGGGGATGCAACCAAGACGACGCGAAGGGGCTCTGGGGATGCAACCAAAACGACACACAGTCCTGGGAATGCAACCAAGACGACGCACAGGGGCTCTGGGGATGCAACCAAGACAACACGAAGGGGCTCTGGGGATCCAACAAAGACGACGAGAAAAGGCTCTGGGGATGCAACCAAGACGACGCGAAGGGGCTCTGGGGATGCAACCAAGACGACACGAAGGGGCTCTGGGGATGCAACCAGGACGACAGAAGGGGCTCTGGGGATGCAACCAGGACGCACGCGAAGGGGCTCTGGGGATGCAACCAAGACGACACGAAGGGGCTCTGGGGATGCAACCAAGACGACGAAGGGGCTCTGGGGATGCAACCAAGACGACACGAAGGGGCTCTGGGGATGCAACCAAGACGACACGAAGGGGCTCTGGGGATGCAACCAAGACGACACGAAGGGGCTCTGGGGATGCAACCAAGACGACACGAAGAGGCTCTGGGGATGCAACCAAGACGACACGAAGGGGCTCTGGGGATGCAACCAAGACAACACGAAGAGGCTCTGGGGATGCAACCAAGACGACACGAAGGGGCTCTGGGGATGCAACCAGACGACGAGGGCTCTGGGGATGCAACCAGGACGACACAGGCTCTGGGGATGCAACCAAGACGACGCGAAGGGGCTCTGGGGATGCAACCAGGACGACACGAAGGGGCTCTGGGGATGCAACCAGGACGACAGAAGGGGCTCTGGGGATGCAACCAGGACGACACGAAGGGGCTCTGGGGATGCAACCAGGACGACACGAAGGGGCTCTGGGGATGCAACCAGGACGACACGAAGGGGCTCTGGGGATGCAACCAGGACGACGCGAAGGGGCTCTGGGGATGCAACCAGGACGACGCGAAGGGGCTCTGGGGATGCAACCAGGACGACGCAGGGGCTCTGGGGATGCAACCAGGACGACGCAAGGGCTCTGGGGATGCAACCAGGACGACACGAAGGGGCTCTGGGGATGCAACCAGGACGACACGAAGGGGCTCTGGGGATGCAACCAGGACGACGCGAAGGGGCTCTGGGGATGCAACCAGGACGACGCGAAGGGGCTCTGGGGATGCAACCAGGACGACGCGAAGGGGCTCTGGGGATGCAACCAGGACGACGCGAAGGGGCTCTGGGGATGCAACCAGGACGACGCGAAGGGGCTCTGGGGATGCAACCAGGACGACGCGAAGGCTCTGGGGATGCAACCAGGACGACGCGAGGAGGCTCTGGGGATGCAACCAGGACGACGCGAAGGGGCTCTGGGGATGCAACCAGGACGACGCAGGGGCTCTGGGATGCAACCAGGACGACGCAGGGGCTCCGGGATGCAACCAGGACGACGCGCAGGGGCTCCGGGATGCAACCAGGACGACGCGCAGGGGCTCTGGGATGCAACCAGGACGACGCAGGGGCTCCGGGGATGCAACCAGGACGACGCAGGGGCTCTGGGGATGCAACCAGGACAACGCAGGGGCTCTGGGGATGCAACCAGAACAACACGCAGTGCTGGGAATGCAACCAAGACAACACGAAGAGGCTCTGGGGATGCAACCAGGACGACGCGAAGAGGCTCTGGGGATGCAACCAGGACGACGCGAGGGGCTCCGGGGATGCAACCAGGACGACGCGAGGGGCTCTGGGGATGCAACCAGGACGACGCGCAGGGGCTCTGGGCATGCAACCAGGACGACACGCAGTGCTGGGAATGCAACCAGGACAACACGAAGAGGCTCTGGGGATGCAACCAGGACGACGCGAAGAGGCTCTGGGGATGCAACCAGGACGACGCAGGGCTCTGGGATGCAACCAGGACGACGCGCAGAGGCTCCGGGATGCAACCAGGACGACGCGCAGGGGCTCTGGGGATGCAACCAGGACGACGCGCAGGGGCTCTGGGCATGCAACCAGGACGACACGCAGGGGCTCGGGGATGCAACCAGGACGACGCGAGGGGCTCTGGGGATGCAACCAGGACGACGAAGAGGCTCTGGGGATGCAACCAGGACGACGCGAAGGGGCTCTGGGGATGCAACCAGGACGACGCAGAGGGCTCTGGGCATGCAACCAGGACGACACGCAGTGCTCTGGGAATGCAACCAGGACAACACGAAGAGGCTCTGGGGATGCAACCAGGACGACGAGAAGAGGCTCTGGCGATGCAACCAGGACGACGAGAAGAGGCTCTGGGGATGCAACCAGGACGACGCGAAGAGGCTCTGGGAATGCAACCAAGACAACACAAAGAGGCCCTGGCGATGCAACCAGGACGACGAGAAGAGGCTCTGGGGATGCAACAAGGACGACGCGCAGGGGCTCTGGGCATGCAACCAGAACTACAAGCAGTGCTGGGAATGCAACCAGGACGACGAGAAGAGGCTCTGGGGATGCAACCAGGACGACGAGAAGAGGCTCTGGGGATGCAACCAGGACGACGAGAAGAGGCTCTGGGGATGCAACCAGAACTACACGCAGTGCTGGGGATGCGACGAGGACGACGCGCCGGGGCCCTGGGGATGCGACGAGGACGACGCGCCGGGGCCCTGGGGATGCGACGAGGACGACGCGCCGGGGCCCTGGGGATGCAACCAAGACTACTAGAGCCACTAGGAAGCCAACTGAGAAGACTGAAACCAGTGCTGCAGAGGTAACAAAGGCCCCTACATCTGTTGTCTGCAGAGCGTCTAGTATGGTGTTGGAGCTGCCTAAGGAACCTCTAAAACGTGTCCTGTTTCTAGGTGAGCTAAGCTTTTGTTAGATATTGGAGAGGCATAATGTCTGACACCTAGGGGTCCTTATTGCAACCTTTTCTTTGTAGATAAATCCAACCAGTGGGTAGCTGTTATTGATGCTCCCGAGTACTGCAACTACACCTTGTCTCAGGGAATCGGAAGGAATTTCTTCATAACGCCTTACACAGCCTGTGATGTCAGGATACTGGTAATCCTTTTGATCAGATATCCAGCATCTTGTGCGATGGCTATTAAAAGCATGACAATCCATTGGGTATACTATAATAATGTTTTCTTTGTTGTAGAATAAAAACTATGTTTTGAAGCTATGGTATCTGACAACTGGTGGAGAGAAAGGGTATGTGCTGATGAAATGTCCCACCAGTGCTGGAGAACCAACAGAGGCCCCTACACCTACAACCACCACTAGGAAGCCAACAGAACCAGTGCCTATTGCAACTACTATCTGCAGAGCCTCTACCATGATGGTGGTGCTCCCTCCGGGACCCCTGGAAGAAGTCTTACTAATGGGTAGGTTGTGCGTGTTTGGGAGGGGGGATTTCTTTTGTTCGAATTGAGATTAATGTGTGGTACCATCTCTTTGTAGATAAATCCAATAATCTGGTTCCTGTGAAAGATGCCCCCAAGTACTGTAACTATAGTTTGGTAGAGGGAGAAGGAAGGAACATCTTCATAACGCCCTACGTAACAACCTGTGATGTCCAAATAGTGGTAAGATTCCTTGTCCTAATGTATACATTTCTTTTAAACATGATTATTACTTTGACAAGCTGACCTAGCACAGAAATGACCGTAATTTCTCATCGTGGCAGTAACGTACATAAAGTCCCCCACTATTTAGCAGTACAGAAAATGCTGCCCATGCCCTCCTATAAAAATACAATGAGAAATATATATTTATACTACTCTAATATTGTGGGGCTGTCATAATTGCACATACAAACTACCCATTAGATAGGAATTGTATTTCAATCCTGTTGCACTGAAGCAGGGCTCCAGTATACAACAAGCTTGGAGTTTCTCAGTATTTAAACCACCAAGCAAAGCAGATTCATTCATTTGAAAACCAAAACGGCCTTTGCTTCAGTGCAGTTTGCACCATTTGAAATAAAACAAAGAATTGGCGTACTAATAGAAAATACAAGCAAGCCATATTTTTGCCCAAAAGGAATAAGCGGGTAATGCTTAACAATGGTATATTTCGAATCCCACTCCAGCCGTCGGTTGTAAAATCTGCCCATTTTTTTGTCAGTCGGCTGCATACATCCCCTCTAACTGTAGAGTGTTACAAAACTATTAATGGTGAGGTCTTTTCAGCAAATGCACTGAAACGTTGGTTTTTTTTCTTGTAGCTCTGGATTCCAAAACTATGAAAAGGCAAGCATAGAGATCCCTTTCTCTGAGGGTTCCTTGTAGTGTTTTAAGTCGGTTTTACAAGCAGTGTAGATTAGTCCACAGTTAATTCTGTGTAGAAACCTCGATGCAGTGAATTTAAAGGGGGACGGACATGCTCTTCCCAAATTCTCTAATCGCACAGGAGCCTTGCATTGACTTATTCCCAGTCCTTGGTCAATGATTTGATCCAAGTAAAGGCTTAACTTCTTTTTTCAACGAGGTTCATAGCTCCACCCATTTACTGTTGCAATGAGCTTGCATTTAGTCCACTTTTTTCAAAAGAGTGGTTTGCCTCCTTGGAACTCTTGCAGAATTTTTATTGTCCATTTTAATTGTTCTCCCCAAGCCATTTCTCAAATTCATCCCAAACGCATGTATTTAAACATTTGCCAATTTTTATATACACCTTATTTTATTCCTTTAACTGAAATTCTTGTAATGCTATTGTACTAAATGCAATTGGTCACAAGCATGTTCTCAATTAATAAAATTAGGCTCTTCATGCATAGCTAGTTTCAGTTTGACATACCCTCCATTATCCACAGGAGGGCAGTTACTCCACATTGGACAGTTTTGAAAATGATGCGGAGACGGCAAGTCTGATCACTTTGTATTCAGTCCTAATCCGAATATTGTATGTTCCCTTGTTAACAAAGGACGACTGTTCGGATGAGTCTGCATTTGTTTAGTTTAAGAAGCTGACCCTCCCAGCAGGGCTATTTGTTCAGATTGTAAAACTGCTCTTCACCAGATTGTAATCAAATTAAGGCCATTCTTTTCAGAAGGGGTCATTCTCTTCAAAGAATGGAGCTGGGAGGGGTTGAATCTCACACAGATTCTCGAACACTCGAACCGCCGGGTTATACTAGTACTTGAAACCACCACCGGCATTCATTATGACAGTTACATTTGAAACTTCAATATTGAAATGAAACTATCGGATACAACGCCAGTTTTATTCAAGCACATCCTATCAAACACCTGCACAGCCGAAATGCCATATTTAACTGAACAATTAAACAAGTTCTCACTTGCTACAAAGCACTAAAAAAACAACTATATAATCATTTAAAAAGTTGTGTGTAAACAGGTCTGTGTACATAAACTGTAAAAAATAAAAGTAGTTTAATTTTATGACAGTAACATATGTTCTCTTGCATGGGTCAGTCGGTGCAGTAGCCTGCTTTGCAGTTTTCAGATCGAGATGTTTCTGCCGGCGCTGTGGCGAGCTTCAAGATTAATTCTCTCCTATTGATTTTATTTTCCAAGGTGCATTCCTTGTAGAAAGTGAAGGAATTGATGGCTGCCAGGTCTGGTAGAGAACAGGCGTGTATACAAAATATTGCAGGTTATATTCAAAATAAACATGCATTGTAAAAGGCAATCAAAATGACAGCTTTGGCGGTTCTATGTGGGTGGGATTATAACTTCCTTATTTTTGTGCTCCTGCCTTTCAAATGCCATCAGGGTATTTTAGTACATGTATTTTGGAAAAGTCCTAAACGGACAACTGCTTAACTTTGACACAGTAATTTCTATTGGTGGTGTGGAAACCTCAACCTGGCAATGACTGCCATGGCGGTTCTAGTGTTCGGGTGTGAAACAGTGTTTTTAGTTAGAATCCTGATAGTCACAGACCCAAATATATATTAAAGAAATTGTATTAATTATATACTTTCTCCGCCATGCGTGTACTCCAGCACCTTGTCCAAACTCCTCCCTTTCCTCTACAGAATAATTCTTATGTCCTGACCCTACACTATACCACCACTGAGGGGTATTTGTCTCTGTGGGTATGAAATGTCCCACCAGTGCTGGAGAGCCAACAGAGGCCCCTACACCTACAACCACCACTAAGAAGCCAACAGAACCAGTGCCTATTGCAACTACTATCTGCAGAGCCTCTACCATGATGGTGGTGCTCCCTCCGGGACCCCTGGAAGAAGTCTTACTAATAGGTAGGTTGTGTGTGGGTTATTTCTTTGTTCGAATTGAGGGCAGTTTTAATGTGTGGTACCATCTCTTTGTAGATCAATCCAATAATCGGGTTCCTGTCAATGATGCCCCCAAGTACTGCAACTATAGTCTGGTAGAGAGTGAAGGAGGGAACATCTTCACAACCCCCTACACAACCTGTGATGTTAAAATATTGGTATGATTATTTTCAGAACAAACTTCAATTTCTCTATTGGTGATAGAGGCCCTTGTTTTAGAGTTGTCAGCAGATTATCTGATGCATCCTATTTAGATGTGCTTGAATAACTCATTTCTGGTGACTTACACCTAGCTTCTTGTCCAAACTCCTCCCTCCTTCCTCTGCAGAATAAGAATTATGTCCTGACCCTACACTATACCACCACTGAGGGGGTGTTTGGCTATGTGGGCATGAAATGTCCAACCAGCGCAACCCTACCAACAAGATCGCCACTCCCTCCCTTTGGGGTGTCTGTCATCTGCAGTGATACTTGCATGACAGTGGAGCTTCCTGGGGACTTCTAGAAGATATCCAATTAATGGGTGAGTGGGAATGCTACTTGGTAATTTGGATGCTTGAAATGGGGAAACATGCTCCTAAATGTGGCATTTGTTGTAGATGAATCCAATAACTTGGTAGCTGTTGCCAGTGCTCCCAAGACTTGTGGCTACAGTTTGGTGAGGGAAATGGCAAGAACATCTTGACTGCCCCCTACAATGCCTGTAATGTCAAGATACTGGTAAGCTGAGGGCAATTGCAGACTTCATACCCATTTGTATTACAAGTGATCAAAATCCTGTCCATGATCCATTTCTGTTTGTAGAACAACTTCTATATCCTGAGAGTCCTTTACACCACTCTTACTGGGCAGCATGGAGATATACATGCCAAGTGTCCTGTTCCTGGTCTAGTACCACGTGAGGGTAAGTTTATTCACGGGACAGTTCTTTCTAAGCCATTCCTAATACAGGAGTGCTATGCTGTTGCTGCATCATGTTGCATTTACTTGACTACAATATGTGCCTCCTTGTAAATTGAGGATTTACCTACCAGAGATATCAAAACCTAAACTACAGGGTCTCCCCTATACAACAAACCTTTTTAAGTTTAATGTTTTGCAGGTTGCAAGATACCAAGAAGTCAGCAGGTTGCTTGTGGTCCGCCTAATGCTGATCCACAACTCTGTGTGGCCAATGGATGTTGTGTGGATGCAACAACTTCCCAGTGTTACTATCCTTTGGATGGTATGGCTTGCTTTACTTTGATATAACACTGCTCTTCTAATGAGCAGGACAATGGTCTTTCAACTAAACAGATTTCCTACAAGTTTCCCTATTGCATGTTTTTTATTTAATGTAGCCATTTCTCTGCTTATACTTTTTCAGCATGCACAGCAGATGGGCATTTTGTATTTGCAGTTTACCGCACCTCAACCAAGCCAGAAATAGATCCTGGTAGTCTAGTAATTGCAGGAAACCAATCCTGTGCCCCTGTAATCTGTACTCCAGACTTTGCTATCTTCAAATTCCCAGTGACTGGCTGTGGGACACATGCCTTTGTAAGTTAATTCTCCTATGGGTATTGCAATTGTGACACTGCTTTTGTTACTGCAAACGTAGTATTAGGACTTTGGGGCATTAGTCCATATTTTATAGCCAGATGTTTAAGGGGTGGTGTGATAATCTGATGGAATACCAGTGATTTTGGGCTGACCCATTTGATTGCAGTACGTGTTTAATTGGCTACAGTGTTCTCACGTCCACGCTTTCTTGTGCAGATGGTGGCAGAGACTACAATCTATCTTGCTGAAGTTCATGGCATGGTTCGAGGGACCGGGCAGGTGTATGGAGAAATTACCAGAGACAGCTCTTACCGGTAATATCTTTTACAGTGGCTGGAAACAGGCAGCCAGTTAACCCTCTTGCTGAAAAGGAAACTTATTTTGCAGCATACATTGCTGGTTGTAATGGATGGGTAGGGACCCATTATCTCTTGGCGTAAAAGCCCTCTAACGTTTTTGCACTGAAATGGGGAAATCTGTGCTAACGGTTAACTAAATTGATTCTTTGTCTTCACTGTCTCCTCTCTGCACTGCAGCCTCCAGGTGGAATGTCGCTATGGTAAAGGAAGTTTGGCCAGCACTGGTTACTTGGTGGTGAACCCACTGCCTCCATCAGCAGCCTTGGCTTTTGGCTCACTTGGGGTTAGGTTAAGGATTGCCACAGGTAATTGAACTAAATTCTTGCTGCTCTAACATTGTATTTTATAAATGTTGAGAAAAGGTTATGGTATATTTGATGTGACAATGGTAATGTCTTTTGGTATAACTTCTCCCATTTAGTCTTGTGGAACTAGGCCTATGTTGAGCATCAGTCCCATGACTGCCAGATGTGTATCTGGCTGTGGAGTCTCTTTTCTTTCAATGGGTTGTGTTGACACTGAAGTACATGCAATACCTGGAGTCCTGGTTATTCTAACGCACTTATCTCTTACAGATGCCAGCTACACAACTTTCCACCCACTGTCCCATCTGCCCCTCAGATTCTTGCTTGGAAGCAAGGTGTATCTGGAAGTGCAGCTTATAAACCCTCCTGACCCCAATGTAGTTCTGCTGGTCCACTACTGCATCGCCTATCCCCAGTCCTCTCAATCTGCCTGGGTGATCCTCTATGAAGGGTGAGTATCCTGCATCATTGACGGTGTTAATCCTGATTCTCCATTTTGTGACAAAGCAACATTTCCAGGGCTTTGTCCAACAGCATCTGCCAGATATGACCAGAAACCAAATTGCTGACCTTTTTTTCTCTTTCCTTCTGAACTCAACCCTTCAGACACTTACCCACTCACCAGCTACACCAGAACGTTTTGTATTTGAGATGTTTGTGTAGGATTGTAATTTTAGCAACCGCTTAAGTGAATGGCCCATTAACCAGAGATTAAAAAAGAGATTTCCTAATGGAAATCTTTTTTTGCAAGTTGCTATAACAAATGCCAGCTTTTTAGGTTGTCGCAGATAATCAAAGTTATAATATGGCTGTCGTATTAACTTAAATCCTCCCAGTTGGTAAGTGTCTGACTCCTCCATTCTGGCTTGGGCCAAAGCTCAAAAGCAACTCCAAATTGACTGGTATCTAGGTCTGGGTAAAGAGCCTGACCTGACACCTCATTTGAGCACCAAAATCTCTTGCTTGCCACCAAATAACCAAATATCTTTTTATTCCTCTTGCAGAGAACCACTGGACGCACTTCCATGGTCTCCTGGGGCTGCTTTGTTTCCTGGTCCCGGTATCTGTTGTAATACTCCTCCTCAAGAAATGGGTTGTCTGGAAATTGTCAGCTCCTGGAGAAGCAGTCTAACTTGAATAAACATATAACTTGTTTGGAATTCTGTCTTGTGTTATTCACGGGGGGGGGGGGCAGGCATTGACAATCCAAGTAGAATTGGAGAAACTTCACTATTCACTTCCTGAGGGGCCATTCATTAATTTTAAACTGCTTTTGTTCAGTTCATGTACTTGCTGGAATACCAGAAACTTTGGCTTGCTATGCAATTCAGCAGTGCCTCATGGTGAAATCATCTGTATATGGGCACCTTCAACTGGAGTGTGGGGTTTCTCAGGTCTGTCTTGGGTGTTAGTGAATTTGTCAAATGGAACACTGACATGACACTTTCTGGCCACTTCATATACCCAAGTCTTTCATTTTACAAAGTTATTCCAGTAAAAGTCTGTCCAAACAAGATGGTGGCATACACCAATGTGGTACACTCCACGGTGTGACACCAGATGGCTTAGAAAGGGTAAAGCTCATCTTGACGCTAGTTTGGTGTCAGGTTAATCAACTTGCACTCAATGACAGGAATGTGGTGATGGGCACTGTGCTGCTAAAGACTGTAAAGAACAGAAGTTGTGGCTGCTGAACTGTACCAGTTTAGTGCCTGCACAGTGGCACTTGAATAGTGACCTGAAGCAGACCGCTGGTGTTGCAGGATTGTCTACAATGTGCACCGTTTCACTTGCTGGTAGTGGTACTACATTGTTCTGCAGTAGATGAGATTTCAACTACGAACTACTGGTCTGTCTGCCGAGGCCTGCGTTTCCAAAAATTAGGCCATCGGCGGAATTTGGTGTAGACCGAAGTATCCACGTAGACTGCAGAATAAAAAATTGAACATGAACTCCAAATTAGAAAGAGTTGGTGTTTATTTGGATGTTGGCTTTTATGATGCTGAAAAGATGACTCTTTTACTGTCTTTTGTAATACATTCACAGAAGCAGTTCATGCTGTGCTCAACCCGTGTATCCGCAAGGGAGGAATTGTGCATTTTAATAGCTCTATAGCGCAATGGTGTTCTGAAAAATTAGAATTAACAGAAGATAGATGTATAATGCAATGCATGTGTACTAATGCATTTCACTATGATGATACAAAAATAAAATTGCAGTAATGTTGTAATATTGTCCCTGAGGTGTGGGTTTGCTTTTTTTTTTTTTTTTTTCTTGGTCTGAAAGTGCAAAATGATGACATGATACTGTAGCGGTTCACAGGCAGTAGAAAGGAAGGAGACAACACACTTGATTCAAGTTCAATTGCTTTAATTACTCAATGACCAATGCTCTGTCTGCTTCATTGCAATCCTGGAACAGTAACCAGCTTTGAGAACACACACACACAATTGGCGGTGCAGTGCCCTCTTATAACGTAGCTCCGCCTCTATTATAATCGGGTTCCGGAGCTTACACACATCCCATTGGTCCTCAGCCGCACACCTGGACCAATGGGCACAGACAAACAACAACCAATAACAGGGGACACAGAAAGCACCACATGCGCAGGCTACATGTACATATAGACACAGACAGTTGACCAGCAACTACAGGGAATAGAGAGGGGAAAAGGAACACAATACAACAGGAAGTACAGTACACAAGAAACAATTACATAGATGTATGGATCGCTACATTGCCCCCACCTTAGTCTCTTTTTGTCCCCAAACAGTCTGCAGGGCGCAATGCCCAAGAGTCCAGCTCCGTAGTTGGGCCGACGCCATGAAATGCGTTTCCAAGTGTTCAGAACAACCCCTTAACCCCCCCGAGTGACTGTAGCACGAGGTGCTTAGAACCAGTATGGTTCGATGCCCAACTGGGCTGAGCAGCGGAGGACAAGAAGTCCTTGTAGAGAGTCGGCGGTGTCAAGGCGCCCACGCTTTGTCTGGGGGAGAGTCCCATGCAGGTCCCGAACTGGTAAAGGGGTCTGTGACACCGGTGGTGAAACCGGGGTGCCCTGGGTGATGGCTGTTTGGCCACGGTCCATGATAAGGGGCAAGGCGGTTGCGGTGGAGTACCACTTTCGGTTCGGACAAGCAGCTGGACCCGGAGATGACGAGCCAGGACTGTAATGGGTCCCACCCAGGGTGCGCCCAGTTTCGGACAGCACCCTTTCTTTGGCGGGGCTACAGACCCAGACCAACTCACCCGGCTGGAAGTGGCGGCCTCTCTCTCACAGGTCACAGTTCCGCCGTTGTCGGACTCCAGCAGCTTGGAGCTGCTCCCGGGAAAGGAATGGGCGCTATCCAGGCGATCCTGCAGGCGCTGGGCGTACTCCATCCCTGGCGGCTCCTTTAACCCTGGGGTTTGTCCATAGGGGATTGCAGGTGGCATCTGCAGTTCCCATCCCATCATTAGCAGAGCAGGGGTGCAGCGTGTCGACTCCTGTACTGCAGTGCGGCAGGTGAGCAGGATGAGCGGCAGGTGCTGATCCCAGTCCCGCTGGTGTTCGCTGGTGTCAATGGCCAGTTGGGTGCCGGGCGTGGTGCGGGTCTTACTGATCCCTAGCCACTTGCAGGCATCACTGAAGACTTTGTTTTCAAAGTTGTGGCCCTTGTCGGAGTGGAGCTCTTGTGGGACCCCAAACCGGAAGAACCCACCGATGAGTGTGTCCGCTACCATCTGTGCCTCCTGGTTTGGCAGCGCGAGGCTTCTGGCCACTTGGTGAAGTAATCCACCGCTGCCAAAAAGACTTGTGGCTTGCATCAATGTCCAGATGGAAGGGGCTGTCACAGAGGGGTGGCAAGTACAGGGGCACTGCTCAGAGCGTGCTGCAGTTGGGCAAAGGCATCCTCATGTTCAGCAGGCTCATTCAAGTGTCGGTCTTTGTCCAGGAGGCGGTGCAGGGGCTAGAAATGGTTGTGAATCCTCTTACGAACCTCCTGTAGTAGGACACGACTCCCTGGAAACTTTGGAGCTGCCGTGTGTTGGCTTGGGTGGGCCACTGCTGCACAGTGGAGACTTTCTCAGGGTTTGTGGCGATGACCAAGGAAGGTCGCCTGTCTCCTGAATAGGTGGCACTTGTCAGGAAGTAGTCACAGTCCAGCAGCTTGGATCCTCTGCAGCACCTGCCACAGGTGGGACAGAGCCTGGGAGAAGGTCGGGCGTGCACCAGCAGTTATCCAGGTATACAACACACTCCCGTCTGGGGATGCCGTCCGGTGCATCAAGTTTGGTTGTAACCTTAGAATGAAACTATTTTCAGGATCCATTACAACTCGGGGTATGGTTTATATAGGAGCAAAATAAAATCTGCCCAATATAGGATATTGACACGCTGCTACCGGGGCCTCCTCGGAGGCCTTTTATTAGCGTTAAAACTTGAATGTGTCTTGTTTTCAGCCTACTTTTACTCAGCTGGTGTGTGGAGTTCATTAATAGTGGTAAGAAGACGAACATTACCTGTAATGTGGTTTCTTCATAGTATGATGAACTCCACATACCTATATCCCACCCTCCTTTTTCCCTGTTTTCTTTACTGTTCTTATTTTGAAATTTGGACAATGATCTGGTTGTGATGAGGGCTTTTATGGAGGAAGTGATATGGGATTTGGCACCGGAAAAGATTATAAAGAGGATCTCTGGGAAAGAGATCAGTTTTTATTATCTCCTGACCAAGCATTATGGAGACTGGGAGTTCATCATACTACGAAGAAACCATATTACAGGTAATCTTTGTCTTCATATTGTATTAAATATTTCTACAAAGTCTTTTCCATATAAAAATCCATTATGTACACCTTTAGTCTTGTACATGTATACAAATGTTGCAGTAATTCATAAAAAGTGCTCGGAAATTAAATGGAAACTGTTTAATGGTAAAGTTTGAACTAGAACACCCTAACAGAAATCCACAACTGCTTTACTGCTGTAAAAACAGTAATTCTGGCAACTGAAGAAACGTTTTCCCCAACAACATACAATTGTCAAAATGATTGTGATGGCAGTCTGCTTGAAACCTAAGTCCACGGTGATGGGTCATGTTTCTCAGAAGTGATTAAAACTTGAATGTATTATTTATGCAGGTTAAACAGCATCTGTCAATGAGTCAGGAAAGAAATATTATACAGACTGGTTTATACTCTTACAAGTAAGACCTGTCAAGAAGAGGACCTTTTGCTTGTGATGGCTGGTTTTAAGAAACCCGTGAATACCTTTAAAGATGAATTAACTTGTTTTATGTGCCTTCAAGTATTTACATATCCAGTTTCGCTCAATTGCTCACACAGTTTCTGCCTCAAATGCATTCAGGATCATCTGAAGCACAAAGCAGCAGCTGACAAGTACAGTTGCCCCGAATGCCACGCTGAGTTTGAGGTGAAGCCAAGACTAGTGAAAATGGAGAGCTGTCTGACAAGGTGCAGCAGCATGCGAGGTGTCAGGAGAACGGCATTATCTGTGATTACTGTCTGGAAGAAGAGTCCCCGCCGTGATGAGCTGCCTTCAGTGTGAAGCCTTCTTCTGCATGACCCATCTCCGTCCCCACAGCGAGAAGGTGTACCTGAAAGACCACGCCCTGGTGGAACCTACAGAGGCAATGTCCTTGAGAAAGTGCCCCGAGCACAAGGAAATCCTGAAGCTCTTCTGCAGAGACCATGGCACTTGCATCTGCATGCTCTGCTGTATCGTGGGCCAGCACAAGCAGCACCCGTGTGTACCATAGAGGAAGCAAAAAGAAGCAGAGGTAAGGAGGTTTGAATAAAGAGGGCAGAGGTTTGAATAGGATTGGGGATATGGCTGTTGAATATTAGTGGTTTCAAACAATTCCAGGCTTTTATACTATTCAGTTGGAGGATTGTTTTATTACCAAATAAACATCAAGCTTTTATTTGTGTTGTTGCCTTGGTAACCTTGAATTTCCACTTAAAATGCACTATGCATAATATTCCAATACACAGTGCCTTGCATAAGTATTCACCCCCTTGGACTTTTCCACATTTTGTAGTGTTACAACCTTGAATTAAAATTGATTTAATTGGCATTTTACCATTTGATTTACACAACATACTTAACACTTTGAAGGTGCAAAATATTTTTTTTATTGTGACACAAAAGTTAATTAAACAAAGAAAAAGGACATTTGTTGGTTGCATAAGTATTCACCCCCTGAGTCAGTACTTGGTAGAAGCACCTTGGCAGCAATTACAGCTGTGAGTCTTTTGGGTAAGTCTCTACCAGCTTTGCACATCTGGATCCTGCAATTTTTGCCCATTCTTCTTGGCAAAATTGCTCAAGCTCTGTCAAGTTGGATGGGGACCGTTGGTGAACAGCAATTTTCAAGTCTTGCCACAGATTCTCAATCGGATTGAGGTCTGGGCTTTGACTGGGCCATTCTAAGACATTCAGGTTCTTGTTTTTAAACCACTCCAGTGTAGCTCTGGCTGTGTGTTTTGGGTCATTGTCCTGCTGGAAGGTGAACCTCCGCCCCAGTCCCAGGTCTCTCAAACAGGTTTTCCTCTTGAATTTCCCTATATTTGGCTCCATCCATCTTGCCCTCAATCCTGACCAGTTTCCCAGTCCCTGCCGATGAAAAGCATCCCCATAACATGATGCTGCCACCACCATGCTTCACCGTGGGGATGGTGTTCTCAGGGTGATGAGCAGTGTTTGCTTTGCGCCACACATAACGTTTTGCGCTTAGGCCAGAAAGTTAAATTTTGGTCTCATCAGACCAGACAACCTTTTCCACATGTTTGCTGTGTCTCCCACATGCCTTCTGGCAATATTCAAACAGGATTTGATATGGGTTTTTTCAGCAATGGCTTTCTTCTCCCCACTCTTCCATAAAGCCCAGCTTTATGGAGCGTCCGGGTTATAGTTGTTCCATGGACGGTTTCTCCCATCTCAGCTGTGGATCTCTCCAGCTCCTTCAGAGTTACCATTGGCCTCTTGGTTGCTTCTCTGACTAATGCCCTCCTTACCTGGTTACTGAGTTTTGGTGGACGGCCTTCTCTAGGCAGAGTCACGGTTGTGCCATATTCTTTCCATTTTTAATAATGGATTTAACGGTGTCGGGGATGTTCAAAGTTTGGGATATTTTTTATAACCCAACCCTGATTGGTGCTTCTCCAGAACTTTATCCCGGACTTGTTTTGATAGCTCCTTGGTCTTCATGATGCTGTTTGTTTAGATATGCTCTCTAACAAACTCTGGGGGCTTCCAGAAACAGATGTATTTAATCTGAGATCATGTGACACTTTAATTGCACACAGGTGGACTCCATTCAACTAATTATGTGGCTTCTGAAGGCAATTGGTTGCACCAGAGCTTATTTAGGGGTGTCACAGCAAAGAGGGTGAATACTTATGCAATCAAGACTTTTCAGTTTTTATTTGTAAATAATTTTGAAAAATATGCAGATTTTTTTTCCCCACTTCGACATTATGGACTATTTTGTGTAGATCAGTGACAAAAATCCTAATTAAATCCATTTTAATTCCAGGTTGTAACACTACAAAATGTGGAAAAGTCCAAGGGGGTGAATACTTATGCAAGGCACTGTAAACTTCCTACTTCCTGGCTAATTCCACAGGTTCCATACTTTTATCCAACTAAAATGCTTAGGTTCAGAAAAAGCTATTCACCTAACATTTGATGCAGACACAAGACTAATCATTAGGGTTGCATGCACTACCCCCTTATCCATACTTCAGTTTTCTTACAATGTTATCGCAAAGCTGTCTATCAGTTAACTGATACCTTTGGTGATGTTGCTAAAATGTCTTCACTTTTTATTTTATTTATAAATGTTTTTGTAAGGTGCTCTATTCATGGCACTGTAAATTGAAGGTCTCCCTATCTACAAAGCAGGTACAGCAGGGGCAGTGGCAATTAGAGCTTCCCTCTCACTTAAACAGCATATAAAACAACTTCACATCCCATTGCCAATGTCAAATGTCTTTTTACCAGGATTCCCTTGTTGAGAAATTACAGGACCTTAATACAAAGAAGATTAAAATAAAGGATGCAATAAAACAGCTTCGAGAAATACACTCTCATTCACAGGTAAGCAACTTTTTGTTTTTGTTTTACTGTAAGGCCAATCCATATCACTCAGCCAAGAGCTCTTGCTCAACTTTTTCCACGTTTAGTCCATACAGGCCAATGTTAAAAGGTGTAACATATTCTGAGCTGGTTTGGCGGCACAGTGACTCGTCTGCTTAAATCTCTGCCATGTGAAGAACAAGCTTGTTTTATGGCTGGGAACCCAATGGGTTTGGGAGGAAAATTGTCTGAGGATAGTTTACCACATCACACTTCAGCAACCTCTGCTGGTCAGGCACCCACCAGGCCAGGTGGAGGCTAGCCAGGCTGGGACTCAAAGACTTAACATCAGGTTGCTTAGGTTCAGTTGGTGAAAAAGGCGATTGGTTTGACATGGAGAAATGGCGGTTGCCTGTTTAGTCCTTCTGATCAGTAAGAGGATTTAAGAGGTTAAGGCAACGTTTGAATTGGGAATTTCAAAGTGGGTTGAGACCCTAAAACCTTAAAGAATTATATGCCAACCTTGCATTTAATTTCATGCCAAAATTGTTGGGGAAAGTTGGAAGCATATTCCATTTTGGTTGAGTAGGCACAGAATGGCTAGGGATGTGCTTTTGGTACATTTTTATTACTGCTTAAATGCTATGCAGGTGTCAACATTTAAACCATAACTACAAACACACACACTCTCTATTTATATTACATTATGGTGTACACTGACAGCCCTGGTTAGTATTTTCTAAGCAAAAAACTCTAAATAAGTAAATAACGTATTAACATCACAAAGACTTAACTAGGAAGTAAAACAAGTACACACCAAAGTATATACTGAAATTAGGGCTGTCACTCGGTTCGAATTTTTGATCAGTTAATTTATGGGCATTCACTGGTAAATTCATCCGTGCACATTTTTAATAAAGATAACACTCTTATACCGGTTGTCCTGCATGTAATACAAACAATCACTAGAATTTAAAACATATACCGTATATAAGCCAAATGGGAATTTCATATTTTTAAAGCATTTGTATTATTATTTTTATCTTAGTAAACGTCTCTCTTTGTATTAGTGCTGCACTATTGAGATGTACCTGTGCTGGCCCTGTGGGCAAAGTGAATAAAATAAATTAACCTTTTTTTTTTTTTTTTACATTATATTATATCAAAGAACAAAACCAATAATAATACAAAAACACAGTTGCAAATGTTACAAAATCTATCAAATGCACAGATTCCAATACATAGTTATATTAACGCGACTGTTCAGGGCTAAATAAATGTCAGTCGCCATCTGGAGCGCTTTTGTTTATTCTCGATGTTTGGTATTTACTGCCATCAGTAACTCCATCCACATTAATTTCTGAACGTTTTCTTTTCAAATGGTGAAGCTTTGAACCTGTTTTTGTGGTACGGCAATTTTGTTTTGCATAATTATTTACATACCACGGCTTTCTCGTCTGGTTCCTCAAAATACTTCCAAATGTGGCTTCGCTTCGTTCCTTTTTTATTCCTCGTTTCCACTTTATTAAAAATATATATTACAAACTTCATGCTTGTCATAAACTTTATTACACCGTGGAGTTGATACCATACCACACCCACATCAGAGAGAAAAACAGAATGCACCAATGAAGATCGACCGAGAATAAAACCCGCCCCAGTGTCAATCTTTCTGTTGCACCAATTAGAAAACCTACTTGGAGGCAATTGCCAAACCCTTTCCTTTTTATAATATCCGCCCTTACTCTGGTTTTTGCAGGATGCATATTCAGCCTTCCATGAAAAAGCAGTTCATCACTACAAACAGATAAAAGCCCTCATTGAAGAAGATGAACTACAGGCACTGCAGTTCATTGAGTCTGAAAGGCAGGTTGCCATTTCACACATTGAATCCCAGACCAAGGAGCAGGTGGAGGAGCTAGATGATGTGGAAAGAACTATCCAACAGATTCACACCCTTTTAAACCAGACTGACACTGTAAGATTCCTTAAGGTAAACCATTTTTTCCCTCATTGATTTCCTGTAGACATTCAGTACACAACTTCTCAGAATTCCCCAAAACCATCTATGAAGAACAAGAACTGTATTTTCCTTGGATATTGTCCAACATAAAATAGGGAGCAGATAAGTGCAAGTTAAAGTGTATTAAAGGCAGAGTGCTATATTGTCCAGAAGGGAAGAGTTGAGTTTTACAGGTGTTTTCTGAAGAGGTGTGTCTTGAGGAGGCGCTGGAAGGTGGTTAGGGACTGGGCAGTCCTGACATCCGTAGGAAGGTTGTTCCACCACTGCAGGGTGAGGGTGGAGAAGGAGCGGGCTCTGGAGGCAGGGGAGGGTAGAGGAGGTACAGCCAGTCTTCTAGTGCAGGAGGAGCAGAGAAGTCGGGTGGAGGTGTAGGGAGAGATGAGGGTCTGGAGGTAGCTGGGTGCAGTCTGGTCAAGGCATCTGTAGGCGAGTACAAGAGTCTTGAAATGGATGTGAGAGGTGATCGGGAGCCAGGGGAGTGAGCGGAGCAGTGGAATAGCGTGGGAAAAGCGAGGAGAGAGAACACCAGGCGAGCAGTGGCGTTCTGGATGAATTATAGATACAGTTGTCTCAGTCCTAGGCATGTCAGATAATAAATAGTGCATCATCAATTTTCTTTTTCAGGGTGTGAACTGCAATGAATATAGGTAAGTGCTGGTTGCTCAAATATATTTATTTATTTATTTCAAGGAAAGATAACACCTTGGGTTTAGGGCAGGGATGCTCAAACTTTTTTTTTTTTTACCTGAGGCCCACCTCTTTTTAGCTGCCCCGCTATTAGCACTTAAGAAAAATGACAAAACCTACGAAATAAACTTAATCTAAATTGTTCTTTTTCATTTGAATCAAATTTTTCTTCAATATTTTATTGTTGCTTTTCATTATTATATATAAACAACACATAGAATGTCGTTGCTCCTTGCCCACTTGGGACTGCGTCCTCAGTTTGGGAGCCCCTGATATAGAGTGTCTCTTATGAAGAGATGTCATGCTGTGCAGTTGGGGGAGGGAGGGGAAGAGACATTCTGTCTGTTAAAATTAATTATTTTAGAAGAGGAGCCTGCCTGCACACAACATATTAGCTTATTTTAAATCACAAAAACAAAGATTGTACTCGTAATAGTATTAAACAAGTGTTGTGCCATATGTTCTATGCACAGGGTGACTTATGTACACCAGAATTATGAATTCTAATTCTTTTACAGTACACATCCAGTTTTTCATTTAAAATATCAATTCTTCAGTATTGGAATTGTTCTGGGAGCATTCTTTTGGTTGATGCTACAGCAAGCCTGGTGCTTACAAGAAACTGCACAGATTTCCTGCAGTTTCCAAAATGAAAAAGTGAATTGTAGATCAGAAGACCAGGTGGGATGAGCCTGTCTTCTCAGCACTTATTGTGTTCACCCACCCACCTGCTTCATCTGAGATATTTATTCAAGAATAATTAGTGTCTTGAAAATGCTAACATGCTTTTATTTTTAGAGTTCACTCCATACTGAGGAAGCAACAGCTAATTGTTCATGAAACAGTCGTCGACGAAGAAAAACTATCATCCTTAATTAAATCCATTACTAAGCTCTCAAACAGTTTAACAAAACAGACTGCCTCTGTCAGGAAGGCCTTTTGGCATGTAAGTACTGTATCACTTTAATGCTCACTTTTTCAGGAATGTTCTGGTTGTAGCTGTTCAAAGCTGCAGCTGCAATCAGGTTCCATTTTGCACTGAAATATATAACAGTCCTTGGGATCTGTTCACTGTATTCTTTCATTCTTTAGTCATCTCTGTGCTCTGCTTTTAATAAGAAAGCAGGTCTTGTGGACTGTCTCTGGTCATCCTTGTTGTTACATTCCCAAATCCAGTTTTTGCTTCCTCCTTAAAAACATGCACAAGATCACCCAAGAGTTAGACCTACTCCTGCTGCTCCTTGCAACAGTATGAAACATAAATACATTTAAGCTCTGCTATAGTTACGGAAGGGGTGGGGGCACATGGAGTGCTGCATTGGCCTTTCTACAGGGTGCAGTTCATAAATAAAATACATTCACATAATCAGTTATTTTTGTATGTATACTGTAGTATCGAGGGATCGGGGTTGTAAAGAAACACGCGCTGTAGTTATTTCTCAGCAACTTGTATTTGTTCTTGCTGCTTCTGATACACACGTTGAACTAACCTCTACTTCCTATATACGCTAACCTTTGACCCTCTCTGGTGGTCTGTCTGTGTATCCTACAAACTCTGGACTGTGCATTAACCAATGGAATGGAGCTGCTACACTACATATAGCACCATATGTGGTTCATGTTAAGCTACTTCACTTACAATATTGCTTTATAAATGTAGCTTCTTTGTGTATTGGATGTATCTTGGATCTCTTGACCACAACTTTTTTTTCTCAATAGATGCAACAACTGTCACTTTGGACCCTGGAACTGCAAATGAAAATCTAATTTTATCAGAAAATCGAACCATTGTGCGCTACACAGATGAACCTGTGAAATCCCATTACAATCCCAAGAGGTTTGATGACACCTTGTACGTGTTGGGGTGTGAGGGGTTCAACTTTGGACGGCACTACTGGGAAGTGGTTGTAAAAAGCAAGACAGACTGGGAGATTGGAGTTGCATATTCTTCACTGCCCAGGAAAGGGAAAACCTGGCTGGGGAGAAATAACATTTCATGGTCTCTGGATTGCAGCGGAGGCCAGTGCACAGGATGGCATAATAATAGGTCCATAAAACTGAACATGAAATCCAATTTAGAAAGAGTTGGTGTGTATTTGGATTACACAGGGGGGATGTTAGCTTTTTATGATGCTGAAAAGATGACTCTTTTACTGTCTTTTTATAGTAAATTCACTGAAGCAGTCCATCCTGTGCTCAACCCGTGTAACAGCAAAGGAGGGAACTTTGCACCTTTAATAGTTCTCTAGTGCAAACGTAGTCTGAAAAATTAGAATTAACATAAGATAGATGTATAATGCAGTGCATTTGTGCTAATGCATTTCACTATGATAATATTAAAAATAAAACAGCAGTAATGTCATACTTCAGGACGTTGTAGTTCTTATTGTCCCTGAGGTGTCATTTTTTCTTAGTCTGAAAGTACAAAATGATGACATGATGCATTACAATACTGTTATTTGCCAGTGATGTTATTATTGACATCAGACTATTTCTAAGTTTTATAATCTTTATTATCCTAAAATTCTTTTTCACATGACGCATTCAGAGTTTAAAATTATAGCTTGCAGCCCAACAGATTTTTTGTCTAATTATATTGGTACCAGTATTAATACATTTATATTGTGAATCTATCTTTTAAGAATCTGTTTGTTGTGAACAGTGTAGTGTACAGCATTTAACTTGACGAATTTGCTACTAATCGGTGTTAACCAAAACACCTTTCTACTTGACTTAGTTTTGAGTTTATTAAAACAGAAAATGAAGCAACTGTTTCCTCTTTTAGTCAATATTCTATACAATAAAAGTATTCTGCTCTTAATAATCAAAGACTATAGCTGGAACCTAAATCCACAAATTATCTTTTAACAATTATTATTTTAGTAAAATAATAGTTATCTTTTCTATAATTAGATAAAGCTATGAACTGTAAATGCACAAGAGACAAAAAATGTGTTATTTATAAGTGAGACTGGGACATTTTGTATAGAAGAAATATTATAATATTGAATTATTTTCAGGAAATGCTTGTCAAAAGGAAGTACATGAATTGAATAGCTTTGTATTAAATAATGCATTTTGCTCTGGTACATGTTTATTTTTAGATTTGATTTTGACGATGACGTTAGAAATGTTTTATTCTATAGGAGTCTTGAACACTCATAATGTATTCAACAACACTTCTTAAAATTTAAATCCATCTCCAGGCTATATTCCCAAACTTTTTTTGTTGGATCTTTATTGTAGTTAACAGAGATATATTATGGCAGATTAGCAGTGCTGTCAGATACATGGAGAATAAATACATCAATCAACTATTTGTACCATAAAAACAATAATCTAAATGTTAAAAATTGAATTCCATTTTACAGTTAAATACAATGGCATATCAAACAAGTATAATATAAAATGCATTTAAAATTGTGTTCCAATTTTAACAAAACTTAAGGGGCTGCGACTATGATTAAAGGGGCAGTTCTGTAAAATTACCATCACTTCCAGGACTCCTTGTTTTCTTTACGCTGAAGATAGTTCTTAATGACTTTCGCTGTATGTTTGGGGTCGTTGTCATGCTGCAGAATAAATTTGGGGCCAATCAGATGCCTCCCTGATGGTATTGCATGATGGATAAGTATCTGCCTGTACTTCTCAGCATTGAGGAGACCATTAATTCTGACCAAATCCCCAACTCCATTTGCAGAAATGCAGCCCCAAACTTGCAAGGAACCTCCACCATGCTTCACTGTTGCCTGCAGACACTCATTCGTGTACGCTCTCCAGCCCTTCAGCGAACAAACTGCCTTCTGCTACAGCCAAATATTTCAAATTTTGACTCATCAGTCCAGAGCACCTGCTGCCATTTTTCTGCACCCCAGTTCCTGTGTTTTCGTGCATAGTTGAGTCGCTGGCCTTGTTTCCACGTCGGAGGTATGGCTTTTTGGCCGCAAGTCTTCCATGAAGGCCACTTCTGACCAGACTTCTCCGGACAGTAGATGGGTGTACCAGGGTCCCACTGTTTTCTGCCAATTCTGAGCTGATGGCACTCCTGGACATCTTCCGATTGCGAAGGAAGTAAGCATGATGTGTCTTTCATCTGCTGCAGTAAGTTTCCTTGGCCAACCGCTGTGTCTACGGTCCTCAACGTTGCCCATTTCTTTGTGCTTCTTCAAAAGAGCTTGGACAGCACATCTGGAAACCCCTGTCTGCCTTGAAATTTCTGCCTGGGATAGACCTTGCTGATGCAGTATAACTACCTTGTGTCTTGTTGCTGTGCTCAGTCTTGCCATGGTGTATGACTTTTGACAGTAAACTGTCTTCAGCAACCTCACCTTGTTAGCTGAGTTTGGCTGTTCCTCACCCAGTTTTATTCCTCCTACACAGCTGTTTCTGTTTCAGTTAATGATTGTGTTTCAACCTACATATTAAATTGATGATCAATAGCACCTGTTTGGTATAATTGTTTAACCATACACCTGACTATATGCCTACAAAATCCCTGACTTTGTGCAAGTGTACCTAGAAGAATTGATGCTGTTTTGAAGGCAAAGGGTGGTCACACCAAATATGGATTTGATTTAGATTTTTCTTTTGTTCACTCACTTTGCATTTAGTTAATTGATAAATATAATCTATTAACATGTCTATTTTTGAAAGCATTCTTACTTTACAGCATTTTTTCACACCTGCCTAAAACATTTGCACAGTACTGTATATATGTATATATATATACATACACTACCGGTCAAAAGTTTTAGAACACCCCATTTTTCCAGTTTTTATTGAAATTTAAGCAGTTCAAGTCCAGTGAATAACCTGAAATGGTACAAAGGTAAGCGGTAAACTGCCAGAGGTTAAAAAAAAGTTTAGGTTACC
The DNA here is from genome assembly GCA_030684275.1 of Acipenser oxyrinchus oxyrinchus. Lineage (NCBI taxonomy): Eukaryota > Metazoa > Chordata > Actinopteri > Acipenseriformes > Acipenseridae > Acipenser > Acipenser oxyrinchus. The sequence continues at coordinate 166,347 of JAGXEW010000249.1, read as the reverse complement.
AAAAACTGAAAAATAATGTACATTTCAGAGTTATACAAAAGGCCTTTTCAGGGAACAAGTAATGGGTTAACAACTTACAGCTGTTCTGCAGCAATGGAAGTAAATTAAGCCTTGAAAGTTGATGCTAACAATTCCTACAGGTGTCCCAACTTTTGTTGATTACTTACCAACCCTCTGTCTGTATAAAAGCAGTGTTGGAACAGACTGTGTTACTACACCCTCTTAAGCATTATTTGGACAGTATTGTACTGAAGGAAGTAGTATATTGCTATCATAATGGTGAGAAAAAGGCAATTAACAAAGGAAGACAGATAGACCATTATAACCCTTAAAAGTGTAGGTCTTTCCTTTAGAGAAATTGCAAAGAAAGCCAAGGTGTCAGTGAGTACAGTTTCCTACACCATCAAAAGGCACTTGGAAACTGGAGGAAACTCTGACAGGAAGAGGTCTGGCAGACCCAAAGCCACAACAGAATCAGAAGACGGCGGCTCACAGGACAACAGCTTCAAGCACAGCTTAACACTGGTCGAAGTAAGCAAGTCTCAGTTTCAACTGTGAAGAGAAGACTTCGAGCTGCAGGTTTGACAGGTCGAGTGGCAGTAAGAAAGCCATTGCTAAGATGGCAAAATAAGAAAAAAGGCTTGCCTGGGCCATGAAGCACCGCCAGTGGACTACTGAAGACTGGAAGAAGGTCTTATGAACCGATGAATCAAAATTTGAAATCTTCGGTTCATCACGCAGGGTTTTTGTACACCGTCGAGTAGGCGAAAGGATGGTTCCTCGGTGTGTGACACCAACTGTCAAACATGGAGAAGGAAGCGTGATGGTCTGGGGCTCTTTGCTGGATCTAGAGTCGGCGACTTGCACAGAGTGAGTGGCACCCTGAACCAAAACAGCTACCACAGCATTTTGCAGCGCCATGCAATACCCTCTGGTATACGCCTAGTTGGTCAGGGTTCATCCTACAGCAAGATAATAACCCAAAACATACCTCCAGGCTATGTCAGAACTACCTTAGAAGAAAAGAACAAGACGGTAGGCTTCAAATCATGGAATGGCCAGCACAGTCTCCAGACTTAAACCCCATCGAGCTGGTTTGGGATGAACTGGACAGAAGGGTGAAAGCAAAGCAACCTACAAGTGCAACACATTTGTGGGAACTTCTGCAACAGTGTTGGGAAGAACTTTCCGAACAATATTTGATTTCCATTGTAGAAAGAATGCCACGAATGTGTTCGGCTGTTATATCTGCAAAAGGTGGCTACTTTGATGAGTCAAAAATTTAGATTAAATTTTGTTAAACAAAACGATTCCATGATTTCTTTTTTATCTCCAATTGTTTATTTGTTCTATGCTTTAATTTCAGAGTACATTGAGACATTAAACTGCGTAAATTTCAATAAAAACTGGAAAAATGGAGGTGTTCTAAAACTTTTGACCGGTAGTGTGTATATATATATATATATATATATATATATATATAAAACAAGGATAGAACCTGCTAAATAAACTCTAGGACTTGTAGAACCGGGGAAAGCTTCAGGTATACCGGTGTAGTGTTAGAAAGTGGTACATCGTCAGAATGTGGTATGCATCTAAAACATGACCCGTGTAATGTCAGAAAGCGACTTTTGATGTTGTCACTTTGAAAGTGGTCCGCTGTCAGATTTTGGTACTGGTGCAATCAATTGCGATCTGATGGGTGTTTTCCTATTGTCATTTACCATTAATACATTATTTTTTTGCAAACTTAAACTGGAAACAGACAATCAATTTCTCTAAAAATTCCCCCCAAAAAAATCACGACAAACAAGACAAAAGTTGCACAAGTAAAAAATGTACAAGACCCAACGTATTTCATATGATAAACATACCATTTTTTAATGGTGGAAAAATATGATAATATTACACTACAAAAAAGACGTAAAAGACAGAAAATAACATAACTACCAGATTTGAATGGGCACTTCACTGCTTTCTTAGCGGAAGTTGTTTAGGCATGCGTGACAAAATGTATGAAAGGAGCGGCATATAAAAAGTTTAGCACCACTGGCCTAGGGGTCCACAGCTGTCAGGGGGGACATGGCGATGATCGAGCTGTCCTTGCTGTTTTCTCCATAACTTGCTTAAATGTACCAATACATCCCCTTTGCTTGTGTGGCAAAGATTTCTGTACTAGTGATGTTTGTTAATAAAAAAAAAAAAAAAATTTTTTAACAAGTCTGAAGTCAACCTTTTACCTTTAACCTCTGACCTAACACACAGCAGACAATCCATTCAAATCTACTGGTATCATTTCTGACATTTATTACGATACATTTTTTTGGTGTTTTATATATAAAATATTCATCATTTATGTGTTTGTGTTTGTCACTGGCAGAACTTTCACAGTATTGTTATAATATTATACCTCTTTAAATTTAGCTTAAAAAAACAAACTACGACTAATTAAAAAAATACTAAAAACCATATTTTTAAAATAAATAACACCGAATCACAAATAATGTAGCAATCCAAATACAGATAAATGGATATTTCACAACTGCATAACTTTGCATAATGGGCGGCACGGTGCTGGTTAGCGCTACTGCCTCACAGCGCCAGGGTCCTAGGTTCGAATCTGGCCTAGGGTGGAGTCTGTGTGGAGTTTGCATGTTCTCCCCGTGTTCGCGTGGGTTTTCTCCGGGTACTCCAGTTTCTTCCCACAGTCCAAAGACATGCCGGCTAAGTGGATTGGCCTCTCTAAATTGCCCTCTGTGTGAATGAGTGTGTGTGTGGTGCCCTGCGATGGACTGGCATCCCGTTCAGGGTGTAGTCTCGCCTTGTGCCCTGTGTATGCTGGGTTAGGCTCCGGATCACCGCGACCCTGTAAAGGAGTAATGATAATGGATGGATGGATAACTTTGCATAATTTTATTATTGTATCCATTATTTTCTACTAAACTGAGTTAAACGTATTTCTAACTAGAGATCTCTGTGCAATGTTTTGCTTAGTAAAAACAGGAACCCGGTGAAGTTAGGTTGATATTGGATATTGGATATTCGATATTCACATAAAACACTAATATTTCACCCAATGAAAGATATTATCTTCACAAACTAATGAGACTGTCTGTAGCAAGTATCCAGTGGTTAAAACAGTTACATGTTTAAAAATCCTCAACTCCACTTTGAGTACTTTTGGAAATTCTTTGTTTACAAGGATATCTCACACACCAGGTAAACGAACACACCTTCAGCTGTTGCTTTCCATCTGCTAGTCTCACTGAACAGTTTATTTTTGAATTCCAGCGCTACACTCCTGCGTTGGAATAGACAGTCAATCACACACTTAGCACTGAACATCTCACACAGCAACCTTGCTCCATGGCCAATAATTAGCTCTTGTCTTCTCTCTGTATTCTGCTTGGTTTCAGTTTCGTTTTTCCTTGACTTGGTATTCCACAGCCTTGTTCCTGTGGCAACCTAGCCTCTTTTAATCTCTCAGAATTCCCACCACACTGCACACTGACCACTGACCACTGGAATTCTGGTCTATTTATTAGTACTCTCCTTTACGCCCCATTTCTTAAAGGCGTATCCTCTATTTACACAATATACAGTGCCTATAGTAAGTATTTACCCCCTTGGACGTTTTCACGGCCAAACTGAAGTGGTAGGTATACTGCCCAGAATCTGCTTAGAGCAGGCCGTCCTCCCAAACTGAGCAGCCGGGTAAGAAGGGCATTGGTCAGAGAAGCCAGCAAGAAGTCAATGACAACTCTGAAAGACAGCGTTCCATGGCTGAGATGGGAGAAACTGTCCATGTGTCAACAATAGCTCAGGTACTCCACAAATCTGGCCAGTATGGAAGAGTGGCAAGAAGGAAGCCATTTCTGAAAAAAGCCCATGTAAAATTCCGCTTGGAATTTGCAAAAGACATGTGGGAGACTCTGAAAAGATGTGGCAAAAGATTTTGTAGTCCGATAAAACAAAAATTGAACTATTTGGCCTAAATGCAAAGTGTTATGTTTTGCACAAACCCAACACAGCACATCACCCAGGTAACACCAACCCTACTGTGAAGCATGGTGGTGGCAGCATCATGCTATGGGGATGCTTTTCATTGACAGGGACTGGGAAGCTTGTCAGGGTAGAGGGCAAAATGGATGGAGCTAAATACAGGCAATCCTTGAGGAAAACCTGCTTCAGTCTGCAAAAGACCTAAGACTGGGACAGAGATTCACCTTTCAGCAGGACAATGACCCCAAGCAAACAGCTAAAGCGACACTGGAGTGGCTTAAAAAGAAAGTGAATGTCCTAGAGTGGCCGGACTTGAAATCGATTGAGAATCTGTGGCAAGACTTGAAGATTTCTGTCCACCAACAATCCCCATCCAACTTGATACAGCTTGAACAATTTTGCCAAGAAGAATGGGCGAATATTGCACGATCCAGATGTGCAAACCTGGTAGAGACATACCCCAAAAGACTCACAGCTGTAAGTGCTGCCAAAGGTGGTTCTACCAAGTATTGACTCAGGGGTGAATACTTATCTAACCAAGACATTTCAAACTAATATATATATATATATATATATATATATATATATATATATATATATATATATATATATATATATATATATATATATATACACATACATGTTGAATAGTGAATACTGTATAGCTGAACCCAGTACAGTAATAATATATTTGCTGTGTTATTTTGACAGGTTCCAGATTGTGAATTACAATGTCATACAGCAAGGGAAGCAGCATTGAAGAGCCTCTCTTCCAACTTCACACATCTACCACCACAAGCAGAAGTCTGAACACATTAGAAGATGCAGAGCAGGCATGACGGCCGGGATGTGCTTTGTTCAGGGAAGGGCATGTGAGGGACAGCCTGCAACCTTACAGAGAAAGAAAGGTAAATGTAAACATTTTACTGTTAAGAAATTGATGGCATTAGGTATTATAAATGAAGACATTGTGTTAAGGGCACATTTGTTTGCTTGTGTTTTGAGGGCATAGGGACCCACCAAAATAATTTTGCCCATGGCCCAAGGGTAGCCTTAACTCGGGCTGTCCCTACCACAGGGTATAATTAATCTCCAGCAGGATAATTTAAGTAGATTACAATATGTATGCCATTTAGAAACAGCCCTGAAGCAAACTTTATATACCGTTACTTTTGTTTTGGAAGTAAAGGGACTAGCCTTTCTCTTTAGGTGGGGAAATCAATTGTTAAGTTAGTGCTTACCCGAAGGAAGCAGCTGCCTTACCATCACCATCCACTAGGGGCTAACGTGTGCAGGTGGAGGCAGACAGATGACAAGATGTTGAATAAAGCACCATCGTGCAGGTTTATTTTAGCACACTCCAAAAACTGCAGCTCCAAAAGGAACAATATTTTCACACAGAAAATAAACAAACAAAACCCTTGCCATGATAGGCACGAACAAAACAATGAATTTCCCTACCTAACGAGGAGGGCTAGTCCCTTACCCTCAGTTCAAAAAACAAGGCAATAGTGAACAGAAAATTAAAAAACCAGACCCTTTTCAATAGTTTTCAGTCAGTAATTACCTCTCCAGCCTCTCCTTCAAACTCTGGCTCTCCTGTAATAGCATGTGTCTGGGCTTGATCCTCAATTAAGCACCAGCCACATTCTGCATAAGGATTTGGCAGACATAAGATTTTAAACCCATCCCTGCCAAACTTAAGTTCAAAATATAAAATCTTTATTCAACAAAAGCACACTTGCCAACCGTGCAGGGCTTCTGCCTGTCACACTATACATGTGGTTTGAGCAAAGATAATAGTGATATGACTGATATTAACTCATATGAAATCCCCTTTGGTAAGAGATGTTTTGAATCCAAACCACTTTTCACAATTTTTGTTCCTGAGTCAGTCTGAGGAGCAAGATTAATTACATTATAACTCACTAAGCAGCTCAAATCCTGGTTATCCTTAGTTGCTGATCTTTGCTGGGGTGCACAAGTCCAGCAGAGATTTCCCCAGAGTTCAGTAGTTTCAGTAGTGCTTAGGTTTGCGGGTGAAATGAAGCTATTGGCTTGATAGCAGGAACATTTTTCCATTATTACATGTGAAACAACATCTTTGGAAACGATGAGACATTTCAACAGGACAACAGATATATGAATAGTTTTTTTTCTCCAAAATATGTGATTTATACATATTTAAACACTGTACTCATAAAAATGGTGTCGTTCTGCTCAAGGGTACACCCTGCTCAGGATTATTCTAAAGCTTTGCATAGTTGGCATTTTCATGTAAAAACATTTGGCTTTTAAATAATTAGTCAAGATGGCCGATAGCGGTGACACATCTTACATCGTCCTGCCATGCTGAACTAGGTTTAAGAATGAAAAGAGCATCTTGTTGAGAGAGACCAGCAATCCATTGCTCTTAAAGTAAGTTTGCAATTATGTTCCTAGCAATTACATTGGTTTACATTTGTCAATTACAGGTGTGGCAACAGATAGGCATCTGAATATACCAGAGTCCTGTTTTTGGATCCTGACTGAAGAGGACATCTTTTAAATATTTTTGGTTTATTTTTTGTCTTTTCATCTTTTATTACAGTTTTTGTCTTTGGTGAACAATGGACTTCAGGTATTTATATTCAAATTTCTAAAACATGGAAATTCTCAACTTTCCCCCCTCTGAATGCCTGCTACTTCTGTACACATTTTTTTTTTAAATTGACATTCTAATTTATATATGGTCTGGATGATCTAGCTCCCAGACACTGCTATAAATTACACTGTGCTCAGTACTTTCCTGAATGAATTCTACCCATTTGTACATACCAAATATATTGTACACCACCGATTTTGAAATTACTTCAAGGAATTTTAGTTTTCTATTTTAAGTCTGGCAATACTGGTACAACCCCTATTTTATACTATGAGTGTATGTTGGAGCAACTACCCCTATGACACAATGTATGCAAAACACCTGTCTTCAATATTAAATTCGTCATTGTCACCATCCTATATTAGAGATGAGTTGAGATAATCCTGAAGTAAATACTTACCAGTACTACTGCAGAGGTATCCAACCCAGCGGACTGCCTGCAACAATTCTAGTTCACAAGTAGGGTGTTAATCAAACTTCTCCACTTAGTTAAACTCCTCTCCAGTAAAACTTTGTATTATTTAATATCCTCCCCATGTCAGTGTCTTTTTTCCCCAGAAAGGCCGATATTGCTTGTAAACTGTTACAGACAAAAATATCACTTTCAGACTTTATGAATATTACATTTTCTTTGTCTCACCAGCAGGGGTCAGCATTATCAGTAGGACAAGAGCATATAAAAGGTTTTGTCATTGATGTCATGATGATGTCCTTGTAAAATGAATGCACCACATTACATGTTATTTCATTTTATCCCATTTTTCTCATGCCAGTGAATATTACTAATGGACATGAAAAGTTCTGTTGTTTTATTTGTTGCGCACTCGCCCACTCTTGCACGGACTCAAACAACCAATCAAAACACAACGCAGTGAGACAACACACAGACATGTTGTTTATATTATTATTTTTTGCGCAGTAACTTTCGAAAACAGTGTCAACATTAAATGTACAATTTAAATACTATAAAGCTATAAATATTTACGAGCCTTTTATTATGCGTTTTTTGCGTATGAAAAAAAAACCCGCAAACATTTTGGCACGAAATCAAATTCTACTAACAATTCATACTTCGTATGTAACCGGTCACCGATATTTTTAGAGCAAACTTAAGTTTTATGGATTTACAGTATATATTTCTACCACCTGTCAAAACAGCCTTCTGAAACGCAAAACCGTTCAATCGTACAACACTGGAAACGTGAGCAACAACCTTTAAGTTTGACGGTGTGGAGAAGAGTGCTGTGGTGATTGCCACAAGCAAGACTCTGCAGTGAGTTTTTCATGTTATGGCAGGTCCTGAAAGGAAGTTTGTCCTCAGCGGCACCCCGTACTTGGAGGAAATTTGACAGCGCGGGTTGGTTTCTGTTCGCGGGAGAGAGAAGCTAAGTAAGTAGCAGGCAGCTTGGCATTTTGTGTCAGAAGTAGAGATATAATTTCTAACTTTATTATTTTAAGTCGTTGCAATGAGTCTATGGGTGGACAAATACAGACCGACTTCTCTTGGCAAACTGGATTATCATAAAGACCAGGCCAGTCAGCTAAAAAATCTGGTAAGTAAAAAAATAATAATAATAAGTAAAAGAATTAAAACCTTCATGTGTTGAAGTGAATGCCATTGAGTTTAATGGCCCGTCCAAAATGGAATTAGATGAATACTCGCGATATAAATTAACACACGGAATAGAATTAGATAAAGTCCGCCCCGGGTATTTGTTTTCTTTCTTTTTAAAGACAGTTTTCTTTTTAAACTGCCGATTAGCACTGTACAGTGTCCCAAGTCAGTAAAATATAATAGCATATTCATTTAATTTGTACACGACAAAATTCAGAATATACTTTAAACAAGAACAAATAAACACATAACACCCTGTTATGGGTCAGTAGATTATTATTACTCAGGATGCAGTACTTTTGACTTTATGATTAAAAATACCGATCGAGAACTTGGCTCTTGCGGTTAATTTGCCTGTAAAACTATACCCATTACAATTACGTGGCAACTTTACTACTTATTTTGTTGAAAATGTGTTGCGTATATTGATAGAAGAAAAACATCCACAAAAAGGTTTTAAACCATAATGTATTAAATGTAGATTTTTAAATACCTGTGTCATGGTTTATTTATGGTAGGTACAATGTGGAGACTTTCCTCACTTGCTTGTGTATGGTCCATCTGGAGCTGGCAAGAAGACCAGGATTATGTGTTTGCTGCGGGAGCTGTATGGTGCAGGGGTCGAAAAACTTCGAATTGAACATCAATCCATAATAGTAAGGATGACAACATTTATTATCCTACGTTTATATAGGCACGGTTACATTTTCCTTTGGAGAACCCTATCCCCTAGTGATGACAGTTGTGATTACCACCAGTTAATGTGAGTAAATATGGAAATATAGGCTATGTCAGAACCTGTCCATCTGTCCATAGTGTACTTACATTTTTATATGTACATACTGGGGTTATTATTATTTGTTTATTTAGCAGACGCCTTTATCCAAGGCGACTTACAGAGACTAGGGTGTGTGAGCTATGCATCAGCTGCAGAGTCACTTACAATTACGTCTCACCTGAAAGACGGAGCACAAGGAGGTTAAGTGACTTGCTCAGGGTCACACAATGAGTCAGTGGCTGAGGTGGGATTTGAACCGGGGACCTCCTGCTTACAAGCCCTTTTCTTTAACCACTGGACCACACAGCCTCCTCTAGGTTGTAGCCTAGATTGATCAGTTTTGCATTTACAGCTTTGCAGAAGAATGTACATTACTAATAGACTTCATTGTTTTCAATATAGGGTGTCCCATTAAAGTCAGACATCGTGGCGATGTCATATTATGTCGATTAGGATCTTCTTTGTTAAATAAAGCAGTGAGCATCTGCACCACAGAATGACCTGAATTACTTCTTAAGTAAGTTTCACACCAGAAACAACATTAACAGCTATGCCTATGAAGTCTGATGTATGGGACCCCCTGTAAAATGTAGAATGAGAGTAGACTAGAATGCAGATTACTGATACAGTATATGGTAAGGATGGTCTGAATGTGGAAGGGCATTGCTTAGGAAGACCAGCCCCATTCAAATTGCCCCCTTTTCAAGCTGTTCTGTGTATAATCTGTTCAGTTACAAACATCTAATCAAAAAATCATCTTTGAGCCCTGATAGAAGTACTTTTTTAAAATTAATTTTGCCTAAATAGTTACCACAGTTTTATTGTATTTTAAAGCTAAATTACTGTTAGTTTAAGATTCAGGTTTGGTCTAAGAATAGCTTCATCATCTTGAGTGGTTTGATTAAACTTGCTCAGGTGGTCTCTAATGCCAGGGGGAAATGTTATAAACCTCATCAATCTAAACCCTGTCAAATAACTGCTATGCCTTTTTTGTTCTTCAGTGAGACAGAAACTTATGAATCTCATTACTCAAGTTTTATAAAAAGAAAAAAAAAAAAAAATGAGGACATCATCCTTGCACTTGCATAGCCAAATCTTCCTAGACGTGTGTTTTTATCATACTCTGTTTGTTCAATCTGTAAGAAAATCTTAAGGCAAGAGATGCTCTGAAGCAATCCAGTAATGTCATTCCATTGTCTCATTCAGTGCACTTGCCACCCAGAATGGCACTTATAGCTGCTGAATGAAGAATGCCACTACACGAAAAACACGGTTCATATTTTATGTCTTTCAGATGTCATTTTTTATTTAAAAAATAAAATATATTGGGTTTCAGTAATTGGAATGGCTGAAGAATTATTCAGCTGAACTTCCTAAAATTATTTTGCAATGCAAACTAATGAGCCATCAGAGACCAGAACCTCCTATGGTTGAACAGTAATTGACCAGGTTCACATCAGAGTTATTTTTGTTTTGTTTGTTTGTTTTCAGTGTGTGTAATGTTACCCTTACTCTGCTTTTTCTGTACAGGCCGTCAAAAAGAAAATTGAGATCAGCACAATAGCAAGCAACTACCACCTTGAAGTCAATCCAAGGTAAATACATTTGTATGTTGTATTTTAACTGTATGCTACTTGTGTGTGATTAGTGCAACCAGGTATTTTTTCCAATGGTTATTTTTCTTTGTTTTTCTAGTGTAACCCCTGTTGTTTTGATGTCTTCTTTACTTCTAAACTATAGAAGAAAAAAATGATTTAGATGTGGTCAGTAAGAATTGACAAATGCCACCAGAACTGCTAACTTAACATGTAAACTGATTAAATTTGTCTTGCAGTGATGCTGGTAACAGCGACCTTGTGGTTATTCAGGAACTACTAAAAACAGTTGCACAGTCTCAGCAGATCCAGTCAAGCACCCAAAGGGACTTTAAAGGTAAAAACAATACTGCATTAAATCAGATAGTCATACAGGTGGTGGACAGAGGGAGCTTGTATGTGGCTGGTAATTTTGGAAATCAATTTTAAAATCCTTATTCAGGCAATTCAACAGAAAATAGTACATGAGTGTCAAAAACAAACTTTTTAATTTGTTGAGTTACAACAATACAATTGTCATGTTTATAAAGCCCTTTTTAGAGCTCAAGTGCCTATAAACAATTGTATTTGTGTCACACTCTGTGCAAAATGATCCTTTTAGTGTTCTAGACAGATTTTATAAACCATATTACTGTACAAATTGGTTGTGATGAGAATACACATTTTGGGGGCTCACAGTCCCTACTCTATCAAACGTCTTTGTCCAAAATCCTTTACATAAAAAAAAAAAAATCATAGCACTTGTGATTATGCTGAAATACAATATTATAGGATTGTTGTACTGAAAACCCCAATTTTAAGTAATTATTTTGTTCTAAAGTATGCATGGTGTTCCCACTCTCTTTAAGACTGTTTATAGTGTGTATTTTTCTTCTGTTTTATCTTTTAAATTTGTAGTGGTGCTCCTGACAGAAGTTGACAGACTTACCAAAGATGCCCAGCATGCTTTGAGAAGGACGATGGAAAAGTACATGTCTAACTGCAGGCTGATTTTGTGCTGCAATTCCACCTCCAAAGTCATCCCGCCCATTAGAAGCCGATGTTTGGCTGTGCGAGTACCATTGCCAAGTGTGGAGGAGGTAGGTAAATTATACAAGACAATATCATATGGGCTTTTTAACAGCTTTGTGTATGCATCACAAATAGGACAGCAATTCAAATAAATAATATCAATGTGCACACCCAAATATTCTTCTTCTATATCTATTTATAGCAAAAGGTAAGTTTTCTGAGATTTTGTGGAACACTTTGTTTAAACAATCTGTAATTGTAACAGTTTTGGTCATTAAGGTGTTAATAATGGGGTCTGACCAGACCGGGTGTGAACTACAGTGAATACAAAGTGATAGAAAACTGTGCTTGGTTTAGTTGTAGGGTCCTTTAACACTGGAGAAAACAAGCCTCCTTTGATCAGGTCGCTTTTGCAGCCATTACAGGCATTACATAGTCTTCCCTTTTCCTTTTGCTGTCTGCTGCTTAAATACTGTTGCTGTGGTAACCGCAGTTTAGTTCCTGCCTGAGAGTAATACCATTATGCATGCAGAACATTATAAATATGGCTTTCATGTTTCATCCTATATTTAACAAGGAAATACTGTAATAAATCACTTGCATTGTAGTGGAAAGTTTGAGCCAACAGAGTCTTCATCGACATATTATAAGAGGCTTTGCTACTTGTGTGATAAATTGCTATTTGTTAGTTTCGTAACAACTTATAAATGCTTGCAATGCTTATAAAATGACAAGAATAAAGGAAGCAATAGATTTGGCTAACAAATGTTAGAACCTGTGCAAAAATATTGCCATGTCAGCACTGCTTGGCACTTTTAGAACCATTATGACTGATTCTCTTGACAACCAATTCCCTATGGTAGGGGTGGGGTGGGGTGTGCAGCGCTATTTTATAAGTGCAATATAGTACATGGTATTCAAATATGGTCCAAAATCTGCACACTTTTGCTGTTTAAATGCCTGAAAAAGCCAATCCAACAACACCCCTAGGCATGCAGATATTGGACCATATTTGAACACCCTAATGTGTTATTGCTTTCTGAGACATGCAAGTCGGTGTCAATAATGTGGCAAAAATGAAAACCCACCTTTCAGCACAATTGTCCAATAAGGAACTAAAGTCTGAGAGCTGATGCCTAACCTGTAAGTATTTTTGATTTGCTAATATAACACAAGCCCCTGCTTTAGGTCCTTATTGAACATGATTGACATCCAACTTGCATGCATCTCTGCCCACTCAGTCAGGTGCAGTTTTATGCAGTTAAAAATGAGTATATTGAAAGTTATCACATGAAGTACAAAAGCCTCTTAAACGTGTTGCAGTTAACAGGTTTCAGGATGTTTCAGTGAAGGATCACTCAAGACAAATACATTCCTAAAAGGTGAATGATTTATTACTGGGGAAACAAATATGTACACCAAATAATGATTAGGATGGCAATGAGCAAATAGTGTTCTCTGGTAGTTGAAAGTAGACTGGGAAAGACAGCACTGTATCAAGCCCTATTCAAATGAGTGAAGACATCTGCTTAAATTAATTGCAGCTAATAATATAATTCCATGAACCCGTTGTGCACTTCCTTCAGCTGCATAGGTCTCAAATGTGCAGTTTTAAAAGAAACACTTTATAGCAAACATGTGTTTTCATTTTAAACACAATATCTATTACTATGGTAGGTAAATTAGTTTATATGCCTTATTCATCGGAAACCTGTTACAATTGCACTGCCTGGTTTATTTCACCTCAGCAGTGTCTTCTGGGTCAAAGCATGTTACTGGCTCAAAGCATGTCAGTCAATAGGGGAAGCAGCTGGTTGGTTAATAACAGAAAGTAAGCCATTGAAGGGGTGTGGATAATTTCACCCCCAAGTAAGTGCAGCACTAACTGAAAGTATGGCTGCTAAATAGATATCTGTAACCAAGTGCAGTACCAGATATGGTTTAAAATAAATAGACATGTTTACTGTAGCACGTGTTTATTTTAAAACTGGACAGTTGAGACCTATGAACCTATGGTGGTGGATTACAGGCAAGCTTTTAAATTGGAAATGGTTTAAATAACTGTTACACATAACACAGCAGAATGAAACCCTTGTTTTTATTTTCTATAAATTTAGTCGTCACCAATGGTTTTACCCGGTTTTTCCCAATTTGGAATGCCCAATTATTGTTTTATCCCAGTTCACTGCTGCAAGCGACTTCGGGAAGCGGAGGATGAAACACGCGTCCTCAAGCGTATTCCTGCCAATGCGTCATTTTTCGCACTGTGGATCCACAGCGAAGCCACCAGACCTATAATGCCAGAGGACAACACAGATCTGAATGACTCCACTGCAGACCACGAGGCCCTATCAGCCACAGGGATCGCTGGTGCGCGGTGAACCGTGGATTCCCCTGCCGCGGCGCTCAGCCAATTGTGCGTTGCCCGTGGGAATCACCAGTCATGGTTGGCAATGACATAGCCTGGATTCGAACTTGCCACCTCCAGGCTATAGGGGCATCCTGCACTCCACATGGAGCGACTTTACTGGATCGCCACTCAGGAGCCCACGAAACTCTTGTTTTAAAGTGTACTTGTAATCTAAGGTTTGGAACATGGCTTGCACTTTTTCCTTTCAGGTCTGCACCGTGCTGTCTAGCGTCTGTAGAAAGGAAGGCTTGATTCTCCCAGGGAGCTGGCAAAATAATTGCTGAGAAGTCTGGCAGGAATCTTCGCAAAGCTTTGCTCATGTGTGAGGCATGCAGAGTGCAGCAGTAAGTCAGGCGTGGTTAAAACAAACAAACAAAAAGCTGGAGGAAACTCAGAATGTTAATATTTACTGCCAACTTGGCCTGTGGATTAGTATACTAAGGTAGACAAAAAGCATTTGTATGGTTTATTTTTCACGATTAATGCAAGTAGAGATGCAACACCATAATAATAGATCGTAGATCTCATTTCCATTCTTTTATTTATTATTTTAAAAAAGTTAAAAACAAATGTTTCTTTCTTGACATTGAAATATATTTTAGGTTTGAAATACTGTTTTCAGTATAGGTTTATTTAGTCACAGCTGAATGCTATGTCTAACCAAAAATGAATAGTCTGCTTCTTCATATTTCAAATGATAGTCATTAAAAGAGAGAGAAATCTGTGTAACAGATGGTCTATTCTATGGTTTACTCGTTGAGGCTTTTTTTTCCGAACTGTTCATTATAACTTTCTTCCTGAAGTGAAATATTTTTGATTTTAAAAACTGTACATTTTAAAAGGTTTTAAAAATATATATATTGCAAATATATTCATTGAAAAAGAGTGATGATGAATTAAACAATTGTTGTTTGGTATTGCCTAACTATTAATAAGAAACAAAAGTAAATTAATTGTATGGAGCAACACTAAGAATAATAAAAACACCAGACAGGTTAGGTGACTGTACAGATGTACATACCGTAACTGCACAGCATTGCTGATCCTAGAATGATTTAATCGTCTAGTTTTATTTGTGTCCACAAGGTGGCAGACACACACCAGAAAAAAATACAACAATTGACTATGTTTGTATGCAAAGACTAATATGAGGAATACAGGTATGCAAAATATGTATTTCAAATAAATTTGGCATGACAGCAGAATACATACCAGTATGTTTTCAATTCCATGTCTACATGAAAGCTATCTGTGCATGGAAAATAAATAACTCTAAATCAGAAGCCTACCTGTAGTCCATCTAGAGCTCTGATGGATATTTGTACTTAGTTATGTCTTTGTATAAGAAATATGGTATTACAACCTAATGATACCCAACAAGAAAAAATGTAAAAGCGAGGCTGACTCAAATACATATTCACTGTATAGTGTATTAAATAAATATCTGTATGTTTTGTTTGCTTGCAGGTTTCCACACTGAATCTTAGTCTTATGCATGTTGTCAGTGTACATGCAGGGATTTTCCATAATTAGTCTTATGATGGGTAATATTTTCTCAAGCCATTCGATTAGTTTGTTATACTGGCACACTTAAATTATTGACAACATACTAACTGTTGTAGGTATCCATTTGCTGTGGACCAGGATATACCTGAGACAGACTGGGAGGTGTACCTTCGAGAGACAGCAAATGCTATAGTCAGTCAGCAGAGCCCACAGAAGTAAGTACAACTGTAATGGAAACAAACGGAAAAAAAAAGGCTACACATTTAAGTAAAATATATAAAAACCATCAAGGGGACTGGGTAAAATGGATCTTAGAAAGCTGGTCCTAATAGAGATACCTCTTCAGATCATTGCATTAAATTAAAAAGGACTGATACAGGGTGGTCTTAATGGTGAGCTGGTTAAAAGTATTGTATAAATGCTTCTGAAAAGTACCATTTTAATTGGCAACAGTGGCAAGGGTTATTCTTTTGATACACGTTTCTATTTTTTAGGCTGCTTGAAGTTCGTGGAAGACTTTATGAACTTCTTACCCACTGCATTCCACCAGAGATCATAATGAAGGTATGTTTAAAAAAGTGTGTTTAAACAGGATATTATTCCTAGACCAATCCTTCTAACCTTTTTGTAGTAGTAACTACAAGTCACAGACCCTTTCGACTATCCTTCAATGTAATCATGACCATTTAGGCACCGATATAACCCTGACTTTGCTATAAAGTATTAATTTAATATAAAATTAGTTTCCATACCATTTACGCTCAACAAAATCTTTTGCAGTTTATTGGTATGGAAATCCTGTTATGCACTAGATTTGTGTGCATAAAGAACACCCACCTTTTAGGGCTGTATTTGGCCCATAAACCAGTAGCGATTGTCACACATTACACAACAGACACTGCTATGGTACACATGGCTGTCAGATGAGTTGCCTGTATTGTAGGTAAAGTAATCCAAAATTAGTGCTGATCAGGGTCTTTGAAACAAGCATACCGTTTGCACTCCAAAGTTTCTCAGCAAGTACAAGAATCGGGCTTTGTTTGGGGTCCAGGAAATATGTACATATGGTAAGCAGGACAGGACATTACATGGGCTATTCTGCTTAACTCATTTCACAACCATGTGCAAAATGCCTGTATTAGTAGGGGTTGCATTTTTCATTTTATTGGTTGGTAGGTCAAAATACCCTACATGGCAGGTGTCATTTTTCCTTAAGCTCATTAAAGCAGGCAAGTGAAAACCAGACATGCATGAAAGATAACACCCTTTGACCAGCCATGTAACTAAGGGGACTGAAGTAAATTGTAGGTATCCATTTACTGTGGACCAGGATACATAGTACATGAGACAGACTGGGATTTGTACCTCAGAGAGAGAGCAAGTGCTATAATCAGTCAGCAGAGCCCACAGAAGTGAATGCAAGTACACTGTGATGGCAAATATCAGGGGAAATAAGCTATGCATTATTTCTTTAAAGAACACAAACATAAAATAACTTAATAACCACAAAACTGACTGGTGCTAATAAAGGGGCCCAGTGGAGGTCCTCATGGTGAGATGGCATCAAAGGTGGAATCTACTACATGTTTCTATTTGATGAAGAATACCATTTATTGGGGACTGTGGTCTGGATAATTAATTTGATATACTTTTCTACTTGCAATGGTCCCAGAAATATAACTTCTCTCGTTTCAGGGCCTGCTGTCTGAACTTTTGAGCAACTGTGACGGACAGCTGAAAGCTGAAGTTGCACAGATGGCAGCTTATTATGAGCATCGTTTGCAGCTGGGCAACAAAGCAATTTATCACCTGGAAGCCTTTGTGGCCAAATTTATGGCTATTTATAAGAAATTTATGGAGGACGGCCTTGAAGCCATGATGTTCTGAAATGTAAGAAATACACCTTACATAATTGAAATTAGAATATGTAACATTTGCAAACTAATAAAAATTAAATCTATTAACCTTCATATTCCTTCTGTATCCTTATGTTTTATTGTATTGTCTGTACTTTCGGTGGTTTATTAAGCAGTTATGATGTCTGTCTCTTGCTGTGCATGTGAAAGTAAGTGCCATGGAGAGACACTAGCTCAGCCCTTAGTACTAGTTTTAATGATGTTTTGGTAACTAGTGCTGCTTGTGTAATTCACATGACTCAATTACTGTGTTATGCAAGTGTTTCCAGTGCTCCATCATTATTTGACCTGGAACTATACTCCTGTCTTCACAAGATTACTCCATTGACCGTTCTAGAGAATTCACTAATGGAATGTGGACGCGACAATCCAGTCACATATTCTTACAGATCACTTCAACAATTGATTCAGTGTCTGACTGCCCATTATGGCACCACCCTGTTGACTGGATAAAACTCCTTCGAAACATCAATCTGTACAGATATATACAGTACTGTGCAAAAGTTTTAGGCAGGTGTGAAAAATTGCTGTAAAGTAAGAATGCTTTCAAAAATAGACATGTTAATAGATTATATTTATCAATTAACTAAATGCAAAGTGAGTGAACAGAAGAAAAATCTAAATCAAATCCATATTTGGTGTGACCACCCTTTGCCTTCAAAACAGCATCAATTCTTCTAGGTACACTTCCACAAAGTCAGGGATTTTGTAGGCATATAGTCAGGTGTATGATTAAACAATTATACCAAACAGGTTCTACTGATCATCAATTCAATATGTAGGTTGAAACACAATCATTAACTGAAACAGAAACAGCTGTGTAGGAGGAATAAAACTGGGTGAGGAACAGCCAAACTCAGCTAACAAGGTGAGGTTGCTGAAGACAGTTTACTGTCAAAAGTCATACACCATGGCAAGACTGAGCACAGCAACAAGACACAAGGTAGTTATACTGCATCAGCAAGGTCTCTCCCGGGCAGAAATTTCAAGGCAGACAGGGGTTTCCAGATGTGCTGTCCAAGCTCTTTTGAAGAAGCACAAAGAAACGGGCAACGTTGAGGACCGTGAGACGCAGTGGTCGGCCAAGGAAACTTACTGCAGCAGATGAAGATGTCCAGCAGTGCCATCAGCTCAGAATTAGCAGAAAACAGTAGGACCCTGATACACCCATCCACTGTCGGAGAAGTCTGGTCAGAAGTGGCCTTCATGGAAGACTTGCGCCAAAAGCCATACCTCCGGCGTGGAAACAAGGCCAGCGACTCAACTATGCACGAAAACACAGGAACTGGGGTGCAGAAAAATGGCAGCAGGTGCTCTGGACTGATGAGTCAAAATTTGAAATATTTGGCTGTAGCAGAAGGCAGTTTGTTCGCCAAAGGGCTGGAGAGCGGTACACGAATGAGTGTCTGCAGGCAACAGTGAAGCATGGTGGAGGTTCCTTGCAAGTTTGGGGCTGCATTTCTGCAAATGGAGTTGGGGATTTGGTCAGAATTAATGGTCTCCTCAATGCTGAGAAGTACAGGCAGATACTTATCCATCATGCAATACCATCAGGGCTGCATCTGATTGGCCCCAAATTTATTCTGCAGCATGACAACGACCCCAAACATACAGCGAAAGTCATTAAGAACTATCTTCAGCGTAAAGAAGAACAAGGAGTCCTGGAAGTGATGGTATGGCCCCACAGAGCCCTGATCTCAACATCATCGAGTCTGTCTGGGATTACATGAAGAGAGAGAAGCAACTGAGGCTGCCTAAATCCACAGAAGAACTGTGGTTAGTTCTCCAAGATGTTTGGGCCAACCTACCTGCGAGTTCCTTCAAAAACTGTGTGCAAGTGTACCTAGAAGAATTGATGCTGTTTTGAAGGCAAAGGGTGGTCACACCAAATATTGATTTGATGTAGATTTTTCTTCTGTTCACTCACTTTGCATTTTGTTAATTGATAAATATAAACTATTAACATGTCTATTTTTGAAAGCATTCTTACTTTACAGCATTTTTTCACACCTGCCTAAAACTTTTGCACAGTACTGTATATATACATACAAACATACATACATACATACATACATACATACATAAGAATAGCATTGTTACATTTCAGCTCGCTCTCGGGGGCCTCAACATCAGACATTGAGCATGTTATTCAAGAAAAATATTTATTAAGGACATGATTATAAACATACATAGTATTTAAAATGTACAAAAACAGTTGTACCACACTTTTGACTACATAAAAGAGCAGCACTTTTCTTTCTGAACCCTAGAGTTTCTATCTTCACATCTCTAACAGTTTAATAATAAATACTTACAAAAAGTCTTTCTGATTTTAAAACACACAATCTAATAAATGTCTACAGAGCAAATGGAGAAATTATCTGAACACTATCAGTTTTATACAGTAAAAACAGTAACTTTCTATCCATGTTTATTTAACAAAGTTGTATGTATTACAGATGTAAATAAATTATTCAAGTTTTGACAATACTGTAACATGTACTCATACCTATACACTACTGGCAGCTATTTACTTTTGGTAGCAGCCAATAGGAATAAATCACAAAACATTTTTAAAACAAACAAATGATTTGCTTCATGATTCATGTAAAACATTAAGCTTCAACAGAACACAATGTTAAAAAAAGTAAAATGAAATGTTGACTGCTAAAAGGCTGTCCCACATTACAATTATACATTTAAATGAACAGGCAGCAATTTTATAAAAAAAAAGATGGGCACCAACTTAAAATGCTGTATTATAGCACGTGAAACTCAAGTGCATTCTGCTTGATTCAACATATTAAAAATTACAAATAAAAACTAGACTTTCAAAATACCCTAAATTTTCCAAACCTGAACCTTTTCGGCTATCACACACCAATTAGCGTGATCAAAATAGGTATGAATTACATGAAGCTCCTCAAAGTGCTTTTTAATGAGTTCCAGAAGCTCTCCTTCCTTAAATACATGATAATATCGAAGGAAAGAGCCATCCGAGTTCATTTGTTTCCATTTATTCTCTGGTAAAACACCATCCTCTTGTGGGCTTTCTGTATGGTCAAATAATTGAAGCCTGTGGTTCTGCTCGCTACACTTTGATGTGTTGCTGTGGGCGTTACTACATATTTCTCTCTCACATGCAGAACCTTTCCTATGAGAGACAAGATCAGGCAAGGGTATTCTGCCACATCCGTGAACAATAGCTGCAGAAAGGGCTTGTTTTTCTTCTGTTGCAGGGTCGCCACTCTGAAAATGTTGCGATTCTCTGTCCCCGAAGGATTTGGAGGCTGGATCTCTCCGTAAAACGGAAGACTTAGATCCTCTTCTGAATTCTGCCTTGAGCAAAACAAGCTAGAAACCTGTTTCATCAGACCCCCAGATTTGAGTTGACTCACTTTATTCAACTGAGGGCTGTAATTACTCAATGCGTTCAGCTCTTTAGGGGATCTTGAATGGCTGTTGCTGCTGAAATCTAATACTGAATCCAGCGACCTAGAAAAGAGCCACAACTTTAAAGATTTCTCAAGCGAAGTGTACACTGTGTCCTCGTCATCGCCCACGGAGGATGTACTTTTGATTTTCCTGTGCACATCTTTGTGGCCATCGCCACTGCTAGAGAAGCCGGAGGAACTGAATTCTTCCTGTTCCCGTTTCTTCAGAACATCTTGGTGACGGAGTGGAAGGGGTTTGGGATTCCAGGGGACAAAGATATCTTGCTTTTCAAACTTGCGTCTCTTCTGCTCCATTGCCCACACATAGATCATTATGCGGCCTCCCACTCGAAGAGTGCGTGCCATCTCCTGGATTGCCGGATGCGTCGCTCCTTTGTGGAGAAGTGGTGGATTACTGGAAAAGAGAAAAATGGTTACAACCTTATTTTCAATGATTTGTTGAATAAACTTTATCATATCCCTCTGGACCACTTAGTACGCCCATTTACAATAACGTTACTCTTACATTACACTCTAAAACCAGAGAGTCAATTAATCAAACAAAATAGGACACGTCACTGCCTTAGCAAAAACACCTTACAACAGCATGTCACCTACAAACATGGTATTTCAGAAATTTGGAAACAGACCACAATAGAAAAAACAGGTGATTCATAAGTAATTCCCAAATATTAGATGCCACACACAATAACGTTCCTACTGTTTCTAGACTGATCATTATGCCTGACAAAGGATAGATAAACATTTTATTTGTAGATTTGAATATGTGTTTTTCTATTTGTCCAATGGTTCTGAACACTCTATATGTTTAAGCAATAACAGCAAAGTTGTACAGTGTTCCACTGCTAAATATGTTATTAGGCAGGAGGTAAAAATGTAATTCTCTGCAATAGGGGTACAAAGAGAGACTGACAACCACATTTTGGTTTAAATGATACCATTAACAGTAAGAAAACAATTGCATGCTCAGAAGTCCTTCACTTTAAATATTCCTTCTAGTTATGGATGCATCACACCATTTTATAGTTTTAAATCCTTCTCTGAAATAAAAAAAAAAAAATTCATTTGCAAGATAACTTTTTTTGTACCTGTGACCGAAAGCAGAGTGTGTCACCTAGCTGAGCAATATTTTCAGAACAATGCACAATGTGATTAGCTAAAATGGCCAAAAACCTGACTCCCTGGTTCCACTGGTTCCCTGATAAAAATGTAACCATTACCTCATGGGTATTTATCCCTAAAGACCCTGTAACCTGAATGGATATAACGAAGACTGCCCGTAAGAGCCTGTGGCGCAGTCATGCCCACCCCGAGGGCATAGACAGACTGTACACACAGATCTCATCATCACTTTTCCTTCAAGGCTGCTGCAATCATGGACCCAGCAACCTTGAAGGTTAATGGTTGCATTTCTATTTCAGGGAACCAGGGTTATGATAATAACCTAACGTTCCCTATCAAGTACGAAATGTAACCATTACCTCATGGGTAGAAACAGCAAAGCTGTCGCAAGGCAATATTACAGACTAACTGGAATGCCACAAGGCCTGGCCAAGGCCACCTTACAGCGTTACCATAAGGAACCCCAGTACTAATCGCTAGGGCTAAAAATTGAGGGAGAACTCACCTCTACGTTTATGCTGTAAGGGCCGACCCTGAAGCCACCTTTAACACTTGTTTTAAAACCACGTTTTGTGGATCTAGGACATTAAAGATCAAGACTTTAACTGTTCCAAAGATGCAGCATTAGCTTAAGAAAATGTAAGAACTGCATTCACTTAAACATGAATACACCTCATCTACATCTATGGTGTAATGTACAACAGATTGACAGATTTTTCATAAAACCCTTTGCTCCAAGATACCCATTAATATAAAACAATTTGGCCCACAGAGTAAGTAAGCAAGGCTCCAGTTTTATCTGTAAACTTCAGAACTTCCATCAAGCCATCAGGAAACTCCATTTGCAGGATCTACCTGACACTCAAAATGCTGAGATTCAGTATGTTAGAACTGGGTAGTATTTATGGCAGTTTACTAGTCTGTCTGTTAAGTACCAGTACTGTAGAGGCAGTCAACTACCAGATGGCAATGCCTCAGAATCAGGGTTCTAATGCTTGAATAGCTCCTCAAAGAGCAGCTTTCTCTTACAAGTATTGAACTGTTTTAGAATTTTTTTATTATTATTTCTTAGCAGACACCCTTATCCAGGGAGACTTACAATTGTTACAAGATATCACATTATTTTTACATAAAATTACCCATTTACACAGTTGGGTTTTACTGGAGCAATTTTGGTAAAAGTACCTTGCTCAAGGGTACAGCAGCAGTGTCTCCCTCCGGTCAAGAGTCCAGAGCCCTAACCACTACTCCATACTGCTGGTACTTTCAGTTTAATTTAGAAAATCACCACCACTTTTTAGACAACGGAACAGCAAATAATCGCATCAATTTGTTTATTTACACACTAACAAAAAAGTTAAATAAATAAATAAATAAATAAATAAATCAGAATAAAGTAAACAATTTCTAGAAATATTTGCTCACAAGGCTTTATATTCCTGGCTTTTGAAAAAGCAACCTAAAATATACATGTAGTATAATCTCTGGCTCCTCTGCTAACGAACCATAAATCCATCTGCACTAATGCCTAAGATCTTATATGGGTCATGCCATTAGTAATGCTACTTGTGTTGTTGAAGCTTTGCTGTAGCCTAGGAATGGTGGTTTGATGAAAACCAAACTGTATCTCAGAGTAGCTTTTAATTCAGACAGCTTGCCTTCATTTCAAATTAATAAAAAAGCCTGTACTGTTATTTTATTCAGCAGCCACTCCTCAAAATGACCAAGTATCTTTTTATCTTTTCATGTTTATTTTGGCAAACAATAAATATTTTAAGTCACAATTAACTGAAATCACATAATAGCATAAAGCCTTTTAAGAAACTAAACAATATTTAAGCTATCTAGGTTCTCTCGGTTTATCAACAAACTGCATACACAGGAGGTTAGTATGCTTTTCCATGATGCAAACTGATCCTGATTTTAAAATTACTAAATGCATGACTCTTGTTTAATATGGAAAGCAGGGTAATATTAAACCAGTGGTCCATTATGAAGATAAGACACAGTGAACTGAGCAAACATAACATCCACTATTATAAATGTGGGTCATATAACCTTACTGTAGTATGCAATACAGTACAGCCTCAGAGTTACAAACACCAAATTTGTGAACTGACCGGTCTACCCAACATCCCACTTTCAACCACAAGTATGCAAATCACTCAGCCATGTGTAAAATGCAACAGATAGACACTCCTATAAAACACCATGCTGGTTATGAAGGCGGCAAAATCACTGTACCAACAAATGTTCCCAGACAAAGGTGAGGAAGATTTCAAAAGCAAGCACTGGGGAATTTCACTCAGAAAATTTGAATTTTAAAACAAAGCACATGCTTAAAAACAAGCATTACGCAAAGCCAGGTTTTCCTAGACATTTAAATCTGTGTTTCTGCTACAGTTACGATTTAAAGGGTAACTTAAAAATGTTGCCTTTTTCCATTTATAGTACTGCTTTAAAGACTTTAGAACCATAACAATCTGAGCATTCCATTACTGTGCTGTATCCTTGTATTATTCTCCAAATTTAGGGTGTAGATAGCAGGTGTGCATTTCTTATTAAAACCATTGAAAACTCATTTTTAGAGTTACAGATATTTGAGACATATGAACCACCTTCATTCCCAAAGTGGTTGGAACTCCAAAGTTCTGCTGTGCTACAATGTTTAAATCCCTGTTTAACAACCTATTCATTCTGCCTGCCATTTCCTTAATTAGATGTCCCATGCAGACAGAACTGATTACTTTTCTCATTGCTCTTCGTTTAAGCACACCTAGATGATATGTTCCCTGATAAAAGACGCGTTTTCTGTAAACTGTTGCTAGGTGACCTGCAGCCGTCGATGGCCAGATGACATTGAACAGATTGCTTATCCTATGTAGCCTGGTAACTCAGTGCAAGCATTACGTAAAAGGTATGTTATCAACTCAGTTGCCAATTGAGTACAAGGCAATCATTTGCTACTCAATTACAGCACAGTACATGAAAATTTGCTCCAAGAACGTTCCTCAGATGAATGACAAACAGCAAAAACAAAATGCAACATAACCCATTCAAACCAAGTCCAACAACTTAAATTTTCAAAATAAAATGCATATTTATTTATTTATTATTATTATTATTATTATTATTATTATTATTATTATTATTATTTTATTGTGTTATCTGAAAAATAAGAAGTGGATACCTAAATATTGACATATTTGCCATTCCAATTGAAACAACTGACAAAACAGCTGCTTGAATTTGTGTGCAGATTGCTGCTCTCCATAAAGCAGACAGCTTTTCTTAGCCTCTTTGGACAGCAGCAAAAGCTTAAGTTCATGCAGCTGTTTCTTCAACTGGAATGGCAAGTTGGCCAAATCGACATCATTGACCCTCACTGACCCTCACCTGGGTGTCATCACCCTTGTGTTGTGATCTAAAGAAGATACTTGCCTGTGAACAAATAGGCTGCCATGGGAAAAGTTGTGTTGCTGCTGCCACAGAAGTGCAAGAGAAATAAAAATGAATAAAACAAAAAGTACCTGCAATGGAAAGAATGGCATCAAAGCAGCCGTCTCGATATGGGAGCCGCAGGCCGTCGCACACCTGCACCTCGTGACCATGACCTCTGGCCAAGTCTACGAGAGGCAGGCAGTAGTCACAGCCCATCTTGAAGCTTTCACGGTTGATATGGAGATATTTGCCATTGCCACAACCTACAGAATTAAATACAATAGTTTTAAGAATGCTGACATCAGCCACATCTTGAAAATCTGGCAACATCATGCAAGGAAAAACAGAATTTCTACTCAACACTTCTAAAGCATAGGTCGATGGAATAAGTTTATATAAACTTTATAAAAGTGCTCATTAAGTGATACAACCTCTGATAAAATGGTAACCATACTAATTTACTCCAAAGGGAGTGCAATGACGAGTTAAATTGGAGACATTGAACAAGTGACCTGGCAGCCATGACACAAAAAGCTTTTCTAGAGAATAATTAGGTTTATTATTTATGGTGTTTACAATTCCCATTCATCAGAAATCATAGGCATAATTGTTAATAATGGTAGACAAATTTATAACATGTTGATGTGTGCTGCAAAGGGTGTCGCCACTGGATTCAATAGAGAACATCTGAATTAGCATGATATATGATACTTGCCTATGATGCCTGTCTTAGGAGACACCCTGTAATTTAATTGTTTCCCCTGTTGTGAAAAATAACTGCTCATACATTGAGTTACTCATTTCTATGTGAGAAATGTCAGGTTTGTTTTTTTTTAAATGATCCTGCTTCTATTATCTAGTTTTCTTCTTTAATGGTGTTCTTGTTAGTGTTTACTGCAGACAAACACCTACAACTGATTAAAAATAGTGTATGGTTTTCCCGCTTAATAATAATAATGTAGTTTTAATTAAACAATCCACTAAATGGTATTAAAAGGCTCACCTTCAGCCATTTCATGTTTCGCCCAAGACATGCTGCTACATCACTACCAACATGCTTTTGTACTGAGAGTTCAACAAAAATGGCAGTGCTACTTTTCTAAAGGGCACTATCACAGTAAATGTGGCTTAATAGTAATTTACTAAACTCATGTCCAATCTCTGCTCCATATACCTGAATGTTATCTCTGTACTCTAGTTGCTTCAGTGACATTCTCACTGCTCCCAGTATTGTGCAGCTGAACTTTTAATTTCCAATGTGCTTTATTCACTTGGAAAAAGCTCCTGTACGCACTACACTATAGAGCAGTCTTCCGCTACATGTAGAACAAATTTAAAAAGAAACCAAGCAGAATGTGAAAAATCAGGCCTTTTTGGTAAATAAATAAAACAGAAGACACCCACCAATATCCGCAATTATGCTGCGGGTTCCTGGTCCAGAAGGAACTG
Source organism: Acipenser oxyrinchus oxyrinchus (assembly GCA_030684275.1). Lineage (NCBI taxonomy): Eukaryota > Metazoa > Chordata > Actinopteri > Acipenseriformes > Acipenseridae > Acipenser > Acipenser oxyrinchus. The sequence goes on along the minus strand of JAGXEW010000249.1, from coordinate 139,403 downwards.
GCGCACTTTTGGCCAGGCCTTGTAACGGCGGTCGTTGAAGTGGGGAGCAATTTTCTCGTATACGCTGTGGACATGGTCTCTTTCCAGCTGGCTGGCCTCCTTCTCCATTGTGACAGCCCTGGAGCCTTCATGAATCAGTATAAAGCATTTCCGAGCTGGAAACAAAGAAGCATGAACAGGATTTAGTCTCATTTGAACAATCATGTCTCCTGTGTGCAGCTGCCCTTTTCTTTACAAAACGTACCGGCTGGCATGGCTGTGCTGGATACAACCAGGAAACCCTTAAGGGATGGGAGTTGGTTCAACACAAAATGAGCATTCGATTGAAATGTTGTAATGCTCAAGTAAACTCAATTATGTTTTTACTTGGGATTCACACACTTAATTAGACCATTTGTCCACATGGTTGTTAAACTGTTTATTTTATAAAACCCTTGCTTCTTTAAAAATAATTAAAGTTGAAGGAAGTCGCTATTTTTCAAAACCCACCACATTTTTCACAGCAAATTAGTGTTCCTAAAGCACTAAACATGCATTCCAAATCAGCTGGCTACCAAACTAGTAAAATTGTTAGTGTAAAACATGCACAATACTTAAAAGGTAGTCCAGTAGTAGCCATGGTATTAAAAATGGTGAAGTACAGCTCCATGATAAAATTGAAGTCAATGCCATATGCAGTTTAGTTAACATGTCCTGTATCTTCTGCTAGAGGGCATTATCTGACTAGAAAGTGGTTTGACACAGATTACTACAGAAATACAATGTTTCACCAGCAAGTGTCACACACCCAATATCAGGTCACTATAGAAGACCATCTTCTAAAACCAAATACTACACGTTATAATTTGATCAAACAGGAAATTAAACTAAATCCAATGAAATACAGTACAGCAGATGTGGACCAATGCACAGGAAGCTCCAAGTAAACATTTCTTTTTGTGGCAAATGAGATAACGTTTAATATACTGCAATTTAATGCTTTATCATTAAGATTGGCAAAACAAAAATAATATCAGTACTTCTATTGCACTGGAATCAAAAGTGGTCTGACGGATTGCTTGAACTGTGTTTTTAGGTCTTCATTATTAATAAATAATAATTACCAACACAGTTAAAATGCATTTTTTCTTTGAGCACAGTAACTACACTACCCTTCCCCACTCACCCTGCTTTCTACAGCAAACACTATACCTCTCCCCTCGAATTGTGAATCCCTATTGGAAACAGCAAGTGATTCAATTAACACTGCCTCTGACCTTGCTCACATCCAGGTATTTTGTAAAGGTTTATGCTCATGTTGCAATCATCCTTTTTGGCAAGTATAATGTATAAATAGTCTGCTATTGTAGCTATTCAATAAATGAAAACAAAATTAAAACAATAATGGAAACATCGTCTTTACAAAATGACATTTCATGCATTAAAAGGAAACAAACAAAACTGAAAGCCTTGGCTCAGCATGCTGATTATTCAGATTACTTCAGATTGCTTCAGATTCTTGCTGGATTGATCATCTCCTGTTCACTTAAATGGGGAGTATTTATACAGCCTGCTATATTGATTTGAATGCAATAACTATAACTCTCCCGCCTGAACGAGCATGAACAAATCGATTAATGTCACAGCATAACTCCAAACCATTTGCAGTTTAACTGCGCTCCGATAAAATGCATGGTTGTCTTTAAAGCTTAGTCCAGTAAATCCACAGCGCTCCCTGCTGTTTTGTTTCATGCATTTTCCATTTAAATTTTGCCACCTCAGTAGCAGGACTAATGAAGTGCAGCAGATTCAAAGCTGGTCCAAAAAAAAAAAAAGGATTGCAAAGATCTGACATTTTTGCGTTAGCGCACCACAAGTCTCCCACGGCTACCACTGTATTTTGGCAACAGAGATTTATTTTACTTTAAGATGTGTGTATATGTTAATGCCAGACGTAGTTATTGACTTAACACTAACTTTTCAAACAAATACCCTAAGGGCAATTCCACAGTGTCAGACGTACGCTTTGGACACTTTGAAGATCTGTAGCTTCTTAACTGGCATAACTTGCTTGTAGAAGTTTCAACTACAATCAAAGCAAACTTTCCCTTTGGCCTAACGCTGTGAACTTGGTGTGTATTTGGAATTGCAAGTGTGCCTTCCCAGTGAGTCTCAAGAATATTCCTCTCCTTTTCAATTTGTTCTCTTGAGACATACAAGATATTTATTCCTGGATTTCTCTCCTTAGCTACTCTGTAGAAGTCAAATGGTGTTGCTGTTTGACCCTTTCCACTACAAATATACCGCCAAACTGTCTTTTAACTGTTCCTCCAATCCCGTCAACAACTCCTTTGCCATGTGATGTTGCAAAAAAATGCCAGCTAACTTTGAAGCTGAACTTCTCCTCCTACAAATGCAGGTTTGATAAGAGGAACCGCTGTTTGAATTGTGAGCTGGCTCCATCTGAACAGATCTTAACTTCTGTGATTGCAGGGTATTTGATGATTCAAGGATATGGTTCAATGATTCAAGGATATGGGTCATGAAGGTGTATTCTTGGATGAATGCGGATTATCACACCACCTGTTCAACCATGTGCTTAAACCAGGAAGTTATGATTGCAGTTATGATACAATAGGAAGTTATGATTGCAGTTATGATACAACAAGAAGTTATGATTGCATATGATCAACAGGTGGCAGGACTTAAAACATGATGTCGGACGTACGGGTGTCGGACGTACACAAAAATATACGTCCGACACCAGGATTTCTGCTAAACTGTAGATTGTGGTGAGCAATCAATATGGTAAATATGTTAGGGGGACCCCTTGTGTAGAGAATCTATGGTATGAAATAATTTCAAAACTCAAAGCGGGAGCAAACTAAAAAATTATGAAATTTCGATGTCGGACGTACTGGGAGTCAGTGTCATTATTAACATTATTCATTTTACAAAATTGAGTGATGATGAAATTTGCAGTTTGCCCTCATCATTAAGCTAACACAGTATGCTTTAGAAAGAAATATTAAAATGAATGTATTATTTTTAGTAACCTGTACAAATTTTAATACGTTTCGCATCAAGTTTTGTAACTGCCGAATAGACTACTGCCAAAAAAGTAGTTTTACTCCTATAATCCAAACTTTTTTGGTAATGCCTTATAAATCCTAAAAGTTGACAAAATTTCCTGTAAAATGAGTGCAAGTTCATCATGATAGGATGATTTAAAAAATTAACCCCTGGGTTGACCTTCCCGTGGAATTGCCCCTAAACAACTGCAAACAATACTCAGAGCTAATAGAGCAGTACAAATAACCTCAACCTCCTATTCTGCTGATATCATACTCAAAACAATACGTGTTCATCAGTTCAAGGAAATACACAACTTGTAGAATTATCATTTCTGTGTTCCTGAACCAAAGTCATACAATTATATAAGTGGGAACCGCTTTTCGGACAAAACATAATACAGTCAACACTCACATATCCAACCCTATAACATTTTGACTTCAGTGACGATTAAAATGAGTGTGACACATATCTGATTATTTTATTTTGGCCCGTTCCGATGGATAAAGAAGTACATTGTAACATCGAAGAGCTGGGCTTTGTATCAGAAAGCTGGCGATGGAGTCGAAATCGCGTGTGACGGGTAAGTGCATTCATTTGTTACACATTTTATATATATATAAAATAACGGTCATTGATTTTATTCTTAATACAAGGGCATCTGGGTAAGGGATATCGAAGTGCTGACTGTAGAAGTATAAACTTTAAATAAATAAGTAAATAAATAAATAACCATGCACACATAAAAGTATTGTTTCCTTAATTTCTCAAACCACACATTTTTAGCAACAGTTTTAAACCAAGTAACACGTTGGTGCAGTTCTCTTTTACTGATAACCCCCAAAAACTTGCTTTGACAAAAACACAAATCTATTGATTTAAAGTGATATCCTGAAGAGTGTAGATTTAAAAGTGTTTTTCATATTATAAAACTGAAACACCTTTAAAAGTACAACAATATTGAACACACCTCTCCTCCAGTATAACACTACAGACAGAGAACACACTGCATTCATTCAGGAGTTTCAGCTGAGTAGAATCACTGTGCAATGAATGGAGTTCCAACAAGGAAGGGAATACCAGGAACAGAATACCGAGTTGAGGGTCACTCTACAGAGAAGAAAATGGGTAGTGTTTCTCTGGATGACTGGGGTTAAAATCTAGACCTGCTTTATACCAGAACATTAAGAAGCTTTTCCTTCATTATAGGAGTAAAACATGCTAGTAAATTGGTGGCAAAGTGGTTGACATAACATATCTTATATACTTTTATTTATTTATTTTTAAAAGAAGCAACAGTTCCACTTGCTCATTATCAGCTGTTGGCCTACTGACAGTCGCCATCATAAGTTAAGAAGGCAGAGAATTTCCATCAGAACACCAAGTCTATCTAATGAACATCAGACAGGCAATGATTTGTCACCTGAAGCATGAGATTTACTGAGAAGAGTATATAAAATAGGCTCACCAGAGTGTGGTGTGAATTTAAAAGAGCCTTCATTAATTAATCTGACCTTGTTATTTACTGTGGATGGATGTTGAAACTCGAAAGAACACAAGTGCAGCATGCAGAGAACTAAAATTGATTACCTGCCCTGCTTGCTGCATAACTGACTTCAAAGGCTGGAGCATTTTCTTCACAGACAAGGCTCCTCTGTGTATCACACTGCTGTCATGGATTGCTGTGAGGCTTACAAAGTTTAGTCATGCAGTATGACACAGCATAAGAAGCTTTAAGACACCTGGCAGACATTGTAGAATCCTGGCTTATAGCGCTTTTTGCTGATTTAATGCCTCAAATTTTCTTTTGAAAATGTTGAGTGGTTTATCCTTTAGTCCAGTATGTCTCATCTCCAAATGGCGTCTAAGTTTGCAAGGCTTCAAGATGTCATTAGCCAGTACATTACCACAGACTACACACGGAGGACAAGGTTCATCTGCAGTTACAACAAAAGTAAATCCAATTTCTAAGATAATGCACCTGCACAAATCGCTGTCGCTGTACAATAGGGCAGGAATAGAACTGTCACTCATTCTTAAATACAAAATCTCCTGTGATTGGGTCTCTGCTTTATTAAGTGCAAATTAAAAGCTACCTTTTATTTCTTTTTTAAAACATTTGCAAAGTTTGTAAAATGTCTTATTTAGATTTTAGGGTTGTTTTTTTTCTTACAGTAATCCATCGCACATCTGACTGCGGTGGGACCAGAGTAAGGGCGGATATGTAAAAAGTCAGATGAATGAATCCTGTTTTAAATACCATTAAACACAGCTGTAACAATTACTATATGCACACAATTATTATTTTGAGATTCAGTTTTTATTAGGGCGCTCCCCTAAATCCCTTGTTTAGAAAGATACAGGGTATTAATGCTTGTGACAGAGAAGCCCTCTGCTGTGTGGATGTGTGCATTCACTGCTGAGTGACAGGCAGGGGATCGAGGCAAAGGTTGAAGTTGATACGCTCCCATAGGCGAACAGCATTTATTTACATATCAACACACTGAACAGCTCACGTGACACTACCAGACACTAAACTTTGGTGGGATCTACAATCTCTGAACTAATCTTCTTTGTTCAATAATAAACTAACATTGATAATGGCGGATATGTCACGGGCGGATATGTGCCAGATTACTACTATAATTAGTGTATTACTACTATAAGAAGTTTGACATGCGTACCATGAAAAAGTACAGTAGATCAGCACAACCTACAAGCACAATGTGAAATTTAATCAAAACACTTAAATGCACCTGAGTTGGTTAATTAAAATCGGTATCTCCAAGATATCCTTAATTATTAGCCTTAAACTCCACCAAGACAAGTACAGTATCAATCACAACTGGATGTGACTGTGGCAGAGATCGAATGGCGCTTGGTGTTAGATCTCCTCCCGACCTGTGAGAGCACTAGGTAAAGGGAACAGAGTACCCTGGACTAAAAGGCATGACAATTTATTCCCGTGGGTAGGTGCAAGTCGGCCCGGCTAGAAAAGGGCGGAGCTACGGTACCCGAACAGGAAACCGTGTGGCATCCTCGGATTGGTCCTGCTTTTGGTCCTGCTAACTGCCCGAGACCTGGGCAGGATTACCCAGGCTGTCCAACCATTTTGTAAGCACACCACTCGACCGCACAATATCACACAAAACTGAGTGCACAACAGTTAGTAGTTAGATGAAGAAAAGATCTGGCTTTTTCCAGTCGGATAACCTTTATCCCAGGACATCAAAAAGTCATGGGTGCTCAAGAAAAGGACAACTCCTGTTCAGTGTGGCATGTAATGATGTCAACCAATTCACACAATAATGCTCTCTCTGAATACAGGTAGCAAGCAAGCTGCATCAACAAGAACAAAGCACTGAGTTCAAATTACTTGACATTGTAAGCACTTTATTAGGAACACCCTGTAAGTAGCCACACCCTGTATCCTCACAGCAAACAACGTAGATTGGATTGAAAGTATCAATCTTAAAACCTTCCTATTATGTGCACTTCTTATTTCTGCAATTAACCTGAAGCCAGAAGCACACTGCCAGAACAAATCTGTGCCCACAGAAGTGCTTACCACATCAAACTGTATTAGTCAATGCACCTACCGAACCAAAAATGAATTGTATTTCAGTGGCAAAAAGCATGTACGGCTTATAGATATGAGCAGAGTCAACAAACATGTGATCAATGTTATCCCATGGACTGAAAGAAAAGAAATCCCATCCCAACAGCATCACTATCCCAGATATTCCAATGTGCTACAATGCCGTACAGTACACTGAAACTTGTCTTAAGTCCACCTATAGGGATCTTGAAGTTAGTGCTATAAACAGACTATCTTTATGCATTATCATTAAAAATTCATTAAGAAAACATTATTTCATTCCAGTGTGCATTTTTTTTATAAAGGATAATGGATAGTGTGTTCGCTGAGGGCTAGAGATATGGGGTGTATTCTGATTGATTTAAACATTAATCACTGAATTCTTTCAAAAATGACTCTTTCATGTCAATTAACACCTAAAAATGCAAATAATCTTCTTTAATATATTTATTTATGTACCCACACATATAACTTCAGTGAGAAGGTTTAGATATAATGTTTGTGATTCACAAGAACCAGAAATGAGTTGCAATAGTGCCCGTCGAAGGCTCTGCTGTATGGCGTTTGATCTCGATGGGAGTTATGCATCCCAAACCAAATTCGAGGGTGCTAACAGAAGTCAAGACCAACTACCACATGGTAGAGCCTTCATCAAGGGGCACTATCAATATTAGAAAGCCATTTTTCTCATTATTTTCTTTATAAAAAAACTAATTCCTAGATTTACCTTGAACTTGTAATGATTCATCGAGGACACTTCCAATGAGAAATGTTTTAGTAAAACAGGCCCCGAAATGTTCATAAAGGATTGCGTACATAATGAGAGGAAAAAAACAACAACTATTAAATAAATAATTTCTTACTTGTCCGAGTTGCTTCTAGTTTGTCTGGACAGTGATATATCTGAATGGAGCAATATTACTGAACCGTCCGTGTCTCGGTTTGTTGTTGTTGACAGATGCTGGCGCGAGTTGAGACTCAGAGGCTGTGGATTGGCGGATGTGGCAGGACTGGGTGCTTTCATAGTTGAAAAGTATGGATAGGTTGGTTTTGGTGTTTAATAAAATACATTTGGAGCAATCATGTCTTAGTTTAGTATTTGCTGTCCAATAGATGTGAACTGAGCATTCACTATTGCAAGTTAAAATTAAAAGCTGATAGATGTGCGGATTGATTTTACATTTGATTCACAGTTGATGCTGTGACGTACCAGCGGGCATCTACTGTCTGATAGAAGCCCACTAGAGCAGAAATCTGATTGGCTGATGGTATTGAATCGTTTTCTAATACAGATTAGCATTTCACAAAACAAGGTTGAGGGGTGCTTCTGAAAAAATAATATGGCAGGACTGGACTGGCCTGAAAACATTCCCATTAACAATAGGAACTGACACTTTGCATCATCTGACTAAAAATGTATCTAGTGTGTGTAGCCTATCTTGCTCAAGGCATAGGTATAACACAGCAAGCAAATGACGGAGAACAGTATTTAAATGCCAAATTTCCTGATGAAAGACATCAGAAGCAAGCACAGCATATGCAGTACTCTACATTTACATTGATTAAACTGCTCAAATTCACACTGCAGATCAAACACATTTCAGCTGGGAGATAGCAACCAGCTCCTTTTGTATTTAAGGGATAATGGCCTTGCTGTGACTTGTTACAAGGTAAGCATGAAACTGCAGAGTCATTCACTGAAAGAGTAAACGTTATGAGAGGAGGGCTTGACCGATGTATTCCATGTGTTTTGTCATCGGATATCACACAATAATAATAAGAACTGCTATAAGACGTTCAGTAGGTTAAGGTCGCCATGGGCAGCAGCAAATCTACAGTCTGTTGCCCAAAATACCTCATAGAATCATCACTTTTTTCCCTTATTGTCCCCGCTGGGGACTAAATCCCTACCAAAAGGATAAAGTGGAGGCTGTCACACTTTACTCATTTGTGCATCAATCTGCAGAACTGCTTGTCCAATCGTCATGAAACATGGTAGTAACATTTTTAGCTTAATTTATTGCATTAATACGAAGATTTTTTTTTTTTTTTTTTATCAATGTTGGAATACGAATACGCGTGATTTGTGTTTTTGGCCTTTAGGGGCGGTAGGCCACTCTTATTGGAGTAAATGAAGAACTGATGTCACCAATCGACTTTACAGCCCAATACATATTTAGCTGGTGATCAGACTCATTGGGCATAAAAACGTGCACAGTGCCCCGGCCTATTGTAATCATGAAATTTGGATGAACCCAAATGTATCTTGCCGTAAGATTCGACGTTTAAAATGCAAAACAGCCAAACAGACAGACAGGTGTGTCAAACAATAACGTTACAAGTTATGACATGCGGGCTACAGTTCCTGCACCAAAAAGTACAAAGAAAATGCACTGCCTTAGTAACACGGGTTTAAACCAGAGGTTTAAAATACATACCAGTTAAGGAATATACCGGATAAGAGATAAACGCTTAAGCTTAAGTCAAACGAATAACAATAAAATATTAGTTAAGTACACTTACCTTATTTGTGCAAAGCAGAATAAAACATCTATTTGTACTCATTGTGTTACTTTCGGTGCACGAAGTTTCTTTTCAGAGGTGGAGAAGTCATCAAAGCAGCATCTTTCTGAGCATTTCATTCACAGTCTGCAAAGGGAATTCTATTTGGGGAAACAAAGCCCGTTTTTAGACGCTTATTCATCAGCAACTACTAATGCCAGTGTCATATATCATAACTAATTGGTTTCGCTACAATAAAAATGTTGCCACAATCCGCAAATAGAGTTGCACAATTTGCTGAAACGCTCCTCCTCAAACACCGGTACTAAAGTACAATCCAACAATACAGTACAAAGACACACCGGCCCTTTTCATTGGATAGCTCGATCACATGACTTTAACCGTGCAACAATAACATTGACATGCAACAGGAAGGAATCAGCCCTTTTGCTTCAGAGTAATAATGTCGGCCACTGCTTTGGGGTTTTTCGTACATGTTATGGTTTTATATTTTATTTTTTAAATTTATTTCAAAATTGACTAGCGGTTTTAAAACAAAATTGATCTGTGAATTTGTATATTGTCTTTTTATCTTTAAATTCACATTAAGGAAGTTCAAGCAAGTGCATTGCCTGTGAATGTATAAGAAAGCAGTGATGAAAATAAGACTTTTTATATAGATTTATCTTTAACAGAAGATAAATATAGATGTGTGTGTTTTAACATTTGGCTTTGTTTTATTTTTTAGGTCCGATTTTGGTTCAATGTAAGGTATTGTGGCTAAATACACTGATGTACTGTATTAAGAAGACTACAGCTACATACTACTAATAATATTAATAAATTGTATGTTATATACATTTGCCTGTTAGGTGTACAGTATTGTTTCGTGAAAAACTGTCACCAAAAGCACTATAGCTACTTGTCCAAATGGTGTTTGAATGATGAGTAAATCTGATTTATGCCATACTGGCGCCACCTAGTTTTGCCTTTTAACAAAATATTCCATTATTAATAATCAAAGTAGTCTATTAAGACCATCACATGTATTTAGATAAAAGTTATATTTAATAATCACCTGACCTCTCCTTTAAATGCAATATGTTTTCTGATACCCTTGTGGTACACCCTAATGGCATTCGCTTAATGAATGACACCACCTGGTGGTTAAATAAGGCAAGTATTCTATCATTTTTAAAGACCATTTGAATGGTTCTTTTAAGAAGTTTAGGTCTTGTCCATGGATAGGGATATCGTATTCATAAAATAAGTTGAATCTTTCTGGATATCATTTTTGTGTATTCTTAAAAATAATTCATATTTCTTTCTTGTTATAAAGCTAGTATAACTTACTAGTTTAAAATATACATGTTAATATATATTCTGAATCGGTGTGCCCTACTGTGTGAAAGGTATCATATGAGGTACTTGAAGTCTTGTTGTTTTCAATATATTTTGACCAGGCCGAACTTGGAGTCTGCTGTACAGGATGTGTTGGTATTCACCCCACCCAAGCCTCAAACAGAGTAGTTTTGTAGGTTAAAGTCTTCAATTGGACATGTTCAAGTGCATGTGTTGCATATCACTTCAGATGCCACTGTGTCTGACTGGGATAGGTACTATCAAGATGACAGTGATCTTCCCCATTGAACTAGAGGAGTCAGGGACTGGGCCTGTGCAACAGCCAGATATTAATCTCGAACCAGGATTTAAATGTTCAAAATCTCAGGACAAAGGGACCTCAAACCACACCTGTAATATTAACATTGCATGTGCATGTATTCTATTATTAATGTGTATATGTTAATAATGGTCATGTAAATGAACCACATGCATGCTGCTAATTCTTACATTAAAAGAGTGTTGCTAACCAAGTCCAATATTAACATGTATTAGCACTAGCATTATCATCACCTGTCTTGAAGATCTTTTGTCTTTGCTTGTAATTTATATTTCAAAGGCAACCCTATATACTGTTTGTGCTTCCTGGTATCTAATCATTCCATGTGTAGTAGCTGGAACTCACTCCAATGGTCCTGCTGCAATCACCTGACCTACAGCAGGATTCCTTCTATTCAGAATATTTGCATATCCTCAATGAATGTAAAAAGCAAGGAAAGACCTCAAATATTCTCAGCACCATAACATGTCAGACAGTAATTATGTTACAAATATTGACATTTGGCTTTAGGCAAGAGTAGATTGAGGATATTTAAAACAAACAGCCAACTGAAATATTCACAGATTTAGAAAAACACACAGACAAATATTATTTACCATCTAACTTGGACAATACTGTAAAGTCACCATTCATTACCTACTTAAGTAGCTGTTTTACTAGAAATTTAATTGAAAAAGTAGTAGTGTATGAATGATATTGCTAACATACTTGGTGAATATTGTCCTTTGTAGAATCTAGAGAGAGAGAGAGAGAGAGAGAGAGAGAGAGAGATATGTATAGCTTGTTTAACAATTTGAACAAAGGAAAGTACGGCACTTTTAATAATGCCATATTAAGAATGTTATTTATTTGGATCCTTAAAATATGGATTTAAAGTTAAATAGCATTCTTTCAGTCATTTTCAACCTCCTATTGTAATTTTATCCTATTTTTTTTTTAATGTGTGAAACACATCGTTAATTTTTCAAAACTAGTGCAAAACAAACAAGTAGTAGAATTAAAGCCTTATTAAAAGCAGCTTGTTCCAGGTATGCCTCAATTGAGCTCTCTAACATGTCTTCTCACTGATTCATCTGGTACACCACAATGTACCACCGATCTGTCCCCTAGCAACACTCCTAGTGTTTCTAGTAGATATAAACAAATACACTTTCTAGTCTACACAGTACTTTTTATTGATGTTTTTCTTACAGTCATACTGCCTCGAGATAATTAAATCAACAGAATCAATTTAGTAAAGGTTTAGCGCTCAATTCACATGTTGATTTCCTTCAGTTTAAAGGCAACTTCAAAATCTTGTTCCGTCTCACAGTGCTCTGGAATTATGGGGTCAGGTGGCAACCCTAGTTCTAGTTGCCAGATTGTCTTTCACTATAGACACATGTAACCCAAATAATTTCAGCACATATTTTTTGTAAGAATTGTTATTGTGATCTGCAGTTTTGTTTTCACTACTGTACCTTTTGTAAACTTTAATTTAGAAAGTTAATATGTAATTGTGTACAGTATAAAGTATCTCACTCTCCAATTACTCAATGTAAATAGAATCATTTTTGTAGAAGATTAATTATATTGATGTAGGAGCATAAGTAATAAAAAAACCTGTACTCAAGACAGTGAAAGAGTCGTCTTTTCAGCATCATAAAAAGCTAACATCCCCTGTGTAATCCAAATACACACCAACTCTTTCTAATTTGGAGCTCATGTTCAGTTTTATCAACCTATTATTACGACTATCCTTCATGGTTGTATACATATATAACCACTTCCAAACTCCATTTATAAAGTAAACTGATTATGTGAATGAATCTATTTTATTTATGAACTGCACCCTGTAGAAAGGCCAATGCAGCACTCCATGTGCCCCCTTCAGTAACTATAGCAGAGCTTAAATGTATTTATGTTTCATACAGTTGCAAGGAGCAGCAGAAGTAGGTCTAACTCTTGGGTGATCTTGTGCATGTTTTTAATGAGATTGCAAAAACTGAATTTACGGAATGTAACAACAAGGATGACTGGAGACCCATTAAAACTACTTTTATAATCTGTATGGCACTCTGTCAATGTTCACAAGGCCTGCTTTCTTATTACATACATGCCAACAGTCCCTATATGGTCGGGACAGTCCCAGTTTCTTAGCAAATGTCCCGCGTCCCGATGCATAGGAAGAAAGTCCAGATATTTACCCATAGAAAAAATTAATTTATTCTGCACAGTAGAGTTAGCGAAAACCGCGCGCTGTGCTCTTCATGTGGCTGACACATCTGCTGATCACTAACTTATACAAAGGTAAGAACGCTTCATTATGTCTATTTTTACTGTCATGATGGTCGTGTCGTGTTGAGTTGAGGGGATACGTCTATTATATGATAATGAGTGTTTTTGCGAATGACTCCTCCCATGTGTATGATGCGTATGACCCCCCCTCCCTTCCCTCCTGGAGACTAGCGTCCCACTGAACAGTTTCCAAATGTTGTCAAGTATGTTATTAAGCAGGGCATACAGATGACTAAAGAATGAAAGAATACAGTGAACAGATCCCAAGGACTGTTATATATTTCAGTGTAAAATGGAACCTGATTGCAGCTGCAGCTTTGAACAGCTACAACCAGAACATTCCTGAAAAAGTGAGCATTAAAGTGATACAGTACTTGCATGACAAAAGGGCCTTCCTGACAGAGGCAGTCTGCGACTCTTTCATGAACAATTAGCTGTTGCTTCCTCAGTATGGAGTGAACTCTAAAAATAAAAGCGTGTTGGCATTTTCAAGACACTAATTATTCTTGAATAAAGATCTCAGATGAAGCAGGTGGGTGGGTGAACACAATAAATGCTGAGAAGCTCATCCCACCTCGTCTTCTGATCTGCTATCAGCTTTTTCATTTTAGAACCTGCACAAAATCTGTGCAGTTTTTGTAAACACCAGGTTTGCTGTAGCATCAAACAAAAGAATGCTCCCAGTAATTCCAATACCAAACAATTTATATTTTTAATGCAAAACTAGAAGGGGACTGTAAATAAAATTATAATTCATGCATGAGAAATTCACGTTAAGGATTTGTCTGATGAAGAGAAGCTAAGATTAAAATGAAAAAGAACAAATTTAGATTAAGTTTATTTACAGCGTTACAGGTTTTGTCTAATGCAGCTGAACAGGTCGGCCTCAGGTTAAAAATAAATAAAAATAGTTTGGGAACCCCAGCCCTACACCCAACGTGTTATTTTAGACGAAAACAAATAAATACATCTGAGCAGCCAGCACTTATCTGCAATTCAAACAATAAAAAGAATGGAGCTCAGTAGTTTTTATAATTCTTGTTATAGATTCCCCAATAAATATGAAGGGCAATTCTAAATAGGATTATAAAACAGTATTAGACGTATTAATCAGGATATAACATATTTACATTAAATCTATTGTTCAGTGTGTGTGATGGGGTGTACCTGTGCTACCACAACTTTAGGACCGTGATGAGTGATTGCTGGCTGCCATTTTGGACCCACAGAGGAAGTCAGGAGTCAAAATAGACACCAGTTTCCAAACAATTGGACAGGTGCAGCTGGTTAAGCTGTAACCACAGGTGTATATAAACTATGTGGGAAAAGGGCAGCCTTGTAAATCACTGAGCCCTTTGAACCATTGCTTAACTAAAATGTTCACTGATCGAATGGTAGATCTGCATAACCCAATGTCTTTAAAGTCAAGGCATTACTAAAATGTAACAGAACTAGCAATAGTGATATTACGTACACCTACACTATTAGCTTACAGAGAAGGCAAAGACCTGAATATATTTTTGATACACATTAATATTCTCAAAAACAATCACTATATTTGTAGCAGTATTTCAGTGTAATAATATCATCATAATAAATTGAGAAATGCAGAATTCATGTATTTCCTATATGGGATATATATATGTTGTCAGTGAATGATGGGCTCGGCCCTATATGAACCAAATGAGGCAAGCAGTGTCACAAAGCAAAGCAGGTTCATTTGGTTCCTTTTAGGAATCCTTTGACCTAAGGTTTTACCGACACTCCAATTTCTACAGTGCACTGTTTCAGGCAGTATGAAAATAACAGTGCTTGCAATTTTTTTTATTGATATAATTATAGCCTGAAATGATGTCCCCTCGCAATCAATATTAACATGGCGTGGACTCATACTATTAGGAAGCATGACTTACCCAGTTAGTAATGCAGGGGTAATCTGCTTTAGAGATAGCACCGCTGCTCAGTGAGCAAATAGGGTTCAATTCCCTGCTGTTACGTGAAGTCTCAAATGATTACATTTACATGATTCAGTGTTTGATTAAGACTTCACACGATTCCGTGTTTGATTCATGATTCAAGTGATTCCAGTGATTGCAGTGCTTTATGTTTGATTCAGGCTTCGCATGATTCAAATGGTTTGGTGTTTTATTCAGGCGAGTCACATGGTTCAGTGCTTGTTTGAGGCTTCAGGTTATTCAAATGGTGTTTGATGCTTCATATGAAACAAGCAAAATATGAAGCCTCGTCAGGCGAACATCAGTGAACCACAAGAGTCCCGCGACTATTAGTATATGGCTCCTCCTGTGCAGTGCAGGTAAATGTTGCCAAGTTACAGATTTCTAGTGATGGGAAAAGTGAAGCCTCGTGAATCACTGACCTCTTTCACCCAAAATCCCTATATATATATATATATATATATATATATATATATATATATATATATATATATATATATATATATATATATGCTGCAGTATTAATTAAGACAAGCAGTATTTTGAAAGATGAAGTCAGCCAGCTGAGAAGTCTCGGGACTTTGTTATATTTGGAGATTTTGAGACTCATCTTTATCATTCTGAGTCTGATCTTGAGCTCTGAAAATTTCTTATGGTGAGCTCATGGTGGTCCCTATTGGCGCAAGGAAGTACAGTTCCTCACGATACTGGTTGATGAGAGTAACGCTATTTGTGGTCCCCACTGGACAAAAAGCAACATACATTTTTCTGAAAATTATATATTTGGTAAAAGTAAAACAATAAATATTGAAATAAATCAATACATAAATCAATACACAGTCTTCTCATTTCCAGCTGGCAGCGGTTCACTTTGGCCAGATGAGCCGCCTAAAATAGTTATTTAAAAAAAAAAAAAAAAAAAAGTTTACAGTGCTTGTATGTTCCAGTCAATAGTATTCAAAATGTTTATTTTGTTCTAGTGGCGACAGAGTATATTGCTGCAGAATGAAGGCTCCCACAGTGTAGCTCTCACAGGGTAGTGCTGCGTGCGTAACTTGTCTTCATTGACCCTCGCACCCCTACCACGTGACCTTAATACCCCACGCACCTTAGGTTGAGTTTTGCTGCACCTAAAATGGATGAAGTTAATATTTTTGCAACCGATCGATTTTCTGGAAGTACTCGTGCAAAATGTAAATGGGCTGCACTTTAAGTTTGTTAAATGACCCAGAGTTTGAAAGTTTTCGCAGTGTTCTTGATGGGAAAATGAAACTTTTGGCCAAATCAGGAGTTGGTTTGCATAAAAGAAAGCTAAAAGTTATTTCCGAAGCACAAGAAAATATTGTTCTGTGTGCTGAAATTGGAAATCAATTATGTTTAAACGGTATAAAAAGTATAGCTAATTGTTATTATAATTGCTGCTTATTAAAAGACACACACTTTTTGTGACTGTGGTTTGTTAACTAATCCAGTTGTTTTCTGTGGATTCGTAGCTCAAAGTGTGGATTTCTTTATCAACAATACATCTGCCCCGCACTCCCCTTCTCTTCAAAGCCACACTGCCACCTTAGTTAGACGATTCGTAGATATAATCCACTGAAAGATCAAAGGGTGATGTCACAGAAATGTTTTAATGAAATAAAACAAACTACACTTTCACATACTGCCCTGCACAGACCATTTTAGAAGTTACACATTTCAAATGTTAGACTAGGCAATTAGTATTTGGATAAATACACAAGTAGTGAACCATTGTGGCACTACTGAATTCCACAACAAGTCAATGTTTCTGGTGGTTGAAGTTGTCTTGAGAGAACTAAAAAAATAATGCAGCCATCACTTCAGGGCATTAACACAAACCTCTGCTTTACTGAAAACAAAAAGCAGCAAATCCAATGTACTGTACAAAATCATTTTCTCCAACCCTACTTAACTTCACATGCAACCCCCTCAATACTTGGTGCAGGAATTTAATTTCAAGGAATCGGAAAAAACGACAACAGGCGAATTTCAAAAGATACAGTTTTATTCAAAGTTAGAGACTGCTTCTCTTGGATCTGACCATTTGCATGACCACCCATTTTTTGAGGAAAAGCATTACAACAGATACTGGGACCAGCAAACCAAGCAGCCCCAGGAGACCATGGAAGTGTGTCCAGTGCTTCTCTGAAAAGAGGAAGAAATAAATAAAATAAAAGGTTAGTGGCAGAATATTTTGGTGCTCAAGTGAAGAATAATGAAGCTTCAGGTCAGGCACTCCTCAGTGCACTTCACCCAAACCTAGATACTTGAGCTTTGGCCCAAACCAAAACACAGCAACCTCCATCTTCAAGGGACAATACATGAAAGGATAGTACTGCTTTAATACACCATCTCAAAATCACTTACCCGTTTGTTCATGAGGCACATTCTCATCCAAAATGAAGGTTCCTTCACCGACAGCGATGAGGCCGGTATGACCAGAAGCAGCTCGCTTGACTACGTTTGATTTCCAGGGACAGGGCTTTCCTGCACAGCGCCTCCCACACCAGGATCTACTGGAACAGGCATATCTATGGAAGGAGAGAGTTATCTGGAATAACAAAATAAGTAAACTTGGGGAATAGTTATATCTCTTGATAAAATGCTAACCAGGGAGCAGAATTTAAATACTTCAGGGGCAGTTGCTGAAAGAAAAGTGCAAGATGGAAGACTTCATGCTGCAATAATTGATGGCGTGACCAAAACTAATATCTTTAGAAGTTATGGGTCCAAATAGTGCCTTTCAGGAACATACCTCCACCATCAAAGCATCCTTCATTACAAACATGGCATTCAGGAGAACAGACTTCAGTTGAACACATAAAATAGATCTAAAAAGAAAGTAAAATGGAATTAGATCAGTTGTAGATCTGCATTTGTCTAAAATACACCATTTATGACTAGGCATTTGGAGTGTACGATTGGACAACTATAAAAATACTCACTTCCTCATCCAAATGCTGCTTGGTCTTGTAGTCCAGGAATTGGAAGCTTTGTATTTCAAAGCGTCGAGTGTGCTTGGATACAGGCATGTTATCGTATTTGACATGGAGGCCAGCAGCACTGCTGTAATCCAGGATGTTTGGACAACTGTGGGGTAGAAATTCAGAAGGGAGTCCGACAACTGCCAACTAGGAGGCTTGACGTGCATGGCAGCCATATTGCAATACTCCTAGTAGCTGGAAAAATCTAAAATGGCTTGCATTTGTTATAGCAACTTGCAAAGATATTTACTTTAGGTGTTTGTAGCTAATATTGGATAATCTGAGCCATTCACCTAACCTGTTGCTAAAAAAAAAAAAAATCACAATCCTATATAACCAGCTCAAATACAAGAGGTGCTGATGTTTCTGAAGGTTTAATTTCAGAAGGGGAATAAAAGGTCAGCAATTTGGTCACTGGTCATGTCTGGTAGAAGCTGTTGGACAATGCCCTGCCATGTTGCTTTGTACAGTCAAATGGAGACATCAGGATATTTGAACATTGTCAATGAAGCAGGATATTCACCCTTCATAGAGGATCACCCAGGCAGCTTGAGAGGACTGGGGATAGGCAATGCAGTAGTGGACCAACAGAACTACATTGGGGTCAGGAGGGTTTATAAGCTGCACTTCCAGATACACCTTGCTTCCAAGCAAGAAGCTCAGGGGTAGATGGGACTGAGGATAGAAGCTGGTATAGCTGGTGTCTGCAAGAGACAAGTGCTTTAGAATAACCAGGACACCAAGTACATCGCTCTTAATACACCAGCCATTGAAAGAGGGACTTCAGCCAGTCAAATCTAGCAGTCACTATGGGACATGATGCCCAACATAGGGCTACAGCTCCACAAGACCAAATGAGAGAAGTTATACTGAAAGACATTACCTAATGTCACAACGATACCATAACCATTTCACACACCATACACCACAGAAGAGCAGCAATAATTCAGTTAAATTACCTGTGGCAATCCTTAACCTAACTGCAAGTGAGCCAAAAGCCAAGGCTGCTGATGGAGGCAGTGGGTTCACCACAAAGTAACCAGTGCTGGCCAAACTTCCTTTAGAATAGCGACATTCCACCTGGAAACTGCAGTGCAGAGAGGAGACAGTGAAGAGAAAGAATCAATTTAGTTACCAGTTGGCACAGATGTTCCATTCAGTGATACAACCATGAGGGCTTTTACTCTTATCATGGGGTCCCCACTGCCCATTACAACCAGCAAAGTATGCTGTAAAATAGACTTCCTTTTCAGCAAGAGGGTTAACTGGCTGCCTGTTCCCAGCTCATGTAAAAGAAATTACCGATAAGGGACATCTCTGGTAATTTGTCCATACAGCTGCTGGTTCCCCCGAACCAAGCCCTCAACTTCAGCAAGATAGATTGTAGTCTCTGCCACCGTCTGCACACAAAAGCAT
Source organism: Acipenser oxyrinchus oxyrinchus (assembly GCA_030684275.1). Lineage (NCBI taxonomy): Eukaryota > Metazoa > Chordata > Actinopteri > Acipenseriformes > Acipenseridae > Acipenser > Acipenser oxyrinchus. Next base: position 119,918 of record JAGXEW010000249.1, on the reverse strand, counting down.
GAGGGTTAGAACACTGAAGCAGATAAGACTGTAATCAACTGGGCCAGCCCAAAACCAGTCCCCTCTCCCTGCCTTAAACAGATTGCTATAAATAAGTACTGTACCCTAAAGTCCTAGTACTACCTTTGTGGTAAGAGCAGCAACAACAACAACAACAACAACATTATTGCAATATCCAGGAGGAGAGAACTTACAAAGACATGCGTCCCACAGCTAGCCACAGGAAACTTGAAGATAGCAAAGTCTGGAGTGCAGATGACTGGGGCACATGAGTGGTTTCTTGCAATTACTACACTGCCAGGATCTATTTCTGGCTTGGTTGAGGTGCGGTAAACTGCAAATACAAAATGCCCATCTGCTGTGCATGCTGAAAAGTATAAGCAGAGAATTACTGTAGAATGCAACAGTGAAACTTGTAGGAAATCTACTTATGAAAGTCTGTTTAGTTGAATGACCATTGTCCTGTATAGCAAAAAAAAAAAAAACACACACAACACTTGCCAAATTTTCCTATGCAAGCTGTGCAAAGTTAATCAGGATTGCTCATTAGATGAGCAGTGCTATATCAAAAGTGTAAAACCAAGCCATACCATCCAAAGGATAGTAACACTGGGAAGTTGTTGCATCCACACAACATCCATTGGCCACACACAGTTGTGGATCAGCATTAGGTGGACCACAAGCAACCTGATGACTTCTTGGTATCTTGCACCCTGCAAAACAGTAAATTTAACTGTTTCAGTTGTATAGTTAAGACCATGTAGTTCAGGTTAATATCTTTGGTGGGTAAATCTCAACTTACCTTGTCAAGAGGCACATTGTATTCAAGTAAATGCAACATGATGCAGCAACAGCATTTGGCAGACAAGCAGCACCAGACGAGCACTCCTGCATTATGAATAAGTGTCCAGTGAATAAACACTCACCCTCATGTGGTACTAGACCAGGAACAGGACACTTGGCCTGTATATCTCCTCGCTCCCCAGTAAGAGTGGTGTAAAGGACTCTCAGGATGTAGAAGTTGTTCTAGAAGTGGAAAGAGAGTTGCTCATTCCTGACAGTATTTTGATCACTCCCAATACAAATGGGGATTACAGCTGCAATTGCCCTCAGCTTACCAGTATCTTGACATTGCAGGCCTTGTAAGGAGCGGTCAAGATATTCTTGCCATTCCCCCTCACCAAACTGTAGCCACAAGTCTTGGGAGCACTGCTAACCACTGCCAAGTTGTTGAATTCATCTACAACAGATGCCACATTTAGAGCATGCTTCCCTTTTTACAGCACCCAAATTACTGTGTACCAAGCCTACTCACCCATTAACTGGATATCTTGTAGCAGTCCCCCAGGAAGTTCCACTGTCATACAAGTATCACTGCAGAGGACAGAAACCCCAAAGGAAGGGAGCGGCAATCCTGTTGGTAAAGTTGCACTCATTGGACATTTCATCTGCACCGGTACCCTTTTCCCAGTAAAGGAGACATATACTAGAGTCAGGACATAATTACCACTCTGGAAGAGAATTAAGGAAGGGAGAGAACAAGTGATGATATTTACATGCATTGGAATTTTAAAAGGAGGAGGCTGTGTGGTCCAGTGGTTAAAGAAAGGGCTTGTAACCAAGAGGTCCCCGGTTCAAATCCCACCTCAGCCACTGAACTCTGTGTGACCCTGAGCAAGTCACTTAACCTCCTTGTGCTCCGTCTTTTGGGTGAGATGTAGTTATAAGTGACTCTGCAGCTGATGCATAGTTCACACACCCTAGTCTCTGTAAGTCGCCTTGGATAAAGGCATCTGCTAAATAAACAAAAATAATAATAATAATAATAATAATAATAATAATAATAATAATAATAATAATAAAAGCAACAGTACAGAAAGCTAAAAATATTTACCAGCATCTTCACATCACAGGCTGTATAAGGGGTTGTGAAGATATTCTTTCCTCTCCCATGCACCAAGCTGTATCCACACTCTCTGGTATCATCTATGATGGTTACCAGAGTGTTGGATTTATCTGCAAGAGGCAAGGTTGCCATGAGAGTGGGTTTCCAGGGTTATCCTCATTGCAAAGCAATTTGGGAGGGAAGTTATCTGGGCCAAGGCACAGCTTACCTATCAGGGCTACTTGTTCAATTGGTCCTTCAGGCAGCTCTATTGTCATGATGGAGGCTTTGCAGACAGTGGGTATTGTTGGTTTTCCAGTAGTGGTTGTAGAGGGAGGCGTTTTTGTGGGTGCTGCAGCACTGGTTGGACATCTGATCTGCACATACCCCACTTTACCATCAATTGTTGTATAGCGCAAGGCCAAGAAGTAGTTCTCATTCTAGAAGACAATTAAGTTAAGTTTGCATTAAAAAAAAAAAAAGACCAAAACACACACATTTGAGTTTAGAGGAAAAAGAAAGTAAATCACGAACCAGAAGCAAAATCTGGGACCAGCTCCCTCCCTCCCACTATTATATTATACCCAACTGATCTCCATGCTTTTATATTGAAAAGATATCCAGCAGCTTGTGATTATCAAAAGGATTACCAGTATCCTGACATCACAGGCCGTGTAGGGGGTTATGAAGACGTTCCCTCCCCTTCCCTGCAACAAGGTGTAGTTGCAGTACTCCGGAGCATAAATGACAGCTACCCATTTGTTGGATTTATCTACAAAGAAAGAGAAAATTGCCATAAAAACTCCTAGCGACAGACATGATGCCCCTCCAATATCCAACAAAAAGCCACAAAAAAAAAAAGTCACCTAGAAACTGGACATGTTTTAGAGGTTCCTTGGTAGCACCACCACCATACTGGAGGCTGCGCAGACCACAGTTGTAGGGGCCTTGGTTGGCTCCCCAGTGTTTCTGCTAGGCTTCCTAGTAGTGGTTCTGGTTGGCTTTGTTGGTTCCCGCCAGTGGTTCTAGTTGGCTTCCTAGTAGTGGTTCTAGTCATTCTGGTTGGCTTCTTAGTAGTAGTTCTAGTCGTTCTGGTTGGCCTCCTAGTAGTGATTCTGGTTGGCTTTGTTGGCTCCCCACCAGTGGTTCTAGTCGGCTTCCTACCAGTGGTTCTAGTCGGCTTCCTAGTAGTGGTTCTAGTAGTTCTGGTTGGCTTCCTAGTAGTGATTCTGGTGGCTTCTTAGTAGTTCTGGTTGGCTTCCTAGTAGTGGTTTTGGTTGGCTTCTTGGCTCCCCACCAGTGGTTCTGGTTGGCTTCCAAGTAGTGGTTCTGGTCGGCTTCTGGTTGGCTCCCCACCAGTGGTTCTAGTCGTTCTGGTTGGCTTCCTAGTAGTGGTTCTAGTCGTTCTGGTTGGCTTCCTAGTAGTGGTTCTAGTCGTTCTGGTTGGCTTCCTAGTAGTGGTTCTGGTTGGCTTCTTAGTAGTTGTTCTGGTTGGTTTCCAAGTAGTGGTTCTGGTTGGCTTTGTTGGCTCCCCACCAGTGGTTCTAGTTGGCTCCCTGCCAGTGGTTCTAGTCATTCTGGTTGGCTCCCAAGTTGTGATCTTAGGTATAGGGACTTTTGTTGGTTCTCCAGCACTGGTGGGGCATGTCATCACCACATACCCTTTTTTGCCACCAGTTGTCATATACCATATTTTCAAAACATAGCTTTTATTCTAGAACAAAGAGAAAACATATTTATTACTATACCCAGTTGAGTTCCATGGTTAAAATTGGCATCATACAAGATGCTGGAAATCTGAATTGACATTTATGATTTTATTTCATTTAATAGCGGACAAGAGGAAAGCAGAGTAAATTGTGCCAATCATATCATTGTTGCCTAAACACTTCATATAAAAAGCGGTTATTAAAAGCCCACAAGTCTAATTGTTGGGGGTTGGAGGAAAAAAAGAGAAAGAAAGGAGAAAAAGTACCCAACAGGTTGGATAGCTAGGAAATCTCAGGATGAATGGACAAGTCTTGCATACAAATGTAATGCCTTTATGAAAAGGCAGAAGCCATATGGTCCTTAATTCCCAAAAAAAAAAAAAAAAAGGTTCTGTCTCCAATTAGACAAAAGGATTACCATTATCCTGACATCACAGGCTGTGTAGGGCGTTATGAAGAAGTTCCTTCCCTTTCCTGAGACAAGGTGTAGTTACAGTACTTGGGAGCATCATTGATATCTACCCATTTGTTGGATGGGTCTACAAAGAAAAGAAGAGAGTTTCATAAGAAAGTTTACAAATCTCATCAAGCAGCTTCTTGAAGGATCCCAGGTGTCAGCTTCAACATTACTGGGGAGTTGGCACCAGACCCTCACAATTCTCTGTGTAAAGTACCTCCTATTTTCTGTTCTGAATGCCCCTTTATCTAATCTCCATTTGTGACCCCTGGTCCCTGTTTCTTTTCAGGTCAAAAAGTCCCTGGGTCGACATTGTCAATACCTTTTAGAATTTTGAATCAGATCGCCTCGTAGTCTTTGTTCAAGACTGAATAGATTCAATTCTTTGAGCCTGTCTGCATATGACATGCCTTTTAAACCCAGGATAATTCTGGTTGCTCTTCTTTGCACTCTTTCTAGAGAAGCAATATCCTTTTTGTAACGAGGTGACCAGAATTGAACACAATATTCTAGGTGAGGTCTTACTAATGCATTGTAAAAGTTAATATTACTTCCCTTGATTTAAATTCAACACTTCACAATATATCCGAGCATCATGTTGGCCTTTTTTATAGCTTCCCCACAATGTCTAGATGAAGACATTTCTGAGTCAACATAAATTCTAGGGCTTTTTCATAGATTCCTTCTTCAATTTCAGTAAACCCCTTATGATATTTATAATGCACATTTTTATTGCCCGTGTGCAGTACCTTTTCTCTAAAATGTCATTTGCCACATGTCTTTCCACTTCTGAATGCTATCTAGATAATTATGAATGACTGCTATCTTTGTGTCGTCTGCAAATTTAACAAGTTTGCTTACTATGCCAGAATCTAAATCATTAATGCAGATTAGGAATAGCAGAGGACCGAATACTGATCCCTGTGGTACACCACTGGATACCTCGCTCCATTTTGAGGTTTCTTCTCTAATCAGTACTTTGTTTTCTACATGTTAACCACACCCTAATCCATGTGCATGCATTTTCTTGAATCCCTACTGTGTTCAATTTGAGAATTAATCTTTTATGCGGGACTTTGTCAAAAGCTTTCTGGAAAATCTAAGTAAACCATGTCATATGCTTTGCAGTTATCCATTGTCGATGTATCCTCAAAAAATCAAGCAGGTTAGACACAATCTCCCTTTCCTAAAACCATGCTGACTGTGTCCCGGGATACTGTTACCATATAGGTAATTTTCCATTTTGGATCTTATTATAGTTTAAATATAATAGAAGTCAGGCTTATTGGACTATAGTTACCTGGTTCGGTTGTCTCCCTTTTTGTGGATTGGTATTATGTTTGCAATTTTCCAGTCTGTCAGTACAACCCGTGTCAAGAGACTATTGCATGATCTTTAACACTTCTGCCTCTGTTATGCTAAAGTTATTTAAAACTGGATAGGAACAGGTCGACACGTGGGGCATGTTGTCCATATCCTCCTTTGTAAAAACTTGTGAAAAGTAATCATTAAATATATTTGCTATTTTTTCTTCATCTATGATTTTGCCATTTGTATCTTAGACATTTAACCTCCTCTTTGAAATGTTCTCCTGCTGTTATAATCTTGGAAAAACATTTTGCAATTGGTTTTAGCCTCCTTAGCAATGTTCATTTCTATCTCTTGGCCTTTCTAACTTCCTTTTTGACTTGCCTTTGCCGTTCCAAGTCCTCTTTCTGTTTTGGTCCCTTTTAAACGCTGTAAAGTGTCTTCTCATGCATCGTTTTACATATAAAGTTTTTGTTTTGTTTTGTTTTTGTTTTAAATTGATCTATTAAACCATTTTGGCCATTTTGTTTTAGATTTGTCTACTTTTGGGATGCAATTGTTTTGCACCTCTAATACGACATTAAAAAGCCATGTTTTTCTGTGGATGTTCTCTATTTTACTCCAATCTACTTCTGTTAGTCTCCATTTCATACCTTCATATAGTTTGCTTTTCTAAAATTGTAAACCATAGCTTTAATCATTACTTTTTGGGTTTTAAAAATCACTTCAAATGAGACCATGTTGTGGTCTGAGTTTGCCAATGGTTCTCTGACCTCTGTTTTAGTTATTCTATCTTTGTTATTTGAAAAGACTAAATCAAGGCATGCCTCCCCTCTAGTCGGTGCCTTGACAAAGTGCGTTAGGAAGCAGTCATTTCCACCATTTCAATTTCATCCGTCGTACTCCCCACCGGGTTTCCCCATTTTATATGGGGGAAGTTGAAATCCCCCATTAGTATGGCTTCTTTGCTACACACATTTCTAATGTCATTGTATAACAGATTATTTTGCTCGGCATCTGAATTTGGCGGTCTATAGCATGCTCCTGTTATTGCTGTTACCTTTTGAATTTTTGTCCATTATTCTGAGCCATATTGATTCTGCGTTGTTTTCTTCAACCAAATTTAACACCTGGGCTTCAAGACTATTTCTTATGTATAGCACTACCCCCTCCACCTCTTCTGTCCTGTCTGTCTTTCCTATACAGTGTATACCCACTAATATTATATTCGTCTCCATCACTCCGACAACCAAGTTTCTGTAACATGAACCACAAAACAGATTGATCGGTTCAGCTCAAACATTGGGAGAGAAGTCAAACTCACTCAATAACAGAATTTGAAGTGACCCAGAAGGCAATTCTACAGTCATGCTGGAGGCTTTGCAGACAGCAGCGGAGGGGGTTGGTTTTGTAGGTTTTCCAGTACTGGTAGAGGGAGAAGTAGCTGGGCATTTCATCTGCACGAGCCCTCGTTTCCCAGTTGCAGTGAAGTAGATCAAGGTCAGGTAATAGTTCTCATTCTGAAAAAAAAAAGTTGCAGTCAGGAGATCATAAAACAAAATACATTTGATAAAATTTAGAATGACTTCAGTGCCAGACAAAAACATTGGGTCATTCAACAAAATATGCAGATGTCAATTTTCAAACTATACAATAAATACTACCTACTTGTGTCTCGATATCACAGGCCGTGTAAGGAGCTGTGAAGATGTACTTTCCTTTTCTCTGCAACAAACTGTACCCACATTCTCTGGGAACTTCACCAACAATTATTGTCTTATTGGATTTGTCTGTAAAACAGAATGTTAACATGAGAATACCATTTGAACTTTACAGATTAAATAGATTATTGCAGAATCTGAACTTGCCTATTATTTGGACATCTCTAGCTCCCTCAGGTAGCTCTACCATCATGCTTGTGGACATGCAGATGGCAGTTCTAATAGGATCAGGTACCAAAGCAGTAGTTGTAGAGGGATGGGTTATTGGGCCAGCACTGGATGGGCATTTCACCTGCACATATCCTGGTTTCCCCAAAGCAGTGGTGTAGAGTACAGTCAAGTAGTAGGAATTATTCTTAGAGAATTAAAACAGAAAAAAAAGTTACAGGCGAAGCAAGGGCAACAGTGGATCCTTTACAGTGGCAGGTAGACTTGGTGTGGTCAGATTTTACGCAACGTACTCTATTTATATACATGTGCTCCGAGCACACTCTTAAAAAAACTCAGGGGAAGACGTTCAGGAGGACAAAGATGTTTCGGACTCCTGTAAGTGGATCGTTCATGTACTGGGCTTGCAATGTATCCAGATGACTTTTAAAGAAAATCGAGAAAAAAAATCAGAGACTCATTTAATTTGAAGTTTTAACGATTCAGGGAGTAATATCAGTACTCCTTCGGTTTATTAAATGCTTTAAAAATTGGATTGGTTGGTTGCGCAGACCACCATAAATCCCAAGTAAAAAGCAGTCTGGGCAATCCAGTGATTTACAGGTTTAACAGCATTAGTACTTCAATACAGTAATACGAATATGGTTATTATATATTTAGCCTTCAGGCTATGCATGCATAAACCTAAAAAACACTCAGCTAAATTCTATACATATACACACACACTCAAGACTAAAACAATTTCTATACCTTATAGCAATGCATCAATATAAAAGAGATATTAAAATTCAAATATATATATATATGCTTACCTTCCAGTATATGGAAGTGTAGGATATATATAAAAAAATAAGAACCGTCTTCAAAAGGCAGAGACTTCTGAATACAACCAAACAGCAATCAGTTTTTCGGAGATCTTCAGAGCATGGACCACGTCAGCTTGCAAGATCAAGTTGAATGGTATCGAATGGAGTCTTGCTCTGGGCTTTTATAGGATTTTCCCTCCACTTAATACATCAGTATCTAATCATCACTTGGCATGACATTTATCTTTAAGTTAATTATACATTCTAGAAGGATCTGGTCAACTCCTTTTTCAAAATTAATCGGATTTAACTTCTTGCCAAAAATACTAGAACATGATTTCATCACTCTTTTTCCAACGCCTCCTTTTTCTAAAAAGTCAAGTGGACCAAAGTTCACAGAATCCTTGCTATAATATAATACAAGTATGTGTATAGTATGAGAGATGTTTTAATATGTAAACACCAGCTCTATTTGATTATATTTAGCCGAAAATGTATGTCCCTCCTAACCGCATATTATGCTACCTTTTCAGCGTGTTGTCAATGGGCCAGTTTAACTTCATATACAAATGTATGTTAAAGTATGGGACAAAGACTGCCTTTAAGCATAAGCATACAGTGGTCAGTTCAGTTAGTTTCATTTAAATTTAAGCTATAAAACATGCCAAGTAAAACAGCCTTATTTAACTGTGCCATTCTTGGACTATGCCTGACCTCTCTCTGTTTCTAAAAGTTGCCTGCGCAAGCAGGATTCAGACACCATGTTTTCTTGCCAAGACTATTGTTTTGATTAATATAAAACAGCATTGTAAGCATTTCTCCAAATTTAACGCATGAAGTCAGTTCTCCCCCAAAGAAAGTCGCTACTTAATTTGATAAGAACTGATACTGGACACAACTCCCCTAATTTGTGGAATGCTCGGTACAACTGCCAGGTTTTCTTATCATAGAAAGACCTTGGATTCAAAACTGCGGACTATGAGTAAATCTCACTTTGACTGCCAAAAAGAACCTTCCATGTCTAGAACCACTTTGCTTGCAAGCAGATAAGGGCAAGGCTATTTTTCTGTATATTTGTTATTTGTAGAACAGTTTAACTTTAAATTATTTTGTAACATGTATTTCTAATTCAGTTACTTCAGTATAACAGTTGCTCCTAGAAATGGTAATATTTTACTGAAGTCTGACCCTTTCTCTGTTCATACAAAAGTTGAAGCAGGTTTTAAGACATCCTAGCCTTTTAACAATTTTTTGGTGTTGATTAATATGGAGACATGAAGTAACGAAAGAAGCTACTTTCTCATAAAACTGGAATATGTTAACAAGGCCTTATGATAAGAGCCTACCAAGTTTAACTCCTTCCAGCAGGTGCTTTCATAGACTGCACACAACAACTATCCATTGTTTTCTACAGAGTATACAGATCTTTTTGAAAGGAACATACAGTATTATTATTATAATTATTTGCAAAGTAGATCATTATTTCAGTCAATACAGGTTAGTTTAAATCATTCAATTCATGTCTAATAACTCTGCACGTTCCCAACAGGATTTGAACTCTGCGCCAGGCTCAGCTTGGACTGGTTCTGGAACACCACGACAGGCCTGTGCATCCAGCGTTTTACATCAGAGGTGTGGGCAACTAGGGCCTTTACTTGATACATGCAAAAACTTAAATCTTGTTAGCGGGGCTCCCATCTCTACATTCCCATCATAAGTGTGAAGACTTAAAATAAAATTAAACTGTTTCTATTAGAGAGTCAGACATCTCGGCCGCATATACCTTTCACTCAAAGGTGCTCGCACCTTGTACAAGGGAAGACGGGACGTTTTAGGGTCACTCTGTGACAATATGGCAAGGATCCATACCCACGAACATGACACTGGGTCCAGCATACTGTACAATTTGTCCGACTAATGCAGAGCATTTATTTTTCGAACTCATTTGACCAGTACCAAAATATACAAGTTAAAAACGTACTCGTCTCTGGACATCACAGGCCGTGTAAGGGGCTGTGAAGACGTTCTTGCCCATCTCTTGCACAACACTGTACCCACACCACCAGGAAGCAGCTACAGGATTGTTGGATTTATCTAGGGGATATGGAAAGTGGTCATTTGCATGTTTAGGAACCGGTACAAATTGAAGCATTAAAGCAATGTAAAAAAACATGACAATGGAGGAGTTTCATGTTCATTTCTAAGGAGGCATAGAAATCTCTACAAAATGTACAATACCCACATACCAGACTAGTGACAGCAAGAGGCAAGCTTGTTCTTACTAAAAGGAACAGACAGGAAGCAGTGAAACAGATACAGTACCATCTACATACAAATAACTAGATCCAAATGTACTGTCACATTGTAGCAGGTGTACATTGTAGCAGACCTAATTACATTGGAGGGACTGATCATTGAATCTACTGGATTAGTATTTGTATGGCAGCATCACTTCCTTTTATAAACAGCTGCAAAAGCATCCATGTAACCATATGCATGTTAGTTTGTCAATTTAACACTTGCATTATAACACATTTTTGTACCAATTCTATATAAAAAATTAAAAAAAAATCTACCTTTCTAGGGTGAGGCTGGCCAGCCAGTGGTTTCAAACCAGGTAGTTCCATATTTACCAAAATGTGGTCAGTACCAGTTAAATAAAACGGACAAGTTAAGCATCCCAAGCCAAAGCTAGAAAGTTAAACCAGACGGTGTCGTGCGAAAACATTCAAATGCTTCCACTTTGGCTGCTTGAAGTCTGCCATTTCAGAAGACTGCAATCCTGTAACCTTTTGAAGGGATGTTTTTTGGTGATCCCAATTGGCATAGATGGTCCTGGAGGTTAGTTTTGAAATACTCACCCATTACTTTCACTTTTCTGGTGGTCCCCTGGTAATTCCACTTTTATACTGGAAGAGTTGCAAAATATCAGGATAGGAGCAGACCCTGTCAGATCCCCAGCACTGCTTGTCGTCGTCGGATCCCCAGCACTGCTTGTTCTTGTCGTCGGATCCCCAGCACTGCTTGTTCTTGTCGTCGGATCCCCAGCACTGCTTGTGCTGTCGTCGGATCCCCAGCACTGCTTGTGCTTTCGGATCCCCAGCACTGCTATTGACCCCAGCACGGATCCCCAGCACTGCTTGTCGTCGGATCCCCAGCAGCTATTGGACATCTAATGTTCAAGTACCCTCGTCCATCAGGGGTTAGGTAACTTAATTTCAAAATGTAGTTCCCACTCTGAAAGTGAAGGGACAGCGCAAGTTGACGACTGGAAGGACTTTGTCACCGACAGTGTACATCCTGGGCTGGAAAGGCTTTTCAACCCTGGGAGGTTTCCTTAGCCGGCAACCATCTTGGCTCAGATTTACTTGCTGGAAATCATATGGAGCCAAGATAGCCGCTAAGTCAGCCACATTAAAGAGTGCAGGCGAAGCCAAATGCTTTCGACTCTGGGAAGGATACAAGGACTGAATGACTGTTTGGAGTGAGGGGTACAGAAGAGGTAAATGCCATTTTTTTTTTTTTTTAAGCTCGAAGATTTTGCAATACTGATGAACTGTGCTTTTCATTTTATATTTTGGACTGGGTTTAAAGATTTCAGATTTTGATTTTAATACTGTTATTTTCTTTGTGAGGGATAAAAGGCTTAGCCTTTCGTGATAGTTAGGGACATATTGAGCTTAGAGTTTTTTTTATTAAATGGTTTTTCCGTTTTTTCTAAAAAAGGGTCAAAGACAAACCTGAACAGTGTTCTTGTCAGAGCTAGTGCCGGTACATGACTAACGAGTCTGACAATTGCCACACACTTCTACAGCTATGACCAAAAGTTTTGCAATTAAATACACTTAACTAGAAAGAAACTACTGTAAATTAGTAGTGCCATATTTAATTTTAGATTTAAAAAAAAAAACCCAACACACACCACCACAACCAATTGACATTGAAAAATTTGACAAGTATATGGAAATCTACAAAGCAGTATGCAACTTAATACGTTATTATTCAGCAGGTTTCATTCAATAGTTAATTCTAAAGGGCAGCGATGGCAAGCCTGTGGCACGCAGAGTCGCATTTGTTGGCACGCCTAGTGAGCAGCTATCTTTTTTGCCCACCCCTAACAGACTGAGTGGCAAGTAATTGAGCAGTGCTAACTGTAGCCGTTATCTGCCCGTTCATGGTTAGCTGTTTATGCTGCTGAGTTGTTTATTCAGGCACTCTGGGACCAGGAAGTTGATCAAAAACAGTAAATCTGTCCCATGGAGGATAAAATTTAATCGTGGTCAGCTATGGATGTGTCAGCGTGACACGCAGGGAAGAAGGGATCATTAGCTGATGCTTGTAGCATTGTTGCTGACCGCTATATCCTGTACTAAATGAAGAAATGGCCACAATGATTCATACTTCACACTCGGACACAATCCCGACCTTTCGGCGTACATCTTTTCTAAAAAGACAAACAACTTTTCACATGTGTCAGAATGTGTAATGTGACTGCAAGGTCTTTCTGCAGGTGCCACTGGTGGCAACATGTGTATTTTTGCATTGAAAAGCAAAAGGTCCTACTCTGGTTTTGATTGTCAAACCTTTCCCTTGTCATTCTAAAACACAGAAAATATGCTTAGCCGTCACACTCTTCTCCCAAACTATGTATTCTTTGCTTGATGCACTTATTTAAAAAAAAAATTGTATTTTAAAATCTTCAAACTATAGGTAAATGCAGGTTTAAATTCTGATGGGTTGTACTGTGGTGTCAGAATATATGTTACCCCTCTTCATACAGTGGGGAATAGCAGGTTGCAAGTTCTCAAAAAATGTCTCAAAATAAATTGCCTCCAATATGTTGAGTACATTTGTTGATATTCTTTCCCTTCCTCCCACAGGTAGTTTGACACCATAGCAATCTTTTTCTAAAAACCAACAATGCCATACAAAAGTTTTATGCAAGTAAAAAATGTTATGGTAAACCAGTAATGGCTGTAACTGTGTACAAATGCAAACAATTATGGCCAGGGTTACTGATGCAGCGTGCCAAATGAGCAAACTTCTCATTTATTGTATTATGCATTGTGATTTTTTACTGTAGTTTAGCATTATAATTCGTAAACTTAATGCATGATGAAATGTGATATGTATTTCTATAGTTAAGCAATATAATATTTCAAAGTATTGTATGATGCACTTATTTTACTATGCTGTGAAGTGCTTTGAGATGGTGTTCAACTATGAAAGGCGCTATATAAAATTAAGATTGACTGATTTTACTTGCACCTAGCATGGTTGGTGCAACATCAAGTTTCATTCAGTACCTTGTGCAAGAGGCAAAACATCCAGTTTCACTGATTGATCCATGTCAGCTAGAGACAGCAGCAAGAAACTGGATGACATCCTTAAAAAGATAGGTCACAAATTGTAAATTACAGCTCTGAATTGCCACCAATTCCATCTGCTTCTTGAGGTTCAGTTACAGTACTCAATGTTATTGATGTACAATGTCAGGTGGCGAAGCCGAGGAGGAGTGCTGGAGAGATTTGTGGCATGTTCACATGAAATAATCATGGATTAAAAAGGGGGGGAAGCTAACCACAACTCGCTGATAGTGTGGTTTAAGCAGCAGAAGTCTCATTAGTCATAGGAATGTAAATATTGTTCCCCATACCTGCTCTCCAGACAAGAGGGGAGGGGGGTTCAGGGAGGGTGGATGGAGGGTTCTATCTAGTTCATATAACAAACTTGACTATTTTGTATTGTGGATTTTGGTGTTTTGTTTGCTTAATAAAAACTAAATCAAATCACTGGCACACCAGCTAAAAAGGTTTGTCATCCCTGCTATAAGGCGAAGCAAAACTTTTGGCCATAGCTGCATATCGTAGAATCAGCTGCATGTAGCTGGGTACCAAACCACTTCCTCGAATGTTCCATTTCTGCCTTGAAATATTACTCAAGATTAATACAACCTCCAAATCATGCATTTCTTCTAGAGATCAAATTCAGGATTGGCATGCAATGTACAATTCCTACCTGTATCCGGACATCACAAGCCCTGTAGGGAGTTGTAAAGAAGTTCCTTCCGCCTCTTCCCTGCACCAAACTGTAGTTGCAGTAACTGGGAGCAGCATTGACATCTACCCATTCGTTGGACAGATCTACAAAGAAACAAGATTGACATGAACTACCAAGATTGATCAGTTCCCTCCAAAAATGTTTGAGCCAAAATCAAACTCACTCAATAGTAGAACTTGAAGTGACTCAGAAGGCAGTTCTACAGTCATGCTGGAGGTTTTGCAGACAGCAGTGGGAGGGAGAGTTGGTTTTGTAGATTTCTCAGTAGTCACTGGCTTCCTAGTAGTATGGGCTGTTGGCTGTACAGCCCTGGTTGGACAACTCATTTGCACCATCTCTCTCTTGCCAGATGCAGTTGTGTAGATTATCATCAAGGTATAGTTTTTATTCTGGAAAGTTAAGGATGGACACAGGGAAGTCGTCATGGACACAGTGATTAGACAGTAGGGGACACTTTTCAGCTTTGATTTCGTTTAAATCAAAATGTTTTACATGACACATTCAAAGCCTAACATCGATAGATATGCATGAAATGGCTGTATTAATTAGTAGATTTTAAAAGCAAGCCATATTACGGCCATTTGGGATTCTTCTAGTCAATACATGGACCCCTACCAGTCTCCAATACAGATTGTGTAAAGAGCTGTGAAGATGTTCACCATATTTGACCAGTTACATTTGCAATGTTCTGGCATGGTACATTACACAATGGCTGCACACCCTGGTTTACCACCATTTGGGCATTCCATTTCCAAAATGAGCAAATAACACAGGTCCAGAACGTAGAAGCTTTAAGGTGTCCATACAAAAGTAACCAGGCATGCATAACAAGTCTCTAGAAGTGAGGATAGTCTTCATGAACACATTTTCTGCTTTGTATTGAAAGGGCGGGGGGGGGTCAGAACTACAATGCCTTACCACAATCTTTACATCGCAGGCGGCGTAAACAGCTGTTAAATTGATCTTTCCTCCTCTCTCTACCAAGAGATATCCACATTTTATGAATGCATCACTGATATCCACTGGCCTGTTGTCTTTACCTAAAAAAAAAGAACGTTTCTGTGAGAAGTGTTCTATATTGATCAGTCTCCACCCTCAAAAGGATTTGCTCCATCACTATCCAACTCACCAATGACCTGCACTGGCTTCAGAGATCCCTCAGGCAGTTCCACCATCATGCTGGTGTTTCTGCAGACTATAGCAGGTTTTGTTGACTTTCCTGTAGCGGTTTCTGTTACTGGGCATCTCATATTCACAAAGAATGCACTTCCCATCCTCATGTAGCGTATATTCAAGACATAGTTTTTATTCTAGTGCAAGGAGAGGAAGGCTTAGCGTACACCAATTAAGTCATAGGTCAAGCAAACGAACAGCGACTAGCAAAATTACACAATTTGAAAAAGACCACATATTTCAGGTTACACTCGGATCTAAACTTGATGCATAGTACCACATTGCTACTCAAATCATAAGTCAATGTTCACCCAGCATTTATAGGATTCCTGAACTAGCATTACAGCAGATCTAGATGCTCAAATTAAATCAGAACAAGTTGACCATTAAAAGGCCTCCATAATCTTAATGCCTTTTTCTTCATTAAATATAGCCAACACTATGAGTCCTGCTCATTTATAAATCACGTTGCACAGATCAATTAGGGATAGTCATTACCAGTATCCTGACATGACAGGCCTTGTAGGAGGTTATGAAGAGGTTTCTTCCTCTTTCCTTCATCAATGTGTAGTTGCAGTTCTTTGCGACATCCTTGACAGATACCCATAGCCCATTGGATTTATCTATGAAGGAGACATGTTTCCATGAGGATTATTATAACAATAACTTAATAAATAAATAAATGAAATTAAAAATCCTCACTCATTATCTTGACTTGTTCCAGAGGTCCCTCAGGCAGCTCCACCATCATGCTGGAAGCTCCATGAACAGGAGTTCGAGGAATGGATTTTGTTGGTTCTTCACTGGTAGGGCATTCTATCTGCACTGATGCAAAGTCTCCAGAATAAGTTGTATAGATAATGGCCAGGGCATAGTTTCCATTCTAGATGTATAACGGGAGAAGGAGGAGACAGTGGCAAAGTATTAAAGCACGAGTTGGACAAAATGCCACTCTATAAAAGCCAAAGTTGATTTCCTGCTATTAACATAATTCAGAGGGGAGGCCACTTGACCCATCTAAGCCAATACATTTACCAATTTTGCTGTGAAGTATAAAGTAAATAATGAAGGATTTAGCAGTCTCATTACAAGCTGTGTAGGGGGTATGTAGATGCAATGTTAGAGCCAGCAGTTATGAAAAAGCAGTGATGTACAGAATTGGCAAAAAACACAAAAGGAAACCTCTGGAATCAAATGCAAGGGACATGCAGATGAACAGACACTGCCATATATGCATACCCAGAAGCAGACACTCAACAAGCTAAATGTTAAAACAAGCTTCTATGACAATTAGGCAAGGGGTTCTCCAGACACATGCAAAACAGTGATTGGTAGACAGCCACCACTATACCCCAGTGTCTAGTTCCTGTCTGATGCTACTTCTTTTATATAAAAAAAAAGGAAAAAAAGATTGTGCCAGAAGCAAAGCAGTGTCATTTAGGATTTTTAAATGGAGTTAATCTTGTTAAGTCTTGTCAGGACAGTGTTCAAATGCATGCTTTCAAATTACCTTCAGATAAGCCAGTCCAACTTTACTAAAACATTATTATTATTTATTTCTTAGCCAATGCCCTTATCCAGGGCGACTTACAATTGTTACAAGATATCACATTATTTTTACATAAAATTACCCATTTACACAGTTGGGTTTTTACTGGAGGAATTTTGGTAAAAGTACCTTGCTCAAGGGTACAGCAGCAGTGTCCCTCACCTGGGATTGAACCCACGACCCTCCGGTCAAGAGTCCAGAGCCCTAACCACTACTCCACACTGCTGCTATAGAGTTCTAATATGCCCTAAAACATTGATGCTTTTAAGTTAGTTTCACCAGATAGTGTACTTGACTATAGCTTAGAGTACACAAACACTGAAGAGAATTACCAGGATCTTGACATCACATGCACTGTATGAAGCAGTGAAGAGGATCTGTCCTCTTCTCTCCACCAAGCTGTAATTGCATGACTTGGGTGCATCAGTGACTTTAACTGTCCTGTTGAATTCATCTGAAACACAAACGTATACATGAGTTCACAGCCAGGAAAGGACTAGTCCTTGATAGTTGCTAGTTTAAGTACCCCACCGCAAAAATGTTCTAGTACCCAAATCTATCTTCTAACACACCTAGAACCAAGACTTTTTCCAGAGATCCTGCAGGCAGCACCACAGTCATGTTAGAGGACCTGCAGACAGGAATGGGTTTCCCCACAGTAGCTGGAAGAGGAGGCAATTCTGTAGGGCTTCCAGCACTGGTTGGGCATTCCATCCGCACAGACCCTCGATTCCAAGTAGCTGTCCTGTACATTACAGTCAGGACATACCGATCTCCCTAGTAGCAAAAAAAAAAAAAAAACACAAACCCACACACACAACTTGTAATGCCTATACTATTTATACACAAGTAACACTGCCATGTAAGGATGCACAAACAGAAAAGCCCAGTAAAGTCCTATTCAGGTTGACAGATGAAAGTCTTAGCATTACAGGCTTGCTCAAGGTCAAACTGAAATATTAAACATATCAAGCTAGCCACCAGGTAACCACAAAAAAGTGTTCTAGTGTCGCTTGAAATGTACTTGCCAATTGCTCAACAAAACAGCCAGTGTAGGTAGTCGTAAAGATTCTTTTCTCCAGATGCAGAGAGAGCTCGTAATGGCATCGTTCAGCAACCACACTAGTCACAATAATTTCTTTGCCAGAAAGATCTGCAAAAGTACACATTACAGCAAGTACATGTCTTCAAAATTCCACTGCAGCTTTAGCCAAGAATAAAGAGAACACAAGCATGACACATTGCCCATGCATTGGTTAATCAAATGCACCAGCTGATCAGGCACCAGTACTGATTCTTGCCAGCTGTTTGAACACCTTTCAAAAATGTGTATGTACAGGTGCCTCTATTAAAGTCAATTCACAGGGCGTTTCTCCCTGGCAGGGGGATACAATAACTCACCTTTCACTCTAATCCCCCACCAAGGCCCACGGGGTAGAACTACCGACATGCCATCCTTATTGCAGATGGTAGCAGACACATCTACAGGAATTACTGTAGACAGTGTACTGGAAGTTACTTCTCGAGTTGTAGGAGTCTCAGGTTGGGAAGTTGGTTTTGGCTTCCCACCCGCATAGCAAAGTGCAGATACCTCTCCCATTCCATGACCAGCATGCTGGAATTGGAGGCTCAAGGCAAAGCAACCATCCTTAAAAGACAAATTCCATTATTGGCATTTTCAGTATTTTTGGTACTGAAGAGGGAAGCATGTGGCACAATTTAATAATCATGGCCTCAAGGGGTGGGGAAATTATTCAATATTCTTACCACAAATGCAATTTGACAGCTTTGGAAGGAAGCAATCAAGATGATGTGTCCAGTCTTCATTTGAAAGAGTTGGTAATTGCAGTTCTTGGAAATACTACGGACAGGTATTGCCTTGCCAAAACCATCTGCAGAAGACAAGCAATTCCAGGAGAGTTCCCTGCACAGCAAGTGTTTCTAAATGCTTATACAAGACAAGGCCCGTTCAAGGCTTCAGTTGTACTACTCCAGTTATAGCCAACAAGCTAAGAACCATCTGCAACTGAACATGTGCATGGTTCACAGCTTCAAATTCTACATGTGAATTAGTAGGGGTGGGTTGACACCATCAGAATTCAGAGGAACATAGATGCAGCTCACCTCTCACTTTGACTGCGTTAAGACTTCCCTTAGGCAATTTGATCATCATGCCAGACTTGCCACAAAACACTGATGGCAAGGACTCTTCAGTTGGGACTGTAACATTAATTCCTGTCCTACAAGACATGAGTGCCTGTCCTAGCTTCCCTGGAGCCATTTGATAGTAGATGTTATAGAAATAATGATCCATCTAGGAGGAGGGGAAAAATAAAAACTGGTGTTGCACTGGAGTTCTAAAATCTTCACATTACCCTGTTCTTAAGGGTAGGAAGGCTATTCCAATTGCATACGATAGAAGGGAACAGCCAAATTGTGGAACAGTTCCAATATTTAAATAGGAAAATAAACTGAATAAACCCATTATAGATTTAACACAATTTTGTATGGGCACACAGGTGAAACAGGTGTAGTTTTTCCCAGATTACAATGCAGGCTGTATACAGAGCATAACGTTTCCTATACTGGTGGAAAGCAGGATACACGTACCGATCTCCTCACGTGACATCCATTGTAGGAAGTAGTGAAAGTGATCCATCCCTCTGAATCACTCAACAGTTGATATTTGCATTTAACAGCAACTTCGTAAATGGATACCCATTTGTTGAATTTATCTACAATTGGAAGAAATTATCATTATTATTTATTTCTTAGCCGACCCTTATCCAGGGTGACTTACATTTGTTACAAGATATCACATTATTTTACATACAATTACCCATTTATACAGTTGAGTTTTTACTGAAGCAATCTAGGTAAAGTACCTTGCTCAAGGGTACAGCAGCAGTGTCCCGCACCTGGGATTGAACCCACGACTCTCCGGTCAAGAGTCCAGAGCCCTACCCACTACTCTCCTGATCCTCTACTAATGAGCAGCTTTTCTTAACAGGCTACACACACCAACAGTGAGAGAAAACTGACTACAGAATGCGTCTTGTATTTAATATTACTCAGGAATTGCAAGCAAATATTAACAAAAAATGCATTAAAAATCCCTTACCTCATCTCATCCACAGATCCCAGTATTAGCCATCACTGAAGTGCACCTAAGACTGACCACCACACACTGCATCAATATTTGTACAGTAGTCCCCCGTTAATCCGGGTTTCAGCAATTCATGTTTTGATAATCCATGCGGTTTAATAGAGTACATTATCAAAACGTGTTAGTGCAGAAATCGTATCTGTGCAGAAGGTCATCATTTAATTAAATGGAGTACAGTATAGTGCAAGCCAATGGACAGAATTGTAGTTACTGAAACCAGTGACAAGCAAGCAGAAAGCAGACTTAAGACTCAACCTGGCAGTCTGAATATGGAGAGCATTTAAGACAACACAAGACTCAGAGCAAGATCAGTGGCTTTTTTTAAACCAGCTCTCTGTCTCTGAACAATGCTGATTATGTACTATATATATTTTGACCATTGTTGGGACATTATATTTTTACGTTTATTGCATTTGAGTTTTCAATTAATAGTGCAGGGATTTCCTAAACAGTAAACTCAATTTCGGCAAATACGTGTTTCACTAATTTGGGCTCAAATCGGTCACAATCTGCACGGATTAACAGGGTTCTACTGTACTTTTAAAAAGATCTAAAATACTTTTGACAAGGGTGCTATAGTCCTTATGCTCAGCGACATTTACTACTTGAAACATACTGTAGCATACATGCAACAGTTTCAAATACATGTAAGGAGTTGGAACAAGGTATATGGTGAAGTAAATACACCCATACAAAGTAGGATCTCGAAACAACTCACCTTTTACACGAAGTGCTTCTATTGGTCCTGCTGGGAGTTTGATGGTCATGCTACTCGTACCACAGATTGTAATAGGTTTATCAGGTGTGGGAATTGGACAGGACATATTCACATATTTGTTTCTCCACATCAGGGTCAAGACATAATGCCCATCCTGCAAGCAAAGGTAAAAAGCCAGGTTGAATGGTAAGAGATAGTCTCAATAAAAACAACAGAGTTGGAGTAGTTCAAAACACATGGTCTGTGGTCAACAAAAGACCATTACACAAAAATAAAGATTAACATTTAGCAGACTGTTAGGTCTATATGTATAATGTGTAAAAGCAGTGTGCCGATATTTGCATTCAGTTCAGTGTGTAATAGTGGTTAGGACTCTGGACTCTTGACCGGAGGGTCGTGGGTTCAATCCCTGGTGGGGACACTGCTGCTGTACCCTTGAGCAAGGTACTTTACCTAGATTGCTCCAGTTAAAACCCAGCTGTATAAATGGGTAATTGTATGTAAAAATAATGTGATATCTTATAACAATTGTAAGTCGCCCTGGATAAGGGCGTCTGCTAAGAAATAAATAAATAAATACACATTTATACTGTACAAAGCCAACAAGCTCATGTATGTCAGCATAGTAGGACCAGACTTGTTTTAAAGTTCTGAATATAATTCTTACCAGTGCTTTCACATTGCAACCTTTGAAGGCAGTTGTAAAGATGACAACTCCATTTTTCTCCAACACCATGTACTGGCACCTCTGCACAATCTTGCTTACTTCAAGAAGTATAAAGGGAGCTGGGGGTATGAGATAGTACATTAAGATTTGATAACCATACCTCTTCCAGAATTAAAAACAGACACCAGATTTAGCAAGCACCCTTACCTCGCACTTTGAGGTCTGTCAACCTTCCACCAAATAAATTGATGGTCATGTCTGCGACACCACATGTAGTTGCTGAAGCCAGGGTGGTTGGCTCTCCTCCTGTGCTATGGAGAGGAGGGTCTTGTTGGGTAATAGGTAGATTAAAGACTCCATAGGGCCCTACAGAGGCATCATAGACGCTGCTTGGCAACATGTGACCTCCTGAGAGTTCAGGAGAGTTGTGTGCACGTTCAATCTTGAAAGCTGGAGAAAGAGCTTTATACAACTCCTGATTTATATCAGTAAGTACAGAGCGGTCAAAAGAAGAAACATGCATTCCATTAAGGTCACCAGTAACTAGGTCCTCACGATGATAGGAACGCACATCAGGATGCAAAGTATCAGTGCCTTCCTTTTCAAGATCTGCAAAGGCAAAAGAATCATAGCCTTGGGTTTCAGATTTATATTTGTCAGAAGATTCAAACTCTTCATTGCCAAATTCACCTATACCCATTTCTGTTGGAAGAGCAATAACCGAATCATGGACTTCTAGAAGATCAAGGGTACTGGACACATTTTCTTTATCTGAAGTAGCTACATCAGCATGCTCAAAGACTTCAGGGAAGTCAGCATCAGGGTCATTACTCCAACCAGTAAAGAGTGCATGTTCCACATCTCCTTCAGATTCTGAAGCCATAGGGTACTCATCAGCAACAAAAGGGACAGAGTCCTTGGTCAAATCAAAATTGAAGTCATCACTATCTGGATTGGAAAAGACAGGCTGTTCAAGTGCATCTTCATCATGCCTATAATGCTTGCTAAAATCAAAAAGCCCATAGTTTGCAGCATCAGATTCAGTATCAACATGATCAAGAGACAGTTGATCTGCAGTATAACCAGCAATCTCAGAAAGCTCACTTTTTCCATTTGTTGAATAGTAATCCTGTTCAGAAAAAAGGTCCTCAGCATAAGAAATGTTTAAAACAGTAAGCAGGCTCAAGTTCCCTCCACGATCCAAGTTTCCTGTCCCTGAACTGGAATTCGCAGCTGCTTCATCCTGCAGGCGATCATGAGCTGAAGCAAGCGCTTGTGTGAGCCCCAAGACCCAGGCCATTAAGAAGAAAGGCAGCATTGCATACCTTCTCCATATCATTTTTATTATTATTATTATTTATGTAATTTAAAAAAAACAAAATTCAACAAAAAGCAGTCAATATGCTGCGTTCCATGGGCGCAGGTGTTTAAACTGCGAGACTTCAAGTGTTTTAGTTGAAGTTGTAATTGGCAAACCAGTCGCTGCCGTTGAATTATCAGCATTCTCAGATAATTAATAAAGCACTGCTAGACTGAATTCTGCACGAGAAAAAATCACCTGGTTTAATTTTCAAACAATTGCATTATGTGTGTAAACGTGACCTATACTTAAAAGATGAAAATAGCATTGCATTAGATATATGAATGAACGTAATGAAAGAAACAATAAAAATATACTGTAAACGGTAATCACCAATGAATGTACTTGTCTTTTAACATCAAAAGTAAACTATAGTAGTATTCGTGTATTTATATGCATGATATTATTTATTTTAAAAAAGAAGACTTAAAAAATAAGCTTCGAATGCAATTAAAGAATAATACGGTTCTGTTCTCGTGTTGAATTTCGTTTCATGTCGCATTTTACCACACCGTGTAAACTGCGGCATCATTGTTAGCAGCGCAATTTTAAAAAAAACAAAGAAGAAAAAAACTGACAAAACACTTGGTCGTGATCTGAGTCTGTAGCATTCTCATCTCCTTGTGATATTGTTTGTTAAAATGAATAGATCGCTATTTATTCTACAGTACCCCACTGAAATCAGTTCATAAAAAGGTATACACTTAACACATTTTAATAGTAATAAGAACGTTTTGTAAAGTATGTGGTTTGCAATTATTTAAGAAACACCTAATTGTCCATATTAGGAGTTAAAGGGAAGTGCACCATGTACAGTAGCTGCAGCCTTTTTAGTGTTTAGTGACAGTACCATTGTTATTATTCTACATTACTTTATACCAAGTTGTATCCCACTGGCTTGTAGTGTTCTGAACTTTGTATGCAAGTCCTAATCGCCATATCATTAACTAGCTCTTGATTGGTTACCGCATCTCACTATGGGGTAGATGTAAGTACGCGCAATTCAAATTTTGCATCCACAATTATTTGCATTGAGCCTATACTTACATCTACCCCTATATGCTTATAAACATTTTATTTTCCCACTTCACAGTCATAATGAACTTGGTGTGTCCTTCTGACCACTCCAAAACCCAGACCGTATTGTCAGGCCAGTTTGTACACATGCCCCAAAGGTAAGGTGACCAGATTTTTAAATCCTTAAACTGGGACAGTATGGAAATGTGAACTTCCAAGCTACAGGGAAGCTCTAGGGTTTTTATTTTCACTCTGGGAATGTTTGATCTAATATCATATTCCACTTTCCATCTTGCTCTATCGCTAGCTCTATCTCTATGCTATCCTCCAGCATCCGATCTGCAGAGCAGGCCCTTCCTGTATGAAACACATTACATAGCTCAATATTTCTATTTATTAAATGGTTACTTCATAGAATCTGTTTTTTTTTCTTCTTCAAAACATTTAATTCCTTACCATTTACTATGACATGGTATTTGTTCTGTATATTTTGTTTTCTATTGCAGTTTCTGCTTGGATCGTTAGTGTTCCATGATTAATAGATACTAGGATTTTTTTCAGCCACTTTCTGTTATTAAACTATTACTATTAAAGGCGATGAAGTGTGTTAAATATCCTATCTTTTGACTGTGTGCAATAAATGAAGCCCACTAATCAGCTTTTCTGAGTTTTGTTTAGAAGCTGCCCTGATTGCAGAAACAGGAATTTCCTTCTGAAGTAGTTATTAAGTATGATAAATCATAATCCAAGTAGGCAAACCCTTTAAGTTTCTCCAAATAGTTGTATTTCCAAATTCCCTTTAAACATGCTACACACTGGCGGGCATCACTTTGAAATGAAAGGAACCTGTTAAAAACATGTTAATTGCATGTTGAAATGTCCTGCTTATTCCTTTATTTGGTACCAATCAATGAACATGAGAAAGCTCCTGACAATCTGAATTACATAACTACACATTTTACGAAGGCTAATTTCTTTGCTGATCTTGGCTGGAGTTTATTTTTTCAACAGTATAGGCTGAGACATGGATCAAGGTGTAATAAGATTAAATCATATTCCTTTTTGATCAAATGAACTGTTGTCAGTGCTTTACTTACGAAAGGAATACAATTTAATCTTCCTGAATATAAGCATAAGCATTAGCCTATGTGAAATGTACAGAGAAGTTTTCAGATTGTCAGGAGACGCTTTCTCATTATCATTGATTGGTACTGAAAAACTGCATAGACGAGGCAGGAAATGTCATCATACAATTGACATGTTTTTAACAGGTTCCTTTCTGATGTAAGTGATACCTGTCGGTGTAAAACATGTAAAAAGGAAATTTGGAAATAAAACTATTTAGAGAAGCTTAAAGGGATCGACCCCACCCCCAGCCCCCAGTAATTTGACCCCTGACATCTGCAACTTTAGTTGAAGGAAAAACATATGTTTTTATCAATGTGTTGTTTTTCTTCTATTAAACTAATAGCTGTGATAAAGTAAACCTACTTATAAAATACTTTATATAGCTATCACACATATGTAACAGATAACATTAATGTGTGTCATTATTTTTTCTTAAACTTTGCAGGATAAAATATACTTGTTCTATAATACTGTAGCGATCCTCAGTATCCCGCAGGCAGGTGCATCACACAGGGCGAGGCAATCCACACACAGGCGGAGGGCGGGCGCGAACCCGGGATCTCTCTCACTGAAGCATAGCGCCGATACCGCTGTACAAACGAGCCGGCTCCTTTGCAAGGAGATTTTCCCTTTCAATTCGAAGATGACTGCCAATAATACTTTTGGGATATGCTTGCTTGTCAGGTATTCGCTGAGCATTTTATATCAAAGCTGCCTATAGGTCCCTCCGCGGAGTGATGTCCTCGGTCCCGCCTCACCGAGGTAATATATAGTCTGTGAGGAGCTATCAGTTTCTTTTGCCTTTTACAGACAGGTAGGTAAGGGAGGTGAGTATTACTCTAACCTTTTCCAGTTGTTATTGACTCTTTAGAGCTCCTTCAAGTTTTTGTGACATCCCTTGCAGTTAATTGCTGGAAGTAGGCTTGCCAATTCCCCAGAATCAAAAACTCGCAATTGAAGGCTGAGCTAACAATACGCAACTGCGTTTCGTTTAAAAAAAATAATAATCTTTTTCAACAGCCTACATCGCCAAGCGATTGTAGGCTGCTTTCTAACCTCTGCAGCTTGCTGCATGTTCCTTGCTATAATTTTCCTCTGCTTTTTGCAGTTGTGAAAAAGAGAAGGGAGAATATGACCCTCCAATGAGTCCAGGCTCGCTCTGCAGCCGCTGTTGACTCGAGGGCTCTGGGCGACCTCAGTACGCCCACTCGGTGTGTGCGGCCTAGCGCCCCTACAGGCCACCAATTACTACTGATTTTACTGTTATAGTAAAAAAAAAAGACAACACTCCAGATTGCTGTCGAGTGTCTCTCTTCTACTGCATTGCAGTTTAAAAATAAATAAATAAACTGAGCGCTCCCTCCATTAGGCCTTAGTGTTGAGCAGACCACGCGCATCACCACTCACCCATAAAGCAGTGATGCCTCTGTGCCTCAGCACCCTCGGTGTTCAAGCGCCACCGACATCGGTGGCTTCGTGCATCGGTGTTCCATAGCCTTGATACCTCGGTGCTTCGGCATCCTCGGTGCCACGAGAGCTACACGCCTCGGCACTTCAATGTCTCGAGGCCTTCGAGCCCTTTCCAGCGGCGCCTTGGTACCATGCTGCCCCAGAGCCTCGGTACCTCGGTGCTCGGCATCCTCGGTGCCTCGAGAGCTACACCCTCAGCGCTTTGACTCCTTGAGGCCTTTTGAGCCCTGCGCTTTGGCGCCTCGATGGCCTCGGTGCCCCGACGCTCCACAACCTCGGTGCCTCGGTGCTTCGGCATCCTCGGTAGCTGGAGAGCTACATGCCTTGGTGTCTCGACGCCTCAAGGCTTTTCAAGCCTGTGCAGCGGTGCCTTCGGTGTCACGCTGCCATCGATGCTTTGACACCCTCGGTGACTCGAGCACTGTACACCTCAGCACTTCAACGCTTCAAGGTCTTTTTAGCCTTGCGCCCAGTACCCTCGAGACCCTTGGGCCCCTGGTGTTCCATAGCCTCAGTACCTCGGTGTTTTGACACTCTCAGTGCCTCCAGGACTCACCGCCTCGGCGCTTCACCCAGCACACGCTATCCCCTCGGGTTTTTCGGTGCCTTGGTGCTACACAACTTGACTCATTGGTGTTTCGCCCTGTCGACACTCCAGAGCTAAGCACCCCGACTGCAATGTCTTGCATGCAGGTTCCACTGCGCCTGCAATCGATCTAGATCTCCTCCAGAGGCAGGAAGAGGTCTAGAAATGCGGACCAGGCAAGGGATATTGCCGAGTGAAAGGGCCAAGTGGCCCAAATACTCAAGCACTTGAGCAGGCAGCAGGTCCCCCTGCACCTGCCCTAGATCCACTAGCCTGCCCCAGAGCATACCCCAGCTTCGCCAGCGGTTGATGCAGAGGTTGACCAACAGGACGTGGTGATGAGCGAGGAGGAACAGGATGCACTTTCCCTAGCGGCTGGAATGAGGAGTCCTTCTTGCGGACGGAGACTCAGGACCCAGACCTGACTCATGTAACGGCCCCCAGCTCCAAACTCACCTCGAGCCTGAGATTCCGCCAACTTCCTCCAGGTACCCTGGAAGACAAATTCTGAGCAGCGCAGGTCTGTTTTAGACCATCGCAGACTACGCACCCCCAGCCTTTTCCGGCGCCTCCCATTTCCTGGAGGAGGTCAAACCCTCTTGGCAACACCCGGCCTCAGTGCCCAACATGTCCAAGAGCGCAGCCGCACTTGCATCTATGGAGGGAGCAGAGGCGGTAGGGCTTGTGCAGTTCCCTCCAGTGGAGTCCACCATAGTAGCTCTAGTGCGAGCACCCCTGTGTGAGGCCTGTCCAAAGATCCTGTATGCCCTAATGGCCAATGCAGGATCATGGAAGTTCATCTGAAAAGGCGCACGCTGAAGCACAGGTCACACGCCTGGCTAACACAGGAGGTCTTTTGACGGCCTACCTGGATGGCATGCTGCGCCGGTTACCCTGAAGGCTTGCGGCCTCAGACCCACCCATTCGCACAACACCAACTGCACTGCTGGTGCAGTTGCACCTCAGACTCCTGGGTGCTCGCCACTGTACACACCGCACTGCAATTCCACTCGGGACCTCCTCCCTTTCGAGGGATCACGGTCACATCCGGGAATGACCCTCTCCAGGTCTTAGCCCTCAAACAAGAGGTAGAAACACTACTTCAAAAACAAGCCATCCGTCTGGTAGAACACACCTCTCAAAGACAGGGGTTCTACTCGAGATATTCCTTGGTGCCAAAATGGACGGCAGCCTTCGTCCCATCCTAGATCTGAGACACCTCAACAGGTTCTTGAGGGAGAGGAGGTTCCAGATGGTCACACATCGCCACATCCTCCAGTCTGTCTGGCTGGGCGACTGGTTTACAACAATGGACCTGAAGGATGCGTATTTTCATGTTCCTATCGCACAGCGCACAGGAAATATCTCCCTTTGCCTTTCAGGGGAGCATCTTCAAGTTCTCCGTGCTGTCATTCGGCCTCTTCTTAGCCCCCACACATTTTCAAAAGCATGGTCGCTATCCTAGCTCTCTTGCGGCTACAAGACAGCCTTTCTGTTGGCTATCACCTCCGCTAAGCAGGTCAGTGAGCTACAGATACTGTCCGTGCACAGTTCCTGTATGCGCGTTTGTGACGATGGAAACAGGGCATCGTTGCGCACAAACCCTGCTTTTCTCCCTAAGGTGATTACAGCATTTCACTTGAATCAATCAGTGGAACTAGAGGCTTTCCATCCCCCTCCCTTTGCGGAGGAGTCGGATAAGAGATTAAATTCCCTCTGCCCAGTTCGGGCATTGAGATGCTATGTGAATAGAAAGAGAGCGCTGCGTCAGTCTGACCAGCTCTTCGCTTGTCATGGCGAACAGACCCGAGGTCAAGCCCTCTCTAAGCAGCGACTGTCCAATTGGATTGTGGGCACGGTTTCAACTGCGTATACTGATGCTGGTCTACCCCCACCTAGGAGAGTGGCCGCACACTCTACCAGAGGTGTGACTATGTCATGGGCCCTCTTTAGAGGTGCCTCGTTGACTTAATGTCGAGATCCTCTATGCCTTTAACCCTTTGCGGTCCATTGTCGGACTTGGTCCGACATTGCGATTATTCCTATCCGTCCATTGTCGGACCCTGTCCGACATCATCAAAACCATTCAATGGCCGAGTGGGAGCGACAGGAGCCGAGACAAGCCGATAAAAAAATAAATAAATAAAAAGGCGTATCTCATGAATAGTCGTACTTGCCCCTGGCATCACATAGGGCGGTCATAAGGAAACAAGCTGGCTGTTACTGTATCAGCGCACAGAGACTATCATGGACATTTGCAGAGCTTTTTGAGATGTTATAGTAATAAAATAATGACTTGGATTGCATTATTGAGGAGTTTGGTGATAAAACAAGTGATCAGGAGATGATTGATTGGTATGTACGACTATTATTATTATTATTATTATTATTTATTTCTTAGCATATGTGAAAGCGATAGTGAACGAAAGGGTGGGGCGGGGCTAGAGATGCCTAGTGAGTGCTTTGTTGATATGCAGGGCCTGTTAAACTCGTTTGACTGTGGAAAAAAAATACTTTTAAACAGCGTGTCTAAAATTAACTGCGGCGTGTGAAAATAAATTGGACCTGACGTGCCTGACGCGCACTTAATAAATGAACTGCAAAGGGTTAATAGGCACCAGGGTCCTTGAGGTTGCACGCCACACCACCAACACTAGATGGCGGTAGCAAGATGTCCCTCAGATGCTGTCCGCTCATTCTCCCTCACGACGGCTCTGGTATACTTTCCCAAAAGTATCATTGACGGTCATCTTCGAATTGAAAGATAAGATGACCGTCAACCTTGTGAGGCCGCATCACTAGCACTCGCGGGTTCAATGCAAAAGAAACTGATATCTCTGCGCAGTGACTATTTATTACCTCGGTGAGGCAGGACCGAGGATGTCACTCAGCGGAGGGCCTATCGGCAGCTTTGATATAAAATGCTCAGCGAATACTTGACAAGCAGGCATATCCCAAAAGTATCATTGGCGGTCATCTTCTCTTTCAGGGAACCGGGTTTACATCCGTAACCTATCGATATCGGCCTTATGTCTACATGTGTGGTTACGTCACCCACCAGCCCTGCTGCTGCCTGCCCCTGTGCACGCTACAATACATTTAACACAGAAATAAAAATATGGGGTCACCTAATTAAAAAAGAGATATATCCTACCTCTAAGGCAGCTTATTTAGCTGCTCCCTATAGCATCAGGAAGTCTCAAATGGGACCAACAGGCTTTGCTGTTGCTCTATTTTTCTTGTACATATCTAAGTTATTTCAGATATCATGTGCAAATAAGATCTTTTCTAGTATTTTTAGTATTTACAAATACTAAACATCCTGCAACATTCTGTTTCCAAGGCCTAACATGAGGCAAGTAATTGTTACATTTTTAGTTGTGGCCTGTTGGTGGCAGCAGGAGACAGAATCACTGTTGCATGTGATTTTCATTTCTCACCAGAACGTCTGCATTTCTGCATTTGATAGAGTTAAAGACTTCAGTTAGGATATTTATGCATGCAATCCCATCCACAATATAAGTTACACTGCTCTTATCATTGTGCAGTTGAACTGCAGTAATTACATTTTAGTCTCTCAAGTGCAGATTTCCTCTCCATGTTGGTCTGCATCTATTGGTGTTCCCTATGCTTTCTTTGCTGGACAAAAAGAGTGCCTTTTTAGCAGTCTGTACCAGCAGTCTATAAGGGTTACATGACTATTAAATAGTATTTGTTACATTAAATAGTAAGAAAACTCCAATGTCATGTTCTCAGAGTCCCCGGATCTTTTTATGATGCTTGAAATCATTCTGGGTGTTTTTGTTTTACTATTATTCAAATACTGATTTCTTTTATTTATTTATTTTGTCAAGTCTGTGTTAAGGTGCAAGTTGAGGAGCTGTTCTTTAGTTCTAGTTGTCTGCCATAGATAATGTAACACATGATAGGTCAGACAGTGTGGTTATAGAAGTAAAAGCCAGCACCATCTAGTAATGTTCCACTTTGTATCAGGTTTCCTGTTGTTTTTCTATGCACTAGATGGTGTTGGTGCTTATCTGATCTCGCCTACATTACATGTGTCTGAGGCAGGCACCCTGACCCGAAGAGCAGTTCTGAACGCATGATCTAAACTGATGAACCTTAACATAAACTTATCAAAACAATGAAAACACACGTGTGTAATTACAATAAAACCACTCAGAATGACTGCAAACACCATGAAAAACAAGCAGACAAGTAAGGGGACTAAGAACGTGTAATAATCACGAGTTAAAGCTCTGTGTAAACACACCATATTCAAATATTTTTAAGTGTTGCATTTGACACAAGTTTTATGGGTAACATTACTCTTATAACTGAATTTAATTTCTCTGTCAGCCTCCAGTCTTCAGTGTGAGCCGCCCACACCTCTAGTCTTTGTATGTGAGGGGAAAGGTCAGCACAATATATGCTGCATTGTTTGTGTGTTTTTCTCTTGGCCTGAGAATGTAGAAAAACAACACCTCTTTTATGGCTAGCCCTGGAAAGGCAGCGGATTAAAAGATGTTTGAATTCCTTGGCTGCGAGGTCGGTGTTGCGGCCTGTCAGGGTCAGGTAGAATTTGGAGCAGTAACAAGTCAGGCTTTCTTTGCTTATCCTGCTGCCAGTGTAGCTTAGCCAGCCTGTCATTATAAATCTTCAGGACTCTTTGAGCTATTTTCTAAATTGCTTTCTTACAACTCCGTAACCAAAACAAAAACTGGAAATTATAAATTGGAAATACAAATCGAGGTTTCTTAAAACAAACTGCTTTCTCATGAAGAGGTGAACACAGCAGGTTAAAATGGAAGAATGAATGAATATGAACCAGGAGAACTAAAATCAATAAATCAATAAATGTAATATCATTTATTTGTTGTTTTATTTTATTATTATTATATTTAATTATCAACAATTTGACAAGAAAATAATATATACAGTATTAGTAAAATCAATAAAACAAATAGGAGAAGAGAGGGAGAGAGAGCAAGCTAGAATAAGGAAATTAATGGACACAGTAGATTTTTATTGAATCCAATCTAAACAAGTTATCAGCTACAAAGACACACATTCATAACCTTGATGTACAGCTACTTATAAAGTAGGACTTCATGCAGATCTCAGTGTTCATTCTAAGGGAGTCTAGAACACTCATAATGTATTTAACAACACTTCTTGCAACTTAAAATCCATCTCCAGGCTATATTCTGGAACTTTTTGTGTTTAATCTTTATTGTAAAGCACAGATATGATATGGCAGATTAGCAGTGCTGTCAGATACATGGAGAATAAACACATCAATCAACTATCTGTACCATAAAAACAATAATCTAAATGTCGAAAATTAAATTCCATTTTAAGATTAAATACAATGGCATATCAAACAAGTATAATATGAAATGTATTTAAAACTGTGTTCCAATTTTAACAAAACTTAAATTACCACAATCAAGATTTCAAAAAGCAATACAAAGTTGTTGACTGGAAGTACTTTGCAATGTTACAATTTATTATTATTGAGTTTGAGATGAAAATCCTTGTTATAAATTGAGAATGAAGGAGTGACCAGCTATTACACCCGTCTAGACACCAGATGTCACTATTGTTCCTAGTGTTTTTTATAGCAGGCAATATGCAGATTTTAGGAAGTAGGGGACGATATGTGTGTAGGTGTTGGTGTGTTTTTTACAAAATGTAATGTCTGTTTTTAAATCAAATGTCATGACAAAAATGAATTCCAAGTAATGCTGAAAGAGTTCAAATACCATTGTTTTAAACAGTAAAAGCAGTACAATTTCAATTCAGCAGCACAACTCACTCATTGTATATTCAAAATCTAAGGTTTATTATATACATACACTGTCAAATGCTCTTGCAAAACTACTAATCAAATGAATATTTCGATTTAAATGACATTTTCAGACTTTTATCGTATCTGTAATCTTTGGGGAAGGTTCTTATTGCAATTACAAAAGCTGAAGCTGCTCTTCAGTTCTACAGTATTTACCTGCCATAGACATCTGTAAGCCAGGTTAGATAAACACCAGCGCCATCTAGTGCACAGCTGTGTATTGCCAGCAATATAAAAATAAATGTTATCTTTCATACCTGATCACAAGATGGCGCTTGCTCTATGTGTTAAATATGCATGTGTGTGTTCCGGGATATATCTTTCAAAATGAAAAAGAATGTTTATTTTAATTGGTTTATTCCTGGCAATTAAGGGCATTAATCACACAAGTCTGCTTGTTGCAACAACATTTGGCACATTGCTAAAACACAACTTTCATAAATACTGTCCATCATTCCTTAATTTGCACATCAAGGCTGGTCTGTTCCCACATTTGGATGCATGCCTGAACCAAACCTTCTGACAGTTCTAACACATAAGATACATTATATGCTTTTTATCCTTGACAAAAAAGAAATTAAAGAAACCATATCCATCTAAACTGTATAGTTAATATGGAAATATGCTGACATAATCAGGTTCACAGTAATTCAAAAATAAAATGTCAAGAAATTCATCATGATTTTTCATTATCAGTACAGATTCATATCAAGTGTTATGCAGATTTACCAAGATAAACAGTGTATTCCAATAACATATCCCCTGCCAAGTATATAAAGAACACATTACAGGTGTCAGGTGTGGAAGAGTAGTTCACTTACATCCACAACATCTTAAAACCAATAGACATGCATACAGGGGTGGTTTCTTCAAAAAAATAATGAAAATAATATTACAGGCTGCTATGAGTCTTGCCATGGATGAAATGTGGCAGGAATTCCTTTTACAACATATTACAAATATGGGTGTGATTAGATATGGGTGTCAAATTGTTTATATATTATTTATTTATGTATTTATTTCTGCCTGGTTATTCTTGCCACCAACCTGTCAGAACCCACTTACAGTCGGGCATTACAGTGTTTTTCAATAGGCCTACTGGGGCACGGTCATTTTAGAAAAAAAATACGTGATATGTTTGAAGTAGACGGAAATTCTGAGTTGTGAATTATAAGTTGTGAATTATATAAAATGATAAAGTCTAACAAACAAACTGAAGCAAGTATTCATTAACATTTTAATATCATTAGTATTATTTACCGTATCTTAATGTTAGTATATGTAGGTGCATA
Organism: Acipenser oxyrinchus oxyrinchus; assembly: GCA_030684275.1. Taxonomy (NCBI): domain Eukaryota; kingdom Metazoa; phylum Chordata; class Actinopteri; order Acipenseriformes; family Acipenseridae; genus Acipenser; species Acipenser oxyrinchus. The sequence continues at coordinate 85,827 of JAGXEW010000249.1, read as the reverse complement.
TGATTACACAAGGCACCTAGATACTAACTTTAAGACACGGTTGCTCCTGTAGCATTCATTTGATGTTCTGGACCCGCACTGAATCATCACCATCTAGGCCCCAGCAGCCTAAGGCCAGCCCTGCACATACTAACATAGGTCAGGCACTGTACTTCTGCTATATCCCTACAACAGGGTATATTAATCACCAGCTGTGACAGGATGACTGGGCAGTGACGTCACGGCAGAAGCAGGAACAAAACGACAGAGAGGAGTTTGGTGAAGCTGAGCGAATGCTTTAAGCTCAGCGTTTAATAAACAAACAGAAAAATAAACGGTTGTAACAAAACACAGGACACGGCACTTTCGCCAAAATAAACAGACATAAACAAAACGAACTAACACTAAACAAGCGGTGGACGGACAGACACACAAACACGGTGAGTAAACAAACAAACAAGTATCGTGCTGGTCCTACCAGCACGCGATAGCAATTGTTTGTAAATATTTCTCTCTTCTCTCTCTCCCGTTCTCCACTCTCGAACACCCAACCCGAATGAGTGAAAACATGCTGTTTTATGCAGTTGTACCGAGACTCGATTGCTAGTCAATCATTCAATTGGAATCTCGGTACAACTGCACGTGAATTAATTAAGTGCACTCCCGTGACCACACATTACATTTTAACTAGCACGTGAAGTGATTTGTGCCCTCCGTGCCTAAATATAAATCTACATTTTAAATCACAAGTGAAACACAGACCCGTTTATATCCGTGTACCGATGACTATACACCAACATTTACACACAACACGTAACACAAAATACACACGGGGGCACTTTGCCACATATACCCCCTTGTGCAAAGCACATGGCCTCAATGGCCACCTCCCCCTCAGTCCCAAAGTCCCGGAAGAGGGGGTGGCCATGGTGAAATGTCTGGCACCCCAATTCTTCGTGGCTGGCAGCTCCCTCTTCCGGGGCTTCAGCCACACTATCTCCTGCAGCGAAAGTGCAGCTGGGGAGCTGGTCTCCTGACCTCCCCCTTCTTCATGGCGGCAGTTCCCTCCGTGGGGCTCCGACCACACAATCTCCGGCAGCGAAACTGCTGCGGGGAAGCTGGTCTCCTGACCTCCCCTTCTTCATGGCCGGCAGTTCCCCTCCGTGGGCGCCCGGCCACTATCCGCAGCGAAACTGCTGCGAGGGAGCGGGTCTCCTGACCTCCCCTCCTTCGTGGCCGCTAGCTCCCCTCCGTGGGGCTCTGGCCACCGTGTTTCCTGCCACGGAAATGCGGCTGGGGAGCTGGTCTCCTGACCTCCCCTTTCTTCATGGCCGACAGCTCCCCTTCATGGGGTTCTGGCCATAGTGTAGCGACCCCAGGCGAAGCAGGACCCTCCACTACCCCAGGCTTAAGCAGGATCCCGGCGACCCCAGGCGCGGCAGTGGACCCTCGGTGGCGGCGGCAGCAGCAGCGACCCTCGGGAGGCGGCAGCAGCAGCAGCGGACCCTCGGGAGGCGGCGGCAGCAGCAGCGGACCCTCGGGAGGCGAACTCGGGAGGAGCCCCTGGCCATAGAGGCGGCAGCGGGAGCTCCACTTCTCCCTCGTACCCTGTACCCTGTGTGGAGCAAAAGGCAGCCCCAGGCGTCGCGGAGCGACAGGCAGCCCCAGGCGTGCGGGAGCGGCTGGCAACCCCAGGCGTGCGGAGCGGCTGGCAACCCCAGCGATGCGGAGCGGCTGGCAACCCCAGCGATGCGGAGCGGCTGGCAACCCCAGGCGATGCGGAGCGGCTGGCAACCCAGGCGTGCGGAGCGGCTGGCAACCCCAGCGATGCGAGGCAAGCATCCTTGGGCGATGCGAGGCAGGCATCCTTGGGCGGCGAGGCAGGCATCCTTGGGCGGCGAGGCAGGCATCCTTGGGCGGCGAGGCAGGCAGTCAGGACAAGCTGGGGTGCGGGTGTTGGCCCTCTTCTCGGCCTCTGTGGCGGGCGGTTCTTCCCGTGCTTCCCTCAGCAGCCTATGCAAGGGCTGCTGAGGACCGCCAGCATCTAGTCCAGGTCCTTCTGGTGAAGGGAGAGGCAGCTCCTGCTCCTCTCCTCGTGGCGGTGGGGAAATGATACCAGCAGGCATTCCTCCTCTGCTGGTGGGGAAGTGATACCAGCAGGCATTTATCCTCTGCTGGTGGGGAAAGTGTTACCAGCAGGCATTCATCCTCTGCTGGTGGGGAAGTAATACCAGCAGGCATTCCTCCTCTGCTGGTGGGGGAAGTGATACCAGCAGGCATTCATCCTCTGCTGGTGGGGAAGTGTTACCAGCAGGCATTCCTCCTCTGCTGGTGGGGAAGTGATACCAGCAGGATTCATCCTCTGCTGGTGGGGAAGTGTTACCAGCAGGCATTCATCCTCTGCTGGTGGGGTTGGCGGAGGCAGAGGCAGCTCCTGCTGCTCTGCTCCTGCCGATGGAGGTGGCGGAGGCAGAGGCAGCTCCTGCTGCTCTGCTCCTGCAGATGGAGGTGGCGGAGGCAGAGGCAGCTCCTGCTGCTCTGCTCCTGCCGATGGAGGTGGCGGAGGCAGAGGCAGCTCCTGCTGCTCTGCCGATGGAAGTGGCGGAGGCAGAGGCAGCTCCTGCCGCTCTGCTCCTGCCGATGGAGGTGGCGGAGGCAGAGGCAGCTCCTGCCGCTCTGCTCCTGCCGATGGAGGTGGCGGAGGCAGAGGCAGCTCCTGCTGCTCTGCCGATGGAAGTGGCGGAGGCAGAGGCAGCTCCTGCTGCTCTGCTCCTGCCGGTGGAGGTGGCGGAGGCAGAGGCAGCTCCTGCTGCTCTGCCAATGGAAGTGGCGGGACCAGCAGGAATTCACCCTCTGCTGGTGGAGGTGGGAGCTGCAAGCAGTCCTCCCATGGCAATGGAGGTGGACCCAGCAGGAATTCACCCTCTGCTGGTGGAGACTGGGGCTGTGGACACTCTACCTTCCCCTTCTTGGGCCGTGGACGCACCGACTCCTCCCTCTTGGGCCGTGGGCGCACCGACTCCTCCCTCTTGGGCTGTGGACACACCGACTCCTCCCTTTTGGGCTGTGGACGCACCGACTCCTCCCTCTTGGGCTGTGGACGCACCGACTCCTCCCATTCAGGCGTGGGACGTTCGGGCTCCTCCCATTCAGGCGTAGGACGTTCGGGCTCCTCCCACTCAGGCGTGAGGACGTTCAGGCTCCTCCCACTCAGGCGTAGGACGTTCGGGCTCCTCCCACTCAGGCGTGGGGCGTTCGGGCTCCTCCCACTCAGGCGTAGGGACGTTCGGGCTCCTCCCGCTTGGGCTGTGGACACTCAGCCTTCCTCTTCCCCTTTCCCTTCTCTGCCTCCTCCTCACCTTCCTCTCCTGGGCCAGTTCCTCCTCTCCCTCTTGGTAGGGGCAGCGCACCACCGGGTGCCCGAACTCCCCACAGGCAAGGCACCAGCCTTGGTCCTCTAGACCACCGAGGAGGACCTCCAGATCCTGGCAGCCATCTCTCCAGTTCCAGCCTTCCATTTTCTTGTTGTGTTTTTTTTTAAACAAATTGCGGTTCCTGCTCTGGCCTGAGTCCTGGAGGCGCTGTAGATCCCACTTCTGACACCACGTGTGACAGGATGACTGGGCAGTGACGTCACGGCAGAAGCAGGAACAAAACGACAGAGAGGAGTTTGGTGAAGCTGAGCGAATGCTTTCGCTCAGCGTTTAATAAACAAACAGAAAAATAAACGGTTGTAACAAAACACAGGACACGGCACTTTCGCCAAAATAAACAGACATAAACAAAACGAACTAACACTAAACAAACGGTGGACGGACAGACACACAAACACGGTGAGTAAACAAACAAACAAGTATCGTGCTGGTCCTACCAGCACGCGATAGCAATTGTTTGTAAATATTTCTCTCTCTTCTCTCTCCCGTTCTCCACTCTCGAACACCCAACCCCGAATGAGTGAAAACATGCTGTTTTATGCAGTTGTACCGAGACTCGATTGCTAGTCAATCATTCAATTGGAATCTCGGTACAACTGCACGTGAATTAATTAAGTGCACTCCCGTGACCACACATTACATTTTAACTAGCACGTGAAGTGATTTGTGCCCTCCGGCCTAAATATAAATCTACATTTTTAAATCACAAGTGAAACACAGACCCGTTTATATCCTGTGTACCGATGACTATACACCAACATTTACACACAACACGTAACACAAAATACACACGGGGGCACTTTGCCACACCAGCAGATTAATTTTAAAAAATGTACCAGTTGATAATAATATGTATGCTGTTACAAACAGCCCTCAAGCAAATAAACACGCTTTTACAGTAAGTGCATGTCTGATAGCTGTAATAGCTGCTCAGCTGCGCAAGGATACAATTCATTCTTAGAACTGAGAAGTTGGTAAGGATCCTATCAACCTTACTTAGAGCAGCAGAGTAATATCAATATTAATACTTCCACAGCTCCGCTCTCCTGCTCGCCTGTCTGGGGTGATCAGTGGAAGAACTCTAAAAGCAGACAGAACACCACTGATTTCATGCTGCGATAAGGAAATTCTTCACATTCCCTGTGTCACAAATGTTCAGCTTCAGCTTTGTCAAACCTGCTCAGCTCATAATACAAAAAAGTCTGATTACGACTGATTCATACAGCTCATTAAATCCAGTTCAAATCTGATTACTAAACAAATGGAGTCACACATGTGCATTGAGATGTTTGAACAGAGTTGAGAGGAGTTCTCTGATTTCTTCTGTCTGGTTAACCTGTTTGAAGTCATTTTCCAACTGGATTCCTCAGTCCTGTAAACTCAGGATTGGGATCACCAGGCCCAAAAGCACATTCTAAGCAGCACACTGTAAAATGCAGGTTCATTTGTCATCTTCAGTGGTAGTCATTGCTTACTTTAAATACAGCTAAACACAGAAAATGGAAAATCATATCATTCCTAGCTGTCTCAGTGTTAGGGAACACACCCTACAGATCTGTGCACACAATATATTTAATTTCTTTTTGAGTTATTACTTCCTGTGCTATAAGTCTGATTCACTCCAGTACAATTACATCATTGGAGTGGATCTGACCTACAGCACAGGAAGTGATTAGATACTGTGTCAAAATCTCCATATATATGTTTTATTGTGTTTACAATTTATACAATTCATTACATAATACATATTTTGCAAACAACAACCTACATGTATTGTATGCTAATATTAATGTTTTTCTATAGCAGATAAATATTAATTTATAATATGCTCTCTGTTCGCTTACTTTCTAATTAGAATTTGTATCCTTTTATTTCTTGAACATTGATTTAAATTATTTAAATAAATATTTAGAAACCTGTTTTAGTTTTGTTTTGAGAATGCACCAGTTGCTTACATCTTCAAATCATCTAGGTTGTGTTCCCAAGCTTTGTTATAGTAAGAATGTTATCACCAATAGTATGGCACTCGGATTCAACCCACATTCTCCTGGGTACTGCGACGAACAACATATGAAACTCCACTGACAGATCTGAGTGCTCTCATGCATGGGTCACTGGTTTAATCCTCCTCACCTCAACTTCGATATATTCAGGAGCAACAATCAAAATGCCAGATTCCTCAAATTGCCTCCCCTTGTCACGCACCTTCTGGGACAGAGGGCTGTGCAACACTGTGAGGCACATGGATGGGTAATTAATTTGCACCTTTCGTTTCTAGCACAAAACATCATACACTGATTCTTAACTCAGGATGTTAGGGATTACAAATGTTCACAACATTAAGGGAATAAAATCTGACCTGCAGAAATACTTTTGTATATACTCAGGCTGTTATTGGTTATGATTAAGATTTTGGGGTCTATTTTAATTATGTAGAGAGTGGCTTATTTAGATGTTTAAATCTTTGTTAATTCTCCTGGTGTTCCCCATCAGGGCGATGTATTGACCTACTTTTAACATTACTAAATACAATAAACTCTCAGGAGAATGAGGTCCAGAGAAGATCTAGTTTGATATGTTCTATTAGGATTTTGATCATTAAAGAGTAAGTAACTTCAAATGTAATTTTATTTTGTACATTTTGCTAACAAGCAATGCTGATTGCAATGTTTCTGAGTGTTGCTCCAATATTGAGCTATTATCTACTGTACAGTATATCTGCCTTTACTTGTGCCTCCTCATTTGATTCAAATAATGTGAAAATATGACCTTTCAACTCTGCTAGCCCCACCTTCTCTACATATATGCTGTGAGAAAGCTTACTCCTTTAGTTTCATATTTGAGCCCGTATTTAAATCCGAGTATAAGTGCAAATGGAAGACAGGGGCTAAAATGTTTATACGCTTTCACTACTTTACAACATTATGGTAAGGTGTAAAAGTAAAATTGAGAAAACCTTAAAACCATCTTAAAACATGGATTTCTAATGTATTTTCACTTTCTTCAACTTTTTTCTAAAATAGTCCTGCATGCATGCCCATGCAATTATCTCTCAAGCACACCCCAATATATAAGTGCATGTGCCAGTTTGTGTGAGATTATAAAACATAGGAAAAGCAGGTTGGGCCAGCAGAGCTGTATAAAAACACACACCTGCAGAGACCTGTCATTGGCTTCAGGATGGCTGCTGTGGTACACTTCTTGATGCAGCGACACTTGGCCCTTGTTGAGGAGAGGCAGGAACATGTTCGAGGAGAAGGGCAAGACCATCCCAGGGTCACTTTGTTTGAGATGCCGGAGGATGCAGTGCTAAAGCGCTATCGCCTCACCCCAGCATCAATCTAGGGACCCCTATCCCTGCACATGTGAAAGTGCTGTGTTCTCTGCACTGCTTAGCCTCTGGTTCCTTTCAGACCACAGTTGGAATGTCTAGAGGGATAGCCCAATCCATCTTTTCCAGAGTGCTAGGCACATTTCTGGATGTCATGCTGAAAAGAGCAGGCCAATACATATCATTTCCAAAGGATACTCCCATAACTGATGGCTGGCTTTTCCTAACAATTAAATTCCATGCTGAGTGACCTCCAAGAGGACTTTGCTGTCCTTACTCTGGCAGATTTTTTTTGCTTTGTATTTTCGTGCTCCACAAATGTCATACAGCGACTACTGCTCTCTGTACTCCTAACTCTGTAGCTGCAGCCACTAAATAGACTGATGCGCTCATTGAGACCCTCATTATCATAATTGCGGATAATTAATTTATGTGTGTTGAGTAATTTGCATTGCTCTTAAGCTTACGTAGAGTGCGGGGCAAAATAATTGCCTGGCCGAAATTAATTGCACTGCGTCTATACTTAATTAATGATGGTAAAGTGCCAATTTGATAGCGGTGCAGAACGCCAGGTGAACACCATTCTTTACATACCGCATTTTTAGTGACTTAAAATCAGACTTTATGGTTGCTAAACACGATTTATGGCAGCATTATGGGGGTTTAATACTTTAGTTCTATGACCTCTATTTAACATGAATCATACAGAACACATTTAATCAGATATTATTATTATTATTTGTTTATTTAGCAGACGCCTTTATCCAAGGTGACTTACAGAGACTAGGGTGTGTGAACTATGCATCAGCTGCAGAGTCACGTACAATTACGTCTCACCCGAAAGACGGAGCACAAGGAGGTTAAGTGACTTGCTCAGGGTCACACAATGAGTCAGTGGCTGAGGTGGGAGTTGAACCGGTGACCTCCTGGTTATAGGACTATTTCTTTAACCACTGGACCACACTGCCTCCTATATTAAACAAGTACGAAATTAAATATTAGGAGATGATATAAAGTAATACAAGACAATTTGTGTAACTCAGGCTATTTCATTGATGGCTGCTATTTAAACAAGAACGCCAGTAGAATTTATTTTCCTTGTTAAACAGATATGGCCGATGAGGCCCATGTATTGACAAATCTGTCTTTCCACCTTGCCCTCAGTCTGTATGTCTATCTGAATTGCCTACCTTTGTCTGTCTGTTTGGTTTTCAATCAGCATCGATAGGTCTTCTTTCCACGTAACTCTCTTTCTAGCTATCTCAGTTAAATACACTATGCATGTGATATGGCGTGCTCCAGTGTGTAGGCATCTATTTCAATTGGCACCAACCCCAATAATTCTCTTTACCGAACGCTAAAGCTCTGAGGGGGACAGCTTCTACAGGTTTGCCAGTGTAATTGCTAGCACTGGTTTCAGACTCAGTCTCCCCAGTTATTGACCTTCACATGATTTTGTTTTCTACAGAAGAAAATTGAAAATTTTTCCAGTTCTCTCAGTGACTGCAGAAGCTAGCTGGGATCGCTTCAGAGGGAAGTGTGAATCTAAGTGGCTCCCTGCAGCAGTTACCTTGGCTACACAGAGGTTTCTGTTATAGCTTCCCATGTTTTGACTTGCCTGCTTTTAATGGGACTTTAGGGAAGAAAAGAAAATAGCCTCAGAGTTTTTAAAATCACTTTGCTTGCTGTCCATAAGACAGTAACCTATACGGTTTATAATCATGCAGTAGCAGCAAGTGTTTCAGGAATTTTGCTTTAGCAATTGAGAAAAACTGTAAGATGAAAAACTTAAATTAAAATGAAGCACAATTGCTGGCTACATCATATTGTGGTTACGTTTTCAAATTTCAAAAGATTATGAGTGGACAATGCAGTACAAATGCTCAAGACTGACTGTATTTGATAAATATGAACTCAATATTATTTCAAAGCTAGAACTGGGATAACGGTTATATTACCATATAGTGCCTGATAAATTGAACAGGTAACAACCTTATGTTTTGAGATTCACTTTGCTTGGAATTAATTAAACAAATATTAATGATGCAAACTGCAGTCTAGAACTGTTTCATTAATGTAAAACTGTAATTTATTCATAAAAACAAAGCTTGAAAAATCATTCTTTAAATAACTTGATTGTGTAAACGTAGAATATATCTTTTTACGCCATATTTGTGACTAGAGTGTCAGATAAATCCTCTAAAATATCTTACACTGGCAGACACCATGAGTCAACCCCAATAGCTCTGAACGCTCCTCAATTCTGTCCTGAACAGCCCCTGCTTTGGTCCCTCTACATGAGTGCCAAGTTAGAGTTGAGACCAGTAAACCCATTTAACTTGTCACCTGTGGTGAATCTGAACCCCAGAGTCCAGAAGTGAAAGGCAATAAAGGCAGGTGAATTAGCCTGCTGTGTGCCGGCCTCCCTCATGTAACTTTTACAATGTGGATGACTCATGGTTCAATTGAAGCTTAGAACAAGGAAATATTGCAGGGGCTATATTTGTTTTAACTAGTTTTTTTCTGTAACCCTTGAAATGATAATACTCAATTGGTTATGGACTTGTCAAGAAAGTGATAGACCTCAAAGCTCTGTCTGTGTGAGGATAAAGATACACAGACCTGATTCTGCCTTTCATTGGCAAACAATAAAAATAACAAAGTACCAAGAATTAATCTTATGGAACACCTTTACAGACAGGCAGACAAGTAGAAAATAACAGCTTGTGTGTGTGTGCGACCTGAGAGATATGACCTGAGGCAGCCAACCGCATCGGTGCTCAAACCCATTAAGTAGCTGTTTTAAAAGTATCACTAGCTTTTGAAAGGGCTCTAAAAATAAAACCAGTCTACTGGGTGGATACATAAATAGGCAGGCACTGTGGGCTAGCATATATTTTCCAGTTTTTATATATTGATCCTTCTTTGTCCCAACTTAAACTGTTAAATGGAAACAGCATTGCATCAAGGAGAGAAATAACAAAGAGCAGGAGCCAGTATTGGCTACATTTACTTTGTAAAATCAAAGTCTATGAGTGAGTGCAAAGTGACACTCCAAAAAAGAATATTATAAAACTAGCAATGACAACGAGACCTGCTCTTTTCTAACCTGGCTGTTTCTCTTGCTTTTTTCATATTTTTGATGTTGTTGTGCTTTTTCTTATTAGGCACTGTTTGCAATAGAAGAGGTTGGAATCAATCGTATTTGAAGTCTCAAAAACATTGACGGGCTGTCAGCCTAAAAGCACACGCTTTTGATTTTGATGTTTGGAGAACATCAGCTGAACAATGTAAAATCTGCTCTGTCCATTAGTAAGTATACATATGGTTTGAACAGAAGATAATTGTGATATGGCTAATATTAACTCCTATGAAATCCCCTTTGGTAAGAGATTATAGCAAAACCGCTTTTGACAACTTTCTTTTCTGGGTCAGTCTGAGCAAGATTAATTAAATTATAACTCACTATTCAATTGATCTAAATATTGGCAGATATAAATACCACACGTTTTGGTATTTGAAAGTAAGTAAAATGCCAGGATTGGTCATATTTTAATATTTAAACAATAACGTTATTTTGATCAATTGAATAAACAGTTAATAGACAAAATAGTTGTTGTCATTATTGATTACTGACATTATTAACTTGAAAATAAATGTGAATAATACTAATCTATTAAAACTTGCTGCTTTTTACTTTATTAGAAATCGATGCATGTGTTAAACATGTTTAGCAGTACACAGTCCTTGAAAAACATCTATCAATATATCTGAAGCTGGACAGTATCTGAATATATAAAATAGAAGCATACATGAATTATTGATAGTTAAAAAGTACATAACATATACAGTATAATCTTGTATTGAGATACTGGAAACATTCAGACAGGTGGGTTAACTTATCCCTGCTTCAAGTGATCCATCTCGATCAGCACGATCAATGTTCATTTTTAGCTCTTCTGTAGAATATCACAGTTTGCACTCTGAAGAGCTGTGTGGTGGTTTTGCAGCTGCTGGAGAGGCAGCATCAGTCACACCAGGTTCTAATCCTGATCTCGGGAGTTGCATGATGACAGGAGGGTAGTATTAACTATAGTATTAAATATTGTATTTAATCTGGATAATTCTCCCATTGATCCCAAAGACAAAGACTAGGCTATGGGGCACACTGACAAACCATTTACCCAGGTACTACATTTTATGCTACATTTTTTCTAAATAGAAAGCAAAACATTGATTTTACATAGTTTCAAATACATGTTCTAACAGAAACAACTCAGAAGTTTAATTTAAGGACTCAAAGGTTTGCCGAATGTGTTTGCTGCTAGTCATGTAACCTGAACAGTTGTATTGAGGTGTGAAGACCTTGATAAATCAGGCCCAGTATGCGTAAATAGTCTGTATTTCATATTTGAAAAATAAGTTAAACTAATTCATGTGCAGACTTAATTATATTGATGTGTAGACTAATATGCGTTTCCACCATGAACAACCCGATGACCTTCAGTAGCTGCACCATGAAAAAAAACAACCTGCTTTCCCATCCTCTGCTAAATTAATTATAATGATTTTGCTATACATATATTATATTCTACTTTAATATAGCTCAAATCATATGCAGCTTGTCATGTGAAATGTATGACAAATCATGTACACACTTGAGCTTCATTATCATTGTGTGAAACCACTGGGTGTATCATACACTTCTAGTCATAATAGTACAACATTACACTAAGGGAGCTACTTAATTCACAGAAGGTTATTTTTCTCCTTAATTGCATTTTTTTCAGACTGCTCTTTGATTGGTAGCCACAACTCTCACTATGGAAGGGCGGATGGAACAGCAGTGTTCTTCTGAAGAGAGACCGAAGGGGCAAACCACCACATTTCAGAACACTGTTGCAGGTGGAACATTTTTGCATTTGAATAAAATAATACACCCTCAAAGAAGGAATCTGCATTGACCTTTTTAACACAACATGGAGTGCACTAGAGGATTATTGATTAGCAAGAAATGGAAAGTGTGTTTTTTAGTTTAGCTGACCAACCTTGTGGTCATTGGAAATGGATTCAAAGTATTGATTAAAACAATATTTTGAATCTCTTCTGTCTATAACCAAGATGTTTGCAATTGTTTCCAATTAAAGCCAATGCTGTCAAGGAGAGCTAAGAACTGTGAAAAAATATATATATTACATTGTAGAATTTTTATTATTATTTATTTCTTAGTAGACATGCTTATCCAGGGTGACTTACAATTGTTATTTTTACATACAATTACATTTTATACATTATTTTTACATACAATTACCCATTTATACAGTTGGGGTTTTTTTTACTGGAGCAATCTAGGTAAAGTACCTTGCTCAAGGGTACAGCAGCAGTGTCCGCCACCTGGGGTTGAACCCACAACCCTCTGGTCAAGAGTCTAGAGCCCTAACCACTACTCCACACTGCTGCTCACCCATTATGTTGTTAATGGTTGACCAAATGTTTTCCATAGGGAGACACTAAACGGGTTCAACCTGAAAGGCCATTGCTCAGCTGGTAACTTATCTAGCTGGTACAAACAACATACAGTGCCGAGCTGTTGCCAAGATTACATTGCTAATCTTCTTATTAAAAATGAATGCTTTTTCATGATGAATGATCACCAGCAGTGGTATTGTGATTTAATTCCTGAGTTGTCTATTGTAGAAGATACTGTGGAAAGCATGTAAATGGTTGGTGATTTTTGTTGCTTATGTTTTCTCTATTAAAATATCTGTTATATTAATACTATTCTTGAAACATTTATTTAATATCACCATTTGATCTAGTTGATTAACTGATTTTTTTAAATTGGTAAATTCACAGAAGCCAACTCCATTTAATTCTCCATCCAATTTGAATGTCGTACCTCTTCTGCAACTCACTTACTGATCACTCAGAAAGACTGAAAATCAATGGCTGATTTCAAAACTATACCAGTTTTGCCTGCACTGTGCTAGTGTAGGAGGGAGAAGATGCTTGCCTGCGGTATGTGAGATACAAAGTCTTAACCACTATGCAAAAGAGCCAGGCTGATAAGCATTCATGGTTATAGAGCTTTTAACTTAATCTCATTTCACCTACAGGGTACAGAATCCGTAATAGCAGTGCAGCTGTGGTAGTGTGGCAGGGTGAAAACCCTTTTGATGCACGGGTGTGTGGTGGTGGGGGAGAGTATTGAGTGGCAGGGAGGGGTTAAATTCCTCCCTGTAAAAATACGTGGGTATGTGGCTGGAGCCGTGAATTGAATAAGTGATTAAATGCAAATTGTCCCAATGCTCAAAAAATATTGCTTGATAAGGGTTATTATAAATAAATAATAGTAAGCTTATTTAATTTTGGCCACAACGATGATTGATTGTCAGCACAGGCTGACTGAGCATGCAAGGCTTGAGGAAAATGTATTGGACTACATTTTCCCATATGGGCAAATTGCAGACACATTGCCCCATTCATAGTGAATGTATTACAGTATGTGGGTAATTTGTCCACAGTGGAAATTCAGCTCATTGACAACTAATATGTTTTATAAAATTCCCTTTGCTATCATGGGATTGTCCTTCAAATCAGAGACATACAATACATTACAATTAATTAGTCTGGAATTGTCATGTATAGAAGTGGTGTAAGAAAGTTACTGCTCAACTTTATAGGCACTTACAGTGTAATGAGATCCATTCTATTTTCTTAATTTGATTCCCTTCATTTCTTAATTTCAAGTCTACCAGTATTCAATATGCACACCTTATCTTGATGGAATTGTGGTCTAAAGTAAAGAAGAAATGAAGAAATATTATATATATATACTATACATATGATGTACAGAGATAAAAATAAGAAAATAATCATAGGGTTGTATTGAATGACTGGAAAACTGATGACAGCCATATTGGTCTCATCTCTATCCATCTGTGCTTGTAAAAGAAGTGGGTTGAGAGGTCTTCCCAGAGCTGCTCTGACAATCATTCCTTATCGCCTGCGGCTGTGTCAGTATTCTTTCTTTAGCACAGCATTGGGTTTAGGAATGCTCTTCCAGATCCCATTGGTATTTATCAAGCCTCTCTGTGTTTAAAGGTGCAGCTCTACAACATATGTGCTTGAGATGAACTTATTCAAGTTGTTAAGAAACTGTGTACAGTAATTACTGTATGTGTTTTTATCTGTGAAATCTCTTCTTTTTACACATATTTAGAATTTATCTTTTGCTGTATTGGAATCATTTTATTGCATAGTTGTTATTATATTTTATTGCATTATGGACTATTTAGGTCTCTTTTTCTATTAGTATTTGCATTATTGACATGTACCTATGCTGGCCCTGGCACGATTTCCATTACATGAGAGTAGATGTTAAAACTTCGACGCTCATGTAATGGATTTGAACTGGTTTTCGCCAAGATAAGCACCAACTAAGACGTAGCTTCACAGTAAACTAATGTGATCCATCTGTGTCTGCATCCATTTCCATTTCCTTCCATCTGATGATGTAGATATCCTTCTGCCTGGTGTTGATGGCTGAAGTGTAATGCTGGCTCCAGGGATCAGCTTATTTTGCCTCCCTAGTGCATCAGCACACACAACGGCTGTGATGCTGGCTCCAGGGACCAACCACAGTGCGGTCTCCCCAGTGCATCAGCATGACAACCGCCTGGATTGAGCTAAGTAGGGTACATCTCTGGGGTCTTCAAGTGGGCACCTTCCATCCTCGATGTTTTGTCAACTAGCCCACAACACCTCAAGAAAACTCGACGGTGATTCTGGCATCATCCCCTCTGCTCCCCACTCAACTCAACCCAGCTTACTTACCTGTACATCAGCGTTTCTTTCTACTGTGCCTGAGATCTCCAACCAGAATCTTTACGCCTCAACCACAGCAGTTGCTTCTCCTCTCTGCTGCTTCAGATAAGTTCTTCACTGTGCGATGCAACTCTTGGCCACTGAATCCGACGCCTCTGAGAAACCGGGTTGTAAAGTGTGCCACAAATCCTCGACAACCCACCTCCACTGGCTAAACACGGACTCTCCATCCTCACTGTTCCGCTTCAGTACTACTTGAGCATACCGCAGTTTCTTCCTCTCATACGCTTCATCTACAGCATCCTCCCATGGCACTGTTAACTCTACCAGGTGAACAAGACATACTGATCCAGACCACAAGACAATATCTGGTCGAAGGTTAGTGGTGGCAATCTCAGGTGGAAAAATAAGCCGTTGACCAACATCTGGCAGCATTTTCCAATCTCTAGCAGCTTCCAGTTGTCCTGGGCAAAGCTTGGTTTTAACACCTTTTCTTGGCGGTTGCTTTCCTGGGCGGAAGAATGTTGTCTTTGTGTATAATGTTTTGATGGAACAGGTGGCAACTTATTGGTCATGTTACGCTTGTCTTCCAATGCTAAGGCCAAACATCACAGCACCTGGTCATGGCGCAAAGTAAACCGTCCTTGGCTAAGACCCACCTTACATCCTGTCAAAATATGCCTTAATGTTGTAGGTGATGAACACAAAGGACATGAGGGATCCTCTCCTAACCAGAGGTTTAGGTTCTGTGGTGATGGGAGAACATCATATGTTGACCTGATGAGGAAACTGATCCTGCTCTGTTCCATTGTCCATAGGTCTTGCCAGCCGATCTTGCGTTGTTCCACATTCTCCCATCTCATCCATTCTCCATGCTTGGCCTGGGAAATGGCCTTTACGCACCTTATCCTCTCCTCCTGCTTCTGTACCTTGTTGACTACCAGCTTCCTCCGCTGAGCTGGGGTTGCCTTGTGCCATGTAGGACGAGCTGAACTGAGACCAAGACCCCTCTTCCATGCTGAACTTGCCCCATGATATCACCGATTCGAAGGTCAGCCTTTGCATCTTCTACGGCTTTCTTTGCCGCCCACTTTCTTCCAGTTTTCAACACAGGTGCTGCCTCCATTACGCATTTGTTGTGTGACTCTACTAATGTAATTTCCAGTCGGACCTTGGCGTACTTAAACTCCTCAGTTAGAGCGGAGACTGGTAGGTAAAGTATCCCTTTACCATGAAGTCCCACTCTGCTGAGGTAGCGTGGAACTCCCAACCATTTCCTAACATATGAACTGATTAAAGTTTCCAGCTTCTCTACTGTTGTCAAAGAAACGTCGTACACAGTCAGTGGCCCCAGTAGCCATGGCAGTAGACCAAACTGAAAGCACCAGAGTTTTAGTTTGCCCCTGTAAAGCGCTGCTGTCTATGCTCTTCAACCCTTCCACTGCTTGTTGTCTAACTTCCCCACACAAACTGTGTCCTTTAGAGCACAGTGAATAAATGAAACTAAAAATTTTGTAACAGGATACTTTACAGAACCTTTGTGCAGCCTATTTGTTTCTATCAGAATTTATTGAATGTGAAGGGGCACTAAACATTTAAACATTTGACCATGCCAGTTGTATAATGTCCTTGATAAATAAACATACCAGAGTGCTTTACAAGCTTTTAAAAATGTGACATATTTGCAACATTATCCACAAGGAAAATAACAGCTTGCAATATAATAGAATTACTCAATTACAGTACCTTATTGTTCACTTGCAGTAGCACATCCTTGTAAATGCAGTGTTTACTTGACTAACCTGTAGTGTTGCCTTCACTGTAGGGGTGCTACAGAGCATGGTGATTAATTTTTGAAATGACCGTAAATTACTATTGTTAGGCTGGATTGCATGGAATAAATATTCCAGAGATGTAACCTTTAAGAATAGAACCACTGCCGTTTTCAGTTCAAAGGTGGTTATGCATGGTATGTGTGCATGACAATGAGGGAAATGCTAATTTTTTCAGGTCGCTCAAGTTCACATTTAGTCATTGTGCACTGGTTGACAGCCTCCAGGCTACAATTTGTATTAACACCTTGATCTTTATGGTCACATTTTTATTAATATTTGTGCCCTTCAAAATCCACAACTTTTGAAAAATGAGGTTGAGTTATACAGTTTCATGCTTCATGGTGTCACAGTTTTCCTTGATGAATTATTTTCCTTCTTGTTGATAATTTTGCTGTCTGAATTTTTTTTTTTATGTCTGAGTGTTTTTCTGCTACTACTGTTGTAGACACCATCAAAACAAATGTTACCCTATTTTAAAACATTTGTATGACATCATCCTTTCATATTTTAATTGATTAATTTTCCAAATTAACTGAAAACTGTGGAATCGCCAAAGAGAACATTAAGAATTGTGTCTTCATCAGACATTTGTAAATACTGTTCTCTGACTGACTCAAACATGTTCCGTGATTTATAATGAGGCTGGAGTTCTAATGGTATTTCAATGGTATTTTTTTTAGAAACTATAATAATGGTTGGCCTACCACATTATTTTTTGTACAAGACAAAAACACAGAGCTGTCACAGTGCTGCAAGCTTTTAATTAACACCAATTTACACAATTACAAGGAATACTGGGATTATTAACTTGGAATTCACTGATTATTTATTACAGTGCTGCAAAAAAAATATGGCAGCTCAGAAAAAGAATTGCTATATGATTGCTTATTGAGGACACCCGCTGGTATGGAAATGTCAAATGTAATAAAAGGGCAGCATATTTACAGAAAGGACCAAATAGTCACATCCCACTTTAGACTGAAGTAAATCTGCCTAAGTAACTGATATCTTAGTGTTTACCATGTTGCAGTCAGACAATATTAATGTGTAATTTCCTATTTTTTTTTAATGTATTTATTTATACAGGAATTTAACCCATTGAGACCTAGATCTCATTTATAAGGGGTCCTGTCAACAAACATATACAATAAAACAACACAATATCATGTGCGGTACTGTCGTAATCATTTTAGGAGTTATAAGCAAAGGACATTCACCCAAACATGTACGGATCCTTAATCAGGATCAAAACATTTACATGAAGCACTAAACAATTTACAGAGATCATTTTAAAAAGAGAGACTATCAAATGTACTCCTTATATCGTGGTGTGACAGGGTGACTGGGCGGTGACGTCAGACAGAAGCAGGAACGGTAAATAAACTCTCACCACGCACTGCAGTTCAAAAGAAAGACGCGGCTGCGCTGTTTTATTAGGCAAAATTAAATCAAAGTTTTAAACAAAAACAAACTGTGCTCACAGAGCAAAATAAATAGTTAAACAGAACAAATCACGAACACAACTAATAAATAAACCATACAGGTCAGGTCAGGCTGAGCAGTCGCAGTCGCTGTCGCTGTCACTGTCACTGTCACTGTCACTGTCACTGTCACTGTCGTTCTCTTTCTCTTTCTCTTTCTCTTTCTCTTTCTCTTTCTCTTTCTCTTTCGTTTTAGCTCTTGCCTTGCCTCACTCGTTCCTCCTCTGAACTCCCACCACGAGCGCAGAGAGCTGCAGGCTTATATACCGTGGCCGAGGGGTTTAACTGGCTAGTAATTAATTATCCTATTACCCTCGGCCACAATCTGCACGAGTTTATTAAAGTGCTGTGGATGGGGCTACCCATCCACGCTAAACAAAACAAATAAAATCGGCTACGCCGTCCTAAATACATAAACAAAATATGCGGCGCTTCGCCGTCATACATAATAATAATAATAATAATAATAATAATAATAATAATAATAATAATAATAATAATATACAAAATAACACGGGGGCGGAGGGGGAAAACCCCGTTCTAAAAATAAACAAACAAAACAATGTACAGGGCTGCTTGCCCTGTTACACGTGGTTAAAAGAGTTACAAGTTTTTGGAAGCCGATAGGCAAAGGACATTTTACCCAAACATGTGCCAACCCTGGAACGACCAGGTTGGCAGAATCACAGGAACGCAGAGTATAGTTGATATCATACCTATTAACCAGAGCAGTTAAATAACAAGGCACCAGTCCTTTAAGAAACTTAAACACACAGCAGTACCAATGATAAAGCCTTTAGTCTGTAAGTGAAAGCCAGCCTAATTGTACATACATGTTTCAATGATGAGTCAAGGTGGGACATTCTAATACAAATCTGCAGCATGAGTTGTAAAATACGTCTAGTTTATGTAAAGACTGAGTAGAAGTAAACTGGTAAATCACCATACTCAAGGACAGGGAGAATAGTAGTAGTCACCAATTTTGATCTGCTAGACTGAGAAAAGATCTTCCTATTTCTAAAAAGGAAGCCTAATTTAGGTCTTCGCTTTGAAATCAGTTTGTCGATATGATGATTAAATGTAAGACTCTCATCAATCCATATGCCTAAGTATTTATAATAAGGAACTTTCTTTATTATCTCACCTTTTAGTGTAACAATAGTCCAAGGTGGATTTTAATACTGCTTTCTATT
This sequence comes from Acipenser oxyrinchus oxyrinchus, assembly GCA_030684275.1. Classification (NCBI taxonomy): domain Eukaryota; kingdom Metazoa; phylum Chordata; class Actinopteri; order Acipenseriformes; family Acipenseridae; genus Acipenser; species Acipenser oxyrinchus. The sequence continues at coordinate 66,747 of JAGXEW010000249.1, read as the reverse complement.
AGAACAGAATAACATAGTTTATGCCTTAGATACATTAATTAGCAATCTATCATGAGATAGCTTTTTGTACAATGTCAAATGCATTCTGCAGTCCACTGCTTTATTACTTAATCCCAATTGGAGTAGTTTTTTACTGAATATTAAATGGTCTACAGAATCAAATGCTTTGGACAAATCCAAGAGTAACTCACCAACAAATTTACCAGCATCCAAGGCTATCGATATATCATTAATCACTTTAAGAACAGCAGTTTGCATACTATGTTTTGGTCGAAATCCAGATTGATTTACCTTCGCAGCCACTGACGTAAAACTGTGAGAAAATATGTGTTATCTGAATGGTGAACGAGTGCTATGTCTGATATTGTTTTGCCGGTGATATTTTCTCCTCAGACTGCCCCGTTTAAACCTTTTAAAGGAACAAAAACACCCTGCTGTATTTACAGAAATGCATTACTTTACCCATGCTGTAGCCCATGCTATACTTATTTAACTATTTATTGTTCAGCATGTATACCTTTTATATTTGTGTCCATATATCCTAAATCCGCTGGTATATACATTTCTCATGAACATTTGCCAGAAAGAATGGGAATGTAAACAGGGTTATTCATATTTCAGAAGTTAGACAGGGTTTCTCTTATCTCCAGACAGGAGCTAAACTGGCTTGAGATGTTCTTATAAACATGTCAAAGGTCCCCATTGCCCTATATCTGTTTGACAAAATAATTACTTTAAACACCAGGTACAGTCTTAGAGAAGTCAAACACAGGGCCCTAAGGAGGCAAATCTTCACTTTTTCTGTTACTCTTTTATGTAATAACTTGTCACCTGAGCTTCTAAATGAAAATAACCTGCAAGACTCTGCACCCAAGTGCCTCTTTACAAGTGTAAAATGTGTGCATGACTTCTAGTTTCTAGCAGTCTATTATACTGTGATTACTTATTTATATTGCATAATGTTTAATGTGTTATATGTTGCTGCAGCCAGCAGTTATTTCATGATTTGATAATGCACATACTCGGTACATGGATAGATCTATTCGGGTCCAAGGTGGGAGACAAGTCATAGAGCTCTACACAATGTATTGACATCCAAAAGTCCATTCATCCTATTGGAATGGTACGCAGGAAAGCCATATCCAATCAAAATAGTATAAGGCCGCATCAGTCACATGAGCCCACCTACTGTATTACTGCATATGATGTCACTTTCAAAACAACGCATGGACTCTTCTTAAAATACAAAAAAGAAAAAACCTCCAACCAAGTCAACATCAAGTGCTAGAATGGTTAACACAGGGATGCCACATTATGGCACTGCTGTGACTCTCAGTGTCTGAGAGTCTCCATCCACTGCTGGCTCTGCTGATGTCTATTACAGACTGTTGGGAGGACTATTAGTCTTGACTCGATAGAATAGGCCATGTTGAACATGTACTATACATTACTGTGTTAGTGTCCTTCAATTATTGACTCTTCACAGTGGAAATCTTTAAATTTGTGTCAGAAAGCAAAATAACAACAGATCATTGTAGGATATCTAACATTTTAGAACTATAGATAACTGTGAGGGAGTTCACTGGCCAAACAGTAATTTAAGGGCTTTAGGACCCTAGGGAGACATGAAGGCACTGTCTGCAATTTAGCTTCAGGCCCATCTTGGTTAAGGGCAGGTGGAACGTTTGGCAGAGCTAATTAGATAAAGAATTTCAGGTATGATTGTTTACTCTACCAATCATTTTTGCCTCTACTCAACAACTTGATTAGGCTGGCTCTATAAAAGAGAGCTGGTGGTAACACCAGAGAAACACTAGGGAATGCAAGCTGCAGAAACCTTGTACAGCGAGTAGAACAGGGTCAATAAAATACTAAATGGTGGGGGCAAAGAGTCTGCCTCCCTCCACAGTTTAGTGTAGGAAGGTGTTGAGGAGACCATACCGCCTTATAAGTTGAGTGACTTTCTCCCAGAGGGAGACAGGTTTTTGTATGGTTTTCCTTAAAGGGTCAGAAGCCCATTGTAAACCTAGTTTGTTTCTTCCTGAATAAAATTGTGCAACTGGCACTTTAACCCTGAGACTGCTTCTTTGTGGCTTCTCCTCCGTCATCAAGGGTCTTTTTCACAGAATTTGTAGCACAGCTCACTGGACATGCAAGGTACTCTACAACAATGACTTACTAAATAATTACAATAACTCACAGTTATGACTAGATTAAGGTATTGTAGCCTGCTCAGAAAACAACACACAGACTCATAGCTTTATGATTCTTTTAAACCACCTAATGGTATAAAATAAATACATATCTGAATCACACAAAGACACCTGGCAGCAAAGTTTAACAATAGTCATTCAGTGGTTACATCCTCATGTTTACATGCAGATGAATTAATGGTGGCCCGCTACCTAAACTCCAAGGTTTGTCATTGTTGGGTTTTGGAAGAACCTTAAAACACTTAAGGAACTCCAACATTCTCCATATATCTCAAAGAAGATTTTATTTTACTGTAATCAATTACATGTAACAAAATGCTGTTTTTCTATGCAATGCTAGAGTATCTATATTTGTACAGAAACAGCAGAATAATGGCAATCCAACCATTTGCAAGCCAAATACTTCTACCAAGATTGTGTAAATAGGATTTCCCTTGTATTATCAGCCAGTTCACAACCCATGGTAAAGACGAATCAGAATACAATATTTTTCTAGACTCATGCACCACTTGTATTAGTTCTACCACAGTACATATTTTGTGTACAACACAGGCAGACAGGATGCATAGGCATCCACCGGTCTTTACAATGAAACAACTCCATTTGAAATGATTGAAAGTTTAATGTTTTTGCATTGCTACCAATACGCTTAGGGGAGAGAGAAACATTTTGAGGCAGCAATGCAAAACTGTCACTCAAGACTATGTCCATGCTATACCTCAATACTCCTTTTACTAAAACAGCATGCAAACTTTGACTTGGAGACCCTGCATATGTAATGCAGCTAGATGTGCCATAAAGACATAGTCACAGTAGTGTTTTTCCACTCTATATATCTTGAAACAACTATGATTAGTTTCCACCATTCAGGGGCCCTTCTCCAGCCCACTGGGAAGGTTATTTCCCTTCCCATTGTTATTTACTGTACTGTAAATCCAAGCTGGATTACAGAAAAAAACATAATACCCCAACTCAATATGGAGCCACAAAACCTAGCACCAGTCAGAATAATTGCTAAAAAGCTCATTATTTATATGAAAAGAGATACCAAATGAATGATTGCATTTTATTTTATCAGGTTGGAGGCCTATTTCCCACTGCAAGTTTCACACTGCAGCCATAAGCCTGAAGGAACATTCTAGGCTTCAATTTTAACAAGGAAAATTGGCCACATATATTTTCCAAGAGATGAAAATCTCTTATATTGTTGCTAGATGACAAAAGTACCCGAAGTCAGATAATTTCTAGTTCATAAATGACTGCAAATGTATTTTTGACAATGGATAGAAACACATCTCCAGTAAAAAAAAAAAAAAGAATATCACGTAATAGAGCTAAAAGCTTTTCTCCTTTCAGGTATCTATTCTACTTCTGAGCATGCATTACTTTGCCTTTGAACACGAGTGTTTGAAGGGAGAGAAGGGAGAGAAAGACAAAAGGAACAGAAGCATAAAAATAAAACAAACCCATCACTGTGGACGCATAATGAAAATCAAATTCAAAAACACATGTTTTTAATACAGTTTCTACACAATAATTCTAATTCTGTTACTTGTTCCAAACCATTGTTCGAAAAACTGTTCTAATTCACTCTAACCTAATGATTATTAAATTAGCACCTTTTTGCTGGTTAACAAAAAAAAACCTGTACCTGTAAAAATGAGATAAACCACATTTTAAGCAAATTATTCAGAACAGTATTTTAAACTTAATCCAATGTTTTGGATTAGGACTACAAAATCCTAATCCAGCATTCTGGTGTATCATTCTGGTGTGCACATGTAAATTAAATGTATCTGTTACAGAGAACACGGCACAAGAAATTGACATGCCACATACAAGGGTGTGTTACATAGTGCAGGTGTTGCTTATGTATAACAGGTAGGAGAAGTTTAGTGTAAGTTTAGTACGAGAAAAATAAAAATGTTTCATAGTTCATTAAAGTGATTGTAGATAACAAAAACATATATATATTTCTTGTCTTTCACTTCAATTCACTATGTATCAGATGTGCAGGTTTGAAAGAAAACAGGTGTTTTCATTTTAATACATGACATCTGGTACTCTGCCTTGCCTGACTGAAATCTGTTTCACTTTCACTTCCTGTGTCATTTCACCTCCGCAATGTCTTCCGGGTCTGTGCTTGTTTGAAACTGCAAACAAAAGCTGTCAGGGTTTGATATTACAGGTACAGGTACACAAAAGCCGATTCTGCTTATCAATAACAAAAATGTGAAAATGTACTGAAATAATCTAGGCGCTATAAAATGTGCTTTATTTCTTAGGAACTGCATGTCTGAATTAGATTAAGCGATCCATGCCCATTTGTTATAAGATGCTAAAGGGACCAGTGATAATGTAATTGCTTGACAAAACAAATAATATAAAAATATTTTCCCTTGCATTACATAAAACAAAACTAGGCTCTGTCCCACATGATCCTTTTTTAATTAGAAAATCAAGCACTAATATTGTAACTGCAGTTTCAGTATGACTGTATATTTTCTATCTGCTGTCCTACTTAGGGTGACAGTGCTGTCCCAATGGTTTCAAGTGCCTTGCGTGCAGGGTGACATGGGGTTCCTTCTACCTGGGAGAAATTATCATTGTGATTCATTGTAATCCCCTTTAGAAAATCAGTTTTGGGAAAGGCCCCCAACAGTGAGAATGACAATACTAACTGCCTCCCACCCACTGCTCTCATTCCCCTGTCTCACCACATGAGCCAATTGGAGTGTGAAAAGGCCATTATTAGCCCAGAGAAGAAATAATGTTTTGATTTATGAGGAGGGTGTTGTCCTTTCTACATTATTACCCCTGATACAATACTACTGTACTTTATGTGTTACTGGAGGTAATTCACTTTACTATACTGATTCACTGTTTAATTATTTAATATAAAGCTATGTAATGCTTTGTTTAATCTAAAAAACAATACACAAATAATTATTGATACTCATATTAAAATGTTGGTCCCTTTTAACTAATGTCCACACATACTGTTAAACTATCCTACAACAAAATAATTAAAATCAGGCTCAAATTTGTATCAAACTAAACCCAAAACAAAAAAGTACTAGTGTTTTTTTCTTTTTAGCAACTTTTAGTTTTTTAACGCCACCATCTAAATGGTTTTAAACACCAGCTGCTTGGCTTTTGGTTAGTGTAGAGAGCAGTGCAAGGCAGACAAGCCACAAGTCGTTGGAAAGCCAGCATGGGGTCCCTCATGGAATAACTCATCCTTGAATAATCAATGAGGACACTAGGGGCGCTGCGTGATGGTTTTGTGATCTGTCTAGTCAGGAATGCTACTGGAAAATATATTTAGCTCCAAGTGATGCAAAGCTATATATACAAGAATGGGGAAGTGAGATTAAATTCTTACCAAAAATGTAACAATTATTACAGGACTATTACAGGTTAACAGAAGGGAAACTGGGATGCTTCATTAAACCTTAAAACATTACATTATTATACTATATTGACAAATAAAAATGACCTCAAATGTATACATACAATCATTTGTATGTTCTTATATACAAAATACCACATTTATGCTACTATACAAACTGAAAAACAATAGTGTTATAGTGCAACAACCTGTTAGGAAAACAGGCGGTATGTGAGGTATTGCCAAACATGGAAAATAATATGTGGAAAAAACAAAGCCATTTATATTTTATAGCTTTATTACACAAATTTAGATTAAAATGTACCTCTAAGTATGGGTACCAGTGTATTAGGAATCTCATGCAGTATGGTCCAACTATCTAATTGGTCTATTCATTGAAATTCCTTCTTTGTTTGTTATAAAAATGTTTTGAAGAAGCTAAATAAATAAAAAAGTTACAGAGAAATCTAAAATAATCCATTACACTAGTTTTAATGATTTTTAACACTACAATGTAAAGTTTTATCATGTGCTATATATATATATATATATATATATATATATATATATATATATATATATATATATATATATATATATATATATATATATATATATATATATATATATATATATATATATATATATATATATATTTGATTCAAACACAGGCTCCCTTGAGAAAGATATGTGCAACATATCGAAACGTTAGGCAGCTGGCTCTTTGAGCTAAAATAATATATATATATATATATATATATATATATATATATATATATATATATATATATATATATATATATATATATAAACAGTATTGTGCAAAAGTTTTAGGCAGCTGTGGTAAAATGCTGTAAAGTAAGAATGCTTTCAAAAATAGACATGTTAATAGATTATATTTATCAATTAACTAAATGCAAAGTGAGTGATCAGAAGAAAAATCTAAATCAAATCCATATTTGGTGTGACAACCCTTTGCCTTCAAAACAGCATCAATTCTTCTAGGTACACTTGCACAAAGTCAGGATTTTGTAGGCATATAGTCAGGTGTATGATTAAACAATTATACCAAACAGGTGCTAATGATCATCAATTCAATATGTAGGTTGAAACACAATCATTAACTGAAACAGAAACAGCCGTGTAGGAGGAATAAAACTGGGTGAGGAACAGCCAAACTCAGCTAACAAGGTGAGGTTGCTGAAGACAGTTTACTGTCAAAAGTCATACACCATGGCAAGACTGAGCACAGCAACAAGACACAAGGTAGTTATACTGCATCAGCAAGGTCTCTCCCAGGCAGAAATTTCAAAGAAGACAGGAGTTTCCAGATGTGCTGTCCAAGCTCTTTTGAAGAAGCACAAAGAAACGGGCAACGTTGAGGACCGTGACGCAGTGGTCGGCCAAGGAAACTTACTGCAGCAGATGAAAGACACATCATGCTTACTTCCTTCGCAATCGGAAGATGTCCAGCAGTGCCATCAGCTCAGAACTGGCAGAAAACAGTGGGACCCTGGTACACCCATCTACTGTCTGGAGAAGTCTGGTCAGAAGTGGCCTTCATGGAAGACTTGCGCCAAAAAGCCATACCTCCGACGTGGAAACAAGGCCAGCGACTCAACTATGCACGAAAACACAGGAACTGGGGTGCAGAAAAATGGCAGCAGGTGCTCTGGACTGATGAGTCAAAATTTGAAATATTTGGCTGTAGCAGAAGGCAGTTTGTTCGCCAAAGGGCTGGAGAGCTGATACGAATGAGTGTCTGCAGGCAACAGTGAAGCATGGTGGAGGTTCCTTGCAAGTTTGGGGCTGCATTTCTGCAAATGGAGTTGGGGATTTTGTCAGAATTAATGGTCTCCTCAATGCTGAGAAGTACAGGCAGATACTTATCCATCATGCAATACCATCAGGAGGCATCTGATTGGCCCAAATTTATTCTGCAGCATGACAACGACCCCAAACATACAGCGAAAGTCATTAAGAACTATCTTCAGCGTAAAGAAGAACAAGGAGTCCTGGAAGTGATGGTATGGCCCCCACAGAGCCCTGATCTCAACATCATCGAGTCTGTCTGGGATTACATGAAGAGAGAGAAGCAACTGAGGCTGCCTAAATCCACAGAAGAACTGTGGTTAGTTCTCCAAGATGTTTGGGCCAACCTACCTGCCGAGTTCCTTCAAAAACTGTGTGCAAGTGTACCTAGAAGAATTGATGCTTGATGCTGTTTTGAAGGCAAGGGTGGTCACACCAAATATGGATTTGATTTAGATTTTCTTCTGTTCACTCACTTTGCATTTAGTTAATTGATAAATATAATCTATTAACATGTCTATTTTTGAAAGCATTCTTACTTTACAGCATTTTTTCACTCCTGCCTAAAACTTTTGCACAGTACTGTATATATATATATATATATATATATATATATATATATATATATATATATATATATATATATATATATATATAGGCTTATACAATTACAGCAATTTATGTTCAATAGTTTTAAAGAATCACGTACATTAAAGAAACATACTCCATTGTTTGTGAAGCAGTAAGAAATGTGGGTTAGAAAAAGATCGATAGGTTATTGCCCACTGAGTCGACATAGCACTGGTGTAGGGTCAGAAACTGGCACATCATCACAATGTGATACGTGTACCTGTAGCGGCAGAAAACGGTACGGGTGTCAGTGCTGCGATTGACTACTGCACACATCACTACCAACAAGAAAAACTGCAGTTCATCCACAAAATCGTATATGTTTACAATTTTAGATAGCCCGATATGTTTCTCATTAGATAAAGTCACATAATTTTGCTGAATTGTTGAAAAAATGTTATTAAAAAGAACTTTAAGGGCCAAACTCAACACATCATACCCCATTCAGATGGGTGTTTCCTTGTTTTCAGAGCTAAAATCATTTGAGCATGCCCGGGCCAGCGCAGTACGCAGTGTACCACGTTTTAACGCGTACCACAAAATAACACTACACCGGTAACACATTTTTTTTTAATTGTGTAAGTGGTTGTGGTTTTATATACAATAAATAAATAAATAAATAAATAATGCATCAAAAATATAGAGAACCGTGAGGTTTGCAATTCTTATGTGGTCTTCTAACACATAACAACACCAGTGATGTAATAAATACATACATAAATAAATACATGGAACATGACCATAAATTAAATCAGGCTTTCAAAGGGGATATTTACAACAACAACATCAATTCACAATCGCAATCTGCAAATAATAATTAATCAAAGCTTAATAACCAATATAGAACAAATAAATAGCTCTCGTGTAACGAGCTGATTAACAGACTATGTTCATCGTGATTGATTATTTAAAAGCAGCCTAATAGCTTTCACTCAGCAGAAGGCAGACAACAACATTTGCTTTCGCTTTTAAGGCTAGCTTATTCCTCTCGTCCCCACGGTCCAATTCCAGCGTGCACCTGCTCACCTGCCGCTATCAGTCTAACGGGACAACCTCCCCTGCCAATCACATTCCCCTCTGTCCTCTCTCCCCACCTCCCTGCTCAGTACGCAGGCGCGGTGAACAGTACCGCAGGCAGGGGCGGCAACATGGCGGAGTGAGCTGTGTCAGCTTCAAAGGACAACACTGGCAACTGCACCGCTACTGGCTGACATCTGCTAGATATTTAGAAAAGATAACACATTCCGCTAATCATTTAGAAATACAATCTAACAGCAAACAGCTTGCATTTCAAATCATACGGGTGGAAAGGGTGGAATTTAAAAGAACAAAAAAAATAGAATTTTTCTTGTTATTATTCCAGAATTTTCTTTTTTCTTCTTGATGCTTTGCTCAGTCGGGGGTGATAGAAGCAGGTGAGACCGCAGCCGCTACTTCGGTTTCGGGTGGAAATGTCGAGCGAGAAGCCGGTGTCGGTAGCAGGTTCGGTTTTGCACTCCGACCGAGAACCTCCCCTGGTTTTGGCCAGCAAGGTGCTGCTGTCTCCGCTGCCGGGGAGGTGATGGTGTCTGGTTCGGGTTCGATGGTTCTGCCGGCCGGGGTGATCAACCCTCAGTCCCGATCCGGAATATCAAGATGAAATTCGCCGTCTTGATCGGACTGATCCAGGTTGGGGAGGTTAGCAACAGGGACATCGTCGAGACTGTTCTGAACCTGGTAAGATTAATAAGAGACACACGATAAATAGCCTACAGAGACATTAATTGCAGGTATTATTAAAATATATAATCTCCTTATAATATCGTTGTTTTCTTGCAATGCAAGTCGGTTTGACTGTTTGTGTTTCTGCAAAGTGAAAAAAAAATGTATTTATGCCAGACACAATGATGGATGTTATGTTATAATATAGGTGCAATGAGGCTTTTTTCCTTAGTGGCAAGATTATTTCATTATCTTTTACTGAACTACTATTAATATTATCTAGATCGCAATCTGGATCTACTGTTTTGCTCCGTCATGCGCTGTACTAAAATAATTGTAAAATTGATATGTGTATTTATTTATTTATCTTTTAGCACAATCAAGCTGATTCGTTTGTTACATTATAGCCGGCTACTTTATTGGTGGATACAATTTGTGATACACGCGAAAGCAGTTTAAAATGGTATCTATTTTGCTAAGATGATGCATTGTATAGATGGGGATATTGAACATTTGAAGGTCTTTGAGAAGGCAGATAGTTAGTTATTAAAGGGCTGGGTTACTTACGGACCGCATTGTCCCATGAAGTTACAAAAGGAAGAGCATCTTGCTCCTCTGCTTGCCGAAGAAAGAATTGCAATTTGAATATTGCAAGAGTACCCTGCTGTCAGATTTTACCGTTTAAAAACAGTCGCTATATTAGAACAAATCGCGTTGTTTTGGGAAGTTAAATGAAAAGTACAATAGTATCTGGATTGTTTATAATTATTTAGAAATGCAGTGGATGGATAGTACTGTAGGCTGATTGTTTAAAACAATACTAACCATAAATACTAACCATACTTTGTATCCACATTTAACTGATGGGTTAACACGAGAACAGATCCTGGTTATATGAATACTCTTCTCTGAACCTGCCCCTTTTGTCTGCATCGTGGAGTGTTTAGATTTTTGGCTTCTGTTTACGTTTGTCTGAGGGCAGATTGAACCAAGACGCTGCACTGCATGCAATGAATGGGTATTTATTAACCCGGTCCTTTTATCATTTACGCCCGGCTGTAGGTGCGTGAAGGAACAGAAGCAATACAATAATGCAAGTCAAATAAATGTGCACAGAAGCAGATGAGACGGGTGTACATGCCCTATGATGCTGGTATAGGCTTTACAATATTTCAGATAACATACCCTGCACATCAAACATATTTCAGACCTTTGTATCATTTGTTTTTCTGGTGTTTGTTTTCTTTCTTTAACATGTTGTGTATAAAAATGCTCTATATATATATATATATATATATATATATATATATATATATATATATATATATATATATAGAAGATTGGTGAATTCTGGCTGTATAGGTTCCGTTTTATAAAATCTGTTGCTTGTAGGCACTATCTGAGCTCTCCACCATCTTAAAACGGTGGGTTTTCAGTGTGCATCTACAAGCAATATGTTTTTTCACATCAGGATCCACTCAGTTACATCTCTCTTATCTTTAAATAAGATGTTGCAGCATTAAAATCCACGTAGTGCTCATAAATGTGTACAAATGAGGGGGTAGTAGCGCCTTCACTGGCAGGGAACTGATCTGAATGTGAAAGCAGGTTTGTGGTGGTGGGGGAGCTGCTGCAGTGGTAATGTATTCAGAACCAGTCAGTGCTTAACAGATGGGCTGAAAGAAACTATGCAGTAAAAGACAAAACAACATGTAAACCAGGACTGTTCATTACTTCCTGCACTTCATCATCTGTGTTAAAAAAATCTGTATTTGATGTGCATGTGGTACAATACTGTATGTCTTTGGAATAAGGGCTTGGGGAGGTAGATATTGTTATTGTGGTACATCCCAGAAACCACAACCAGAGTCTAGTGGTGCTGCATTATTGATTGAGGTGGAGTGGGCTCCAGCAGCGTTTAATATGGAATGCATTCATTTATTGTGAGGGGCAGGCGTTAATTGATAGCCTGTGCATTTTATGAAGAGCAAGTTTTGAAAAATTGATGTCTCAAGTGATTGCAGCTTGATATTCCACACAGATTCAGAAAGAAGGTCATGGTTAAAACACAAGCATTTTCTAAATACATTATTTTGATTGTCAGGCTGTGATCAGAGAAAATGTATGGCGAAACATATAGTAGAACATTTTACATGTTTGTGCTTATTGTCAATATTAGAGAGAAGGAGAATTTGTTCGTACTATTAAACAAAAAAGCCTTCAAGAATTCAACCAAAGAGCATTTTGCCCCTGAACTAAATGTAACTGTTAGTGACTAAAACTCACAAAATAAATATTAAGCTTGTCCTAAATTATTTTTCAGTGCAAAAAATCACCTTCTATACCTAAGTAAACTGAAAGTTTGAAATAGTTTTCCTTTATGTAACATTCCTTAATTAGGTGGCATTCACTTTATTTTTATGCAGTGAATTCCATTAGTTGAAAAGATTAGAAGAAACCCTACTGTCTAGAACGAATCAGAATTTACTTATTTTAAAAGTATGTGTTTTGTATTGTGGCTGTAGATAGCTGAAAAATAAATGAGAAACTGATGTGTTTTTTTTATACCAGAGCACATCAGTACCTGGGGACAATAACAAGCTTAGAGATCAAGGGCAAAGTAAAAATACGGCTCCAACAGAAGAAAAGTTTAGTGCTGTTCAGCTTGAGTAATTACTATCTGTGTGCTCTGCAGAACACAGCACACAGCTGGTGCTGCCACACATTTATATATTTCACTAGACTGGAAGATTTAGTACAGCCAAGCTGTGAAAAAAGCCAGCTATATGTCTCTGGAACAGAACAGGAAAGTTAGATACTGTGCAAAATACACATTGGACCACTTGGTTCAGGACCTATGGTAAAACTGATAACTAAAAGTATTTTGTCTTCTGCTGATAATATTATCAGAAATGACTCTTCCACCTCCTCTCAAAACATTTGTTGAGATGTATTGTGATGAATCACTATGGAGGAGTATCCCCCATATTTTCAGATTAATGTTGTTACCTCTGAAGAATGTTCCAGAGGGCCAGGGTTCGTTTTACATCAGAGTTCTGAGAACTGAAGTGAAAAAGTCTGCAATTGTGGAGAATGTACAAAAATCAGTCAAGTTAAAGGACTCATATTTGACAAGTATAGTTTTGCTTAATGTTATTTAGGTTATATTTCCTTCCTGATTTGTATCTGTCATTTATTCAATCAGAATACTTTAAACCCACCCCAACTACTGAGTGGCAGCAAATTCCTACGTTTCTATTGGAGACTCCTCTGCTTGTGAGATTTAAAACAAGATTATAATTACTGTAGGAATGGAGACTTGTTTGTGGGATTTAAAGCTATATTACAGTTAGATAGGGAGGATTTCAAACAAAATTGAAAACTGCAAAATGTTAAAAAAAAAAAAAAAATGCCTAGACACCCAACAACCCCAGACAGCAAAGGAAAGAAGCTACAACTTAAGTGTGAAAATGAAATTAATAAAAATGAAAAACAGAAGCCCTAGCTCCAGTAAACCATATAACATTACGGTTTTGCAAATAGAGGTTATACATATCACAAATTAGGTCAAAATGTCCCTGCAAATGATTCTGGTGTATCTCTGGGGACATGTCCTGTGTATCATCCTAATAAATATAATCAAGCAAATACGGCTGGTAAATGAATTATTTTGTGCAAAAGTTACAGTAGCTTTGGCTTCCAAATGTAACATCAATACAAATATTTTAGTTTGAAAAAGATAATAAGGAAACAATTGAAAGTAGTACTAACCAAGGTTTTAAACTCGATTTCCATACTTCTTTCTAGCATCAGCTGCATTATTACTGTTTTTGTTTTTCAGTTTTTTGCTATTTAATCTCTTCCTTCGTGGTAGATCAGGGAGCATAGTGATTTTGTACCAGCAAGTAATTTTGCTAGTGCTAATAAGTGTTCAATGTATTTTACCTTGCATACCACTTCTTAAAATACTACATCATTGTTAAACTAAGATATGCATGATAGGAACAGACATGACACCACTAGTTAACTGATTAGGATGCAAGTTTAGAGACTAATCCTGTTTTGATGGCTAATGTTGTGAGCTGAACTTAAGAACACCCTGCAGTGTTTACAATTACTTTACCTTTGCTGTATCCCATGTTCACAGCAGTATAGTTCAACACAAACCCTGATTTATATTTTTATTTACACATAATGGATCATAAATCAACCAGGAACAACTTTTACTTGTAGCGTTCGTCTGGAGAAATATAATTTAGTAGCATATCCAGATCACGTACCTCCTACAACAATGCTAGGGCTCTGATTGAATTGAGTGCTGTGGAACAGAGAATAAGCATTCTTGCTGAAGGGAGCAAGATCTGGATACACTGTGACGTTTGTGAGAGAAATTCAATTGCGATTCTGTTGAAAAGCACATTGCTTCAATATGGACAACATGGGATACAGCAAATGTAAGGTAATGCGCTTCTGTAATCCTTTAGGCTGCTAAATAACAGAACTGTGGCCATATAGGATTTAGGAAACCCATTATTTGAATCAATCAATAAATAATAAAATATATACATTGTATTCTTCTTCATCTAAGTGTTGTTGTTGTTCTTCTTCTGTAACAGAAAATCTAGTTATTGTGCCTACTTTGGAATTAGTCATTTGATTGTTTGGGGGTAATGAAAGCTTCTCTGTACCTGCTGAATTATATGTCCACATTTGAATTGGTTTAGATACATGTTTTATAAGACATTCCACCCACACGTTCTACCTTTCTAAAGGTAATGACACAAGGTTGGTTCAGCTATTGTATCTGTATTGAGTCCAAAATTTGGCCATATTTCTTGCATCAAGAAGTACTGTACATCTTAAACCTGATTTGTTTGAGCGAAGTTCGAGTCCGGCTATTCCTTTGCCGACCGAGGACGGGAGCTCCCAGGGGCGCGCTCAATTGGCCTAAGCGTCACCGGGGAGGGAGGGTTAGGTCGGCCAGGGTGTCCTCGGCTCACCGCGCACTAGCGACCCCTGTAGTCTGACCGGCGCCTGCAGGCTTGCCTGTAAGCTGCCTGAGAGCTGCGTTGTCCTCCAACGCTGTAGCTCTTTGGTGGCTGCATGGTGTGTCCGCAGTGTGAAAAAAAGGGGTCGGCTGACGGCACACCCTTCTGAGGACAGTGTGTGTTCGTCTTCGCCCTCCCGATTCAACGCATGGGTGGTAGCGGGGAGCTGAGCATAATAAAATAATTGGCCATTCCAAATTGGGAGAAAATAATAAAAAAAAAAAATGGCAATGACTACATTTATAAAAAAATTAGCCACAGGTAGATTTGACTTTCAAAGAACTACCGTGTTTGCGAGTGTAGAGCAGTGGTGGTGGTGGTGGTGGTGGTGGTGGTGGTGGTGGTGGGTGGTGGGGTGGTTGATGCTGGTGCGTGGCTAAGTACTGTATGTGAACTTGCCTCGGGCACTGAATGCATGTCGGCCACAGGGCTCCCCTTGGCCCTAAACCCTGCTAGGTACAGACGGGATTGCAGTAACCACACACCGCCATGACACTTGCAGACATTAAAGGTTTGCAGTATTTTCATTATTAATAGAAGTACAAATTAATCTATTTTAATTTGTTTTCTTTGCACTGTTGTTTTTGAACAGACTGTAAACTCTGCTATTCCTGAATGTATTTGGAGATCAACTATTGATAAATCGTACAAGGCAATTTTAATAAGATCGTGACTCTAAAAGTGGCCCTTTGGGTGCTGTACTTGACAAACATTTAAGATTAGTGTTTTAATATGTTCTTTAATGAGTATTTTGGTATGTTCTACTAGCTAGGCACTGTCCATTTTGATTTCATTATAAGATGCTGTGGCAAAGTGGTTTGCAGTGTGCAGGTGCAGGAGTGATGCGTTGATCAATAACAGACAGACAACGATAATCCAGGTACAATGGTGTTTTATTTTATAATCACTTGACAATGGTAAATAGTAATGAATGGTAGTACACAAGGCTGTGTACTACACAGTTTAACCCAGGGTTCAGTCCTGAAACAATAAACACAGTATTAAATACACACACAATATACAAACACGGTCACCAGTCCAAAGTGAGTGCTGTAGTGCTCGTGGTGCAAATACAATTTATCGTGAAACAAGTGCAGTGTTGTCCAGGTTTTGTGCTGGCCTGTAGCGACAGCTCGGATCGTATTAGCTGTCTAATAACAACAAATAAGTACAATCAGACATGACAAAAACAAACAAAACACTCATGATAGACAATACGGTTCTCCTTCCGGTTCAGTGTTAACTATAACAAAGGAACAGATCACCTCGCTATGTCCCCTTATATACCGTCAATCACGCCCTTGGTTAACGATTGCAACCGCTCCTCCAATCAGCGGCTGCCACATCGTTTCCCTTCTGGGTCGATGATTTAGTGTACCCTAGCTCCGCCCCTTTCTAGATGTCCGACTTCCGCCTAACCCAGGGAATGAATTGTCTGGCCATCCAGTCCAGGGCACTGTACTCTTCTCTTTACATATCGCCCTCACAGGTCGGGAAGGAGATTTATCACCAAAAATCATTCTGTCTCTGTCACAGATGCATGTTAAATTACAGTACTCTCGTTATTTCAGTAATTCACAAATCTGTTTGCAAACCAGATATTTTAAAGTGAAAGTTCACAATGGCTATAACACGTGTTTCTTTCAAAACAGTACTTTTAAGACGAACAGCATGTAGCTAATGGGAGTACAACATGGGTAAGATGTATGGAATTATTTTGTAGCTGCTATCACTTTAAGATGTTTTAAAATAACAAAACAAAACAAAAAATTGGGTTGGGTTGGATAGGTGTTCTAGCATTGTACTTTAGTCAAATTCAGCCATTTTTGTAAATGTTGTCACAGTCAATTTTCTATTGCCTACATACCTGATCGTATTTAGTATATTGACTTTAGTATATTGAAAGTAACTGTCTTAAATGTCAAAAGTATGACCTCAGCAAAAAAACATTGTGAGCCTTGGTTGTTATTATTATTATTTATTATTATTATTATTATTATTATTATTATTATTATTATTAATTACAGTGTAAGTAGATCTGGAAATATCTGCAGAACTATTGTGCTGTATGGTGTGATTAAAAACTTCACACACCATGTGATGATAGCTGAATAAAGTACCTTCTCTCTGATATGATATGATTAGCTAGGAAACAACATTTTTGGAATGCAAATTGTTAACCATGAATGACTCAGCTGTGGTAGTCAAAAAATGGTGCTGTTACATAATGGTAATGTGTATCTAAAAAAGTTTTTTCGAGTGGAACTGAATTACTCTTGTGATGAATTGAGCGATTTTCAGTATCTTCACTAAATTGTTACATTACTGTGATAAAAAGACACACAAAATCTTTTTTCTCTCTTGTATATCAGGGATCAAGGTGTATTTTCAGCATTACTACATGCTTTTTATGCTGTATGCTGTATGGAATTAATCAAAAATCACCAATGCTGTCTGTCCATCCATAGATTTTGAACAACTTATGCAGAGGATTAGCCCGTCTTTGAAAGATAGATGGTTGGTGTCTCTTGATCGTGGTATGCTAATTTGCTTTTACAGCATACCTCATGACAAGCAGTACAGCTGTCTGTTTGTGAGGACTTGAGCTTGGACTGAAGATATTGCTTGTCTAGGCTCTACGGCCACTATGGGAGTGAACAATAATGAAAATGTATTTTATTGCTGACTAATGTATTACATGGTTGAATGACTTTTCAATGTATGTACAGCAAGGATCCCCTTTAAAATTATATGTTCACACTCAAGTTGTGAATTGTATTAATGATAAGAGTAATATTTCCATTAAGATGTAAAGCAGTGTGTAAGCTGTTATGGGCAGCTTAATTCACATTTTGAGATCTCTCCAAACACCAAACACAAATTTTAAATAAACATTTGAAATTATTTTACACAATAGATTTGGTTTACTATAATTAAAAAGCTACATGAAGTTGGAAACAAACAAGGGTGTACCAGAATAAACAGACAGTACTGTAGTGTTTCTGGCATGTGTTAGTTTTGTTTGATTTTACTGTACCTTGCTTCCACCAAATATAACTATTTGTCTTTCTAGTCATTGTAAATCCATTAACGGCCAGTGAAAAACTGTTCTGTAAATCGAGAGAGAAATATTTTGGATAACCATCTGTTGGACAGCCCAGAACTAAGTTACATTACTGATTCTGTAAAATTGTAATTTCCTGCTGTTTTCCAGACCCTGATACAGTGTGTTAAAAATATAATACATTATATTAATACTGAGCACAAATCAGTTGTATCCAGATACTGAACTGAAGAACCTAAATATTAATCATAAGTAGGATCCCCGTGAACATTGCCTGTGAATTGAATGGCTGGATCTCTTCATGTTAAACTGGTCTGCTTGAGGTGTGCCACCATGTCTTATCTTTGCTAATTAAGATGGTTTGTAATTAATCTTTCATTGATAGAAAGTATAAGATTGATGCTACGGATATGGTAAAGAATTGTGTTAATTAGGGCTGCAAGTTGTTCCTTCCGGGTAGCTTTTGTAAAAGGCTAATAAGATTAATCTTCTGAAATATAAGGAAAAGCTATCTTGTGTCGACAATTAACAACTAGCCTAGATCACAGAATCTTCAGTCTTTTTTTCTTTTACTCCAGGTATTGGCCCAATATTGTAGGTTTGCCAGTCTATATTACAGAATAATTGCCATTCGCTACATGAATGAGCATATAGTGGATTATATGAACAAGTATATGAACAACCTGATTTTAAAACTTATTCATATGCGTATGTTAGATTCAAGCCTCTTCTTTGCTGAGGCCCTGGTGAACTGGGCAAGAGAGTTTGTGGATATTAGACAAAATATTCAGCAACTGTGAAGGGGTTAATAGTGTGTACAACAAGTACAGTATAGCAATGAGCAGAACTTCCCCGGTATAGAAGAGGAGTTATATGACAGGTGTGTGTGCTTTGAATAGTTGCTGCTGAGAATGCACTAGTTCAGCAATACAGCTGTTTCCAGCTGTAGGTATTTTACTGTTTTCTTTCATTTTAATTCTGTATCGCACTTTACTTAGCAGCTTTTACTTATAATTGCTTAAAGTGAAAAAAGAAGTGATGGATCCCTCCCAGAAGTCTTATCTTTAGGAGGGAAATACATCACAGAGACAGGCAGTCATTGATTATGTGGGTATCTGTTTGTGCCTGCCACAGATTTACAACTAAGGCTTACAATTGAAATAAAGCCAAGAACTATATAACATGGGGGAAAGATCCACCCGTAGACACATTTTCATTCTTACTATTTACCGAATGCACCTACTAACTTTATGTAGATAGCAAATATACATATTGTTAAACTTTTTAAACACTGCAGACCTCTAAAGATGTCTAGACAAAATAACACCAGTATTAAACTGGTCATGGTCATAAATTACATATTCTTGCCAAAACATTTGTCTACATTTTATAAATGAGTTTCTTCTTATGACCACTGTGCAATCCGCTTGTCCACCATTTGAATAATTTTACCCTTATGAGGTTGTTGGATTAATACTGTAGCTTTACAGGTCCTGAGAGTGCTTTGTTTTTAAATGCAGTGATGAAATGCGGGTTTTGTTTAAAGAAAGGTTGAGAAAAGGGACAACTTTGTTTGCTTTGAGGTCAGTTAAGTTTATTGTTGGCGGCAGGAAACTTAATAATGAGCTCTGATTTTTGTTTTTTCCCCTGTACTCCTGGCGAGTTGCATGCTTGCCAGGATTAGTACAAATTCCTGGCAAATGTTAAAGAGCAAACATCTGAAGTAAGCAGAAATTTAAGAGAAAACAATGTGGAGCTTTACCTAATGTCATTGTTGAGCCATATGAAAACTTTGAAAGTGCTGTGATTAAAAATTGGAAATAGGAAAGGGTAATTATAAATGGTTTAAAATGATAATTCAAGAAATATTGAATGGAAAATCAGTTCTAAACACAAAGCCTCATGTGAACTGATCACGTGATCATGATTTTTACACATGATTTTTCAGGCTTTGTTATAATTTCTTGATGATGATGATGATGATGATGATGATGATGATGATGATGATGATGATGATGATGATGATGATGATGATGACACTTTTCAAGTATGATACCTTTGTACAGGAAGGACTACACTCCAATTCCATAAGATACCAAAGGCAGCAGCACCATACTGCATTAACCAATATCTAGGTGAGCTGTGGCCAGTTGCATAAACATCTTAAGTTGAATTTCCACTTGCTTTTACTTGAACTTAATATTTAAGATAGTTTATGCAACAGGCCATTGGTATTCTTTGCAGTGTCTACAAAGAGGCTGTTCCAGTGATTCCACCAACATTTTCTTAAAGCCACGTGCATGTTTAATGGTTAATGGCTCTTTTAATTTACTGAGCAATTTCTATTTACTTGCAAAAACGTTAACAAAAACATTCACAGTTTCACCACTGTAATTCACATTAATCTTAATAAATAAACGACTATTCTTCAGTTGTATTACCATCACTACATATTGGCATTCTTACTGGTGGCAATAGTAGTTTACTCTACTTAGTACAGTCCCTGAACTTGATTATGGTTTTACAAAGTCAAAGATTAATTCACTTAACTAATACAACATTGGAAAGAGAAAATACCTACATCCAAAGAATTTGATAGAGGAGTATTTGGAGAAGAGTTCACTCTGCCAAAGAGAGTTTATACAATATATACATTATTTCACATTTACTGCAGTACATAATCCACGTTTCTATTGTGGTAGAAAAAGTTATTTGCACACAGGTGCTTCTGTGTTAGAATTCAGAGCATTCAGAAAACCTTATGCCTGACTAATTAACATAAAGCACAATCATAAGCACACACTAACTGCCGGTTAGGGTCCACTTTTATGAAACATTCTGCAAATCTACAGGTAACGTACACCAGCAAACTAAGAATATAAAGAACCTTATTTTGGCAATAAAACTGATTTAGATTTACAGAAATATGATTACTTAAATGTTATTAGCGAAAATGGGCTAACTTAAATATTATTATTAGCAATCATATTGGAGGTTGGTTATATATCGTCATTTGAAACTCTTAATTGAACTTTGTCTACCTTTTGATGAATAAAGAATTGATTTTAAATGTTGACACTGATTGCATCATGGCATACAGAAGGCCGTTTACACTGCACAGGTCAGTCTCTGAGTAGTCATTTGGCAGGAAGTTGGATCAGGTGCATTGTGGACTCTTCTTAACCAGAGATTTTACGAGGGGAAAAAAAAGCTAGGTTGTTTAATAATGATCCAGATTGGGGTCCCCGAGTGGCTCAACTCAGTAAAAACACAGCTGCGTGATGTGCAGAGTGAGTCATACGGACCCTACCGCCAGGCGTCTAATGAGCACAGGTGAACACCTCTAGAGGCCAGTAGCTTGCTGACATCGGCACTTGAGTTCCTGGGTGTAGAAGAGGAAACTGACTTGGTCGTGGGTTCAGAGAATGCCCTTTGAACCTTCAGTTCTCTTGAACTGTGTGGGAAATTGCTGCAGTGAGGGAAAAAAATGGACGTTGTAAATGGGGGATAAAATCTGTGGTAAAATTCAGGCAAATAAAAAAAAATGAACCGGATTGCCTTTGAGTCAGTATGTGATTGCAATGTAATACAGAAATATGTATCAGGGATAAGTGATAAAGACTTGTCCTGCGGCTTAATGTTAGTGTAGTTTATGGATTTTCTAAAAGTTTGTTACTAGTAAACTAAATGGAGGCGTTTAAAGGTGGCAGCCTTACTGCTGGTAGTGCATCCAGGTGTTACTCATCTCTCAATATATCTTCATATATCTTCAGTATGTTTCAACTGCCAACATGCACTTTTCTTCGGTTCCTTTTCCTATGGACCTTGTCTGTTTTAGAAGCCAGGGTTTTGACGACATCTTGTTGTAAAATCTAGACTTGCTGTCATGGAGCTAGTTGAGAATATTCTGGCGTTTTATTCTCTTAAACCATGATGGATAATCCTCAGATTGGGTAAAGGGTGTTATGTGTATCTTCTGCAGATATGTTACTTTTTGTGTTGCATCAAAAATGAAATTGGAAGTACATTTTGCATTATTACCAGATCTATTGCTGAAGTGTTGTATTCATGTATATCTTGCCCCTTAATACAGACCTTTTAGTCTTGTGCAAATTTATATGTTATAAATATGTGGAAAATAATGTTAAGAAATATGGGTCCTTCTTGCTGAGATGGGATGCATTGTAGTAGAATACATCAAAAGCATCATCACGTAACCTCAACAATCATCCAATGACACTCTTGAGTTTCTTATTTTCAGTATCTGATTGAGCTAAATCCCCTGGATTTATCCCCACGAGTCTCTTGAGTTCTTATATAAGTAGATGGCATCTACATTCCATTGCATACATTTTGTAATATTGGTTGGCTTAAGTAACACTACAGCTTGGAGCAACATCTGTGCCTGAATCTGAATTTCAGTCTTTGGTTTATTTCTGGCACTGTAAATTCTACTTTAAATATCAGAGAAAGCCACTCCCTGGACTTAAAAAATTTTCAACCCAACCTTGTATTTTAATCAATGTTTCGAATTGACTGATGCCAGAGCCTGGTAGAGAGAAGGAGAGCAGTATGTTTTTGGCTGTCTTCAGGGACTAATAGCTTAAGGACATCTGTAATCTTAATGCTCAGCGAGTTGCTAGGGACACAGCTTTCTGGTTATCTCTCAGATGATTTATTTATCCAACAACTCGACTTCTACATGCTATTCCCTTATCATGCCTTTCCATTATAATTTGACTGTCTTCGAAGAGGCGGAGCAGTCACAGCAAAGAACTATAGCATGCGTCATGTGTGATTAACGTAGGTGTTTGGTGCTCGGTGCTCCTGTGCACCTTCTCAACAGCTGTCTAGGGGAGTAAAAGGTCACATCATACTCAAAGGCTAGGTAGTTGTCACAACCTCTTCCACAAACAGCTTTCTGCAGTATATCCACTTGACTTTCCTGTTCCATCACAGCCTATCGTCAGCTTTTCTATGTCGTAATCTGGTCATGCTAATTAGTGTTAGTCTTTTGGCCATCTTCACATTGCATGTCTCGCTGCTGAATTCAATGTATTTGCAGAAACCAATTTCATCCACTGCAAATTGTAACCATTTTAAGCCTTTTCTTAAAAAAATAAAATACATTTATGTATTTTTATTATTATTATTATTTATTTCTTAGCAGACGCCCTTATCCAGGGCGACTTACAATTGTTACAAGACATCACATTATTTTTACATACAATTACATTATTTTTTTATACATTTATTTATTTTTTTTACATACAATTACCCATTTATACAGTTGGGTTTTTACTGGAGCAATCTTGGTAAAGTACAATGCTCAAGGGTACAGCAGCAGTGTCCCCCACCTGGGAAACCAACAACTCTCCAGTCAAGAGTCCAAAGCCCTAATCACTACTCCACACTGCTTCCCTTAAGCTTGAAATATTCACATGCCTTCCTGAAAAATAACTGAACCACCAGAAATGTAATTTATATCACAGCTCATGATATTTTACTTTTGATTGAGAAAAATGATCCTCTGTTAACACACATTTCCATTCCAGCATACAAGAAGGTGTAGAAGGTAATGGAGCGTAAGCAAGCTCCAGTTTGAATGACAATTGGTACAGAAAGACAGCACCACACAATCAAATTAAAACACAATTCATTGTTAAATGGCGGAAAAAATCATGGGTGACAAACTGTTGTCTATGGAGGTGTTCGAGTACAGTGAGTTGTTTGATCCTTCCCATATCTCCTACAAGGAAGCTGAGATGAAGGCAAAACATCTGGGAAGCCATAGAAGCAACAATTGGATGACATGTCAGTATTTTACACATAACTCTTGATAGTCATCCTTACTGTAGCCTGTTCAGTAAACGGTAAACAAAAATCGCTATTCTCTCACATCATCAAATGATACTGTTATAATTTTTTGACTTTTAAAAAAAAAATCATTTCTGTAGTTGTAACTGGCTGAGATTGTAACAAGATATATTTATCACTTCAGTGATAGTAGGCTACTTATCAACCTGTTGTATGTTTCTTTGCCAAGTTGATTGCTCATTTCATACACTTGTATATAGATAATAGAAAAGAGATTTGATAAACACGCCAGTGTTTTATTTAGTAGATTATATGGGGGCATCACATATATGAGTATTGATAACTACCATTCGAGGGTGGACATTACATACTCATTTATCACACACCACCCCATGCAGTATTTTTTATAATCTCTGGTGAGCAATTTCTATCCAGTTGAGAAGCGAACAAGAGAAGAGCAGCAATTCCTTCCAGTTTGATAGCTCAATTTCTATCCAGTTGAGAAGCTGAACAAGAGAAGAGCAGCGATTCCTTCCAGTTTGACAGCTCACGCTCTGTTGCAGGTGTTAATGAGTGCGTGATTCCCATATCAACTGGATGAGCTCATTGAAAAATTGCTCACCAGTTAAATTATATACACACCCACACACACACACACACACACTAAAGTCCTGCTTCGGGTCGGGTAATGACGGGTGCGTGTCAGGTTCTGGTCGGAATGTGAACTTTTCTGCGGTTCAGGTGCGGGTCAAAAAATGTAATTTGAGTCGGGCTCGGGTCTGAATTTGAATCACCAAAAACACTTTCTGAACTTTCAGTGTACTTGTCTGTAACCCTTTCCCAAATAACGTACTAGAAGGTAAATGTTCTGGTATTTCCTGCACTAAAACAGGAGGCGATTAGGGAGGAGTCAGCTGACTAAGTAGTGTTCTCGGTTTGTATTGCCACTTGTTTGATACGTCACAAGATCCTTTTAGCACATCTGCTTGGTGAAATGCTTGTGGACGAGGTGAAACAAAAGATAACGCAGGGTTTATATCATGTAGTGGATAATAGTTCGAGAGGTAGTCAGAAGTGTGAAATTATTTTGGAATCATAGTGAATGAAAATAATGAATATGTGACTGGATTCGTTACTTGTAAAACCTGTCATTATGTTTTTTGCCACAAAACTGGTACATCATCTCTGCGAAAGCACAGGTGTAGCTCCCTTTCAACTGGTGGCACGAAAGGAATAGACAGGTACTTTATAGTAAAGTAAGTAGAGCTAGTTAATATGTTAATATTAATACATTATTTTATTCTTTCTACATTGTGTCTAATTGTATAGTACATTTATATGAGAGATGCAGTTACACTGTATTGATCTTTTTGTCACAGTTAAAAGTGTGCACCATTTGTGTAAAGACAGGATGGAGTAATGTTCTCATGGTTAGTTGTTCCATCTATTTCAGTGAAAGTTCTCATCATTACTGAAGAGAGAGAGAGAGTCGTGAACAGATTTTCTCTGATGCTGCTGTTCCATCATTTTTCTCACGGATCCCAACACTGACACCTATTTGTTATAGACAGACTGAGATCAATCTGTGGATCAATCTCAGCACCTGTGCAAAGGACAGAGGAGGAGGCTTGAAGCAATTCTTGTTCATAGTCTTAGTTGCTCCCCTTTTGTGAACAGATATTTTAGATCCTTAGACTACCCTGCATTTGTATTGATGCCGTGGCCCCTATATCACAATGCTCATTCATGCACCTAGCTGTTTAAACATCAGTGACATTTTGTGGCAGTTGTGAAATGAAGTATTTCTTCAGCTTTGATTTCAATGTACCTACTGCAGTGGTTCCCAACCTTTTCAATGTAGGGACCACCCTGGTGTTTGATTTTCCCACAGACCACTTGCCACACATTTTTACACAACAGGATTTTGAAACTAATTTGTGTGTGTGTGTGTGTATATATATATATACAGTACTGTGCAAAAGTTTTAGGCAGGTGTGAAAAAATGCTGCAAAGTAAGAATGCTTTCAAAAATAGACATGTTAATAGATTATATTTATCAATTAACTAAATGCAAAGTGAGTGAACAGAAGAAAATCTAAATCAAATCCATATTTGGTGTGACAACCCTTTGCCTTCAAAACAGCATCAATTCTTCTAAGTACACTTGCACAAAGTCAGGGATTTTGTAGGCATATAGTCAGGTGTACGATTAAACAATTATACCAAACAGGTGCTAATGATCATCAATTCAATATGTAGGTTGAAACACAATCATTAACTGAAACAGAAACAGCTGTGTAGGAGGAATAAAACTGGGTGAGGAACAGCCAAACTCAGCTAACAAGGTGAGGTTGCTGATGACAGTTTACTGTCAAAAGTCATACACCATGGCAAGACTGAGCACAGCAACAAGACACAAGGTAGTTATACTGCATCAGCAAGGTCTCTCCCAGGCAGAAATTTCAAGGCAGACAGGGGTTTCCAGATGTGCTGTCCAAGCTCTTTTGAAGAAGCACAAAGAAACGGGCAACGTTGAGGACCGTGAGACGCAGTGGTTGGCCAAGGAAACTTACTGCAGCAGATGAAAGACACATCATGCTTACTTCCTTCGCAATCGGAAGATGTCCAGCAGTGCCATCAGCTCAGAACTGGCAGAAAACAGAGGGACCCTGGTACACCCATCTACTGTCTGGAGAAGTCTGGTCAGAAGTGGCCTTCATGGAAGACTTAGGCCAAAAGCCATACCTCCGATGTGGAAACAAGGCCAAGCGACTCAACTATGCACGAAAACACACGAACTGGGGTGCAGAAAAATGGCAGCAGGTGCTCTGGACTGATGAGTCAAAATTTGAAATATTTGGCTGTAGCAGAAGGCAGTTTGTTCACCGAAGGGCTGGAGAGTGTACACAAATGAGTGTCTGCAGGCAACAGTGAAGCATGGTGGAGGTTCCTTGCAAGTTTGGGGCTGCATTTCTGCAAATGGAGTTGGGGATTTGGTCAGAATTAATGGTCTCCTCAATGCTGAGAAGTACAGGCAGATACTTATCCATCATGCAATACCATCAGGGAGGCATCTGATTGGCCCCAAATTTATTCTGCAGCATGACAACGACCCCAAACATACAGCGAAAGTCATTAAGAACTTTCATCAAGCGTAAAGAAGAACAAGGAGTCCTGGAAGTGATGGTATGGCCCCCACAGAGCCCTGATCTCAACATCATCGAAGTCTGTCTGGGATTACATGAAGAGAGAGAAGCAACTGAGGCTGCCTAAATCCACAGAAGAACTGTGGTTAGTTCTCCAAGATGTTTGGGCCAACCTACCTGCCGAGTTCCTTCAAAAACTGTGTGCAAGTGTACCTAGAAGAATTGATGCTTGATGCTGTTTTGAAGGCAAAGGGTGGTCACACCAAATATGGATTTGATTTAGATTTTTCTTCTGTTCACTCACTTTGCATTTAGTTAATTGATAAATATAATCTATTAACATGTCTATATTTGAAAGCATTCTTACTTTACAGCATTTTTTCACACCTGCCTAAAACTTTTGCACAGTACTGTATATATATATATATATATATATATATATATATATATATATATATATATATAATTTCACATTCTGAATGCTTTGTATATAAATGGCATTTCAGTGTTGCAGGTTTAAGAGTTTTGTTTGACAAAACCTCCTGACAAATAATGCACTGGGGCCTGTAACACGTGCTGGTGTCCACAACCGTTACCTCGTGTAGCAAATTAATCAATCCATTTCTAATACAAGTTCACCAACTTCACAAGATGTACATATAAAAACACCAGAATATAAAGACAGATGGGTGGGAAGCAATTTGAAAAATGTAAAAGTGATTGGCGAGTGTACAGGATGTTACTTAACCACTTCTGGTGGGCTGTGATTTGAAATTTAAACAGGATTGGTGGCACACAGTTGATAGGATTTATAGCATTTTGGTTAAATATGACCAGCGTCAAGAACAGACTGTACATATTATTTCCAGAAGTAATGTTAATAGAATTCCCTTTTGGCATATAGTCTTGTGAGATATTAAACCAGTCTGAATAAATCCATATAATAAGATGGATCAGTCACACTACAGTACAGTTCACAAGTCAAGCTACAAATATAGCCTCTTTTTGTTTTACATTAACTGTTACTATATGCAGCTAACCTCTCCAAAAATGTATTGAAATAATGGTATATTCCTATACACCTGGCAACACTGTAGCACATATATGGTTGAAAATGAAAAGTACCAAAACTGTGGTTTTCAAGTTCAGTGAACACAAGCAGTAGAATGAGCACAGATTAGAAAGCAGTGCATTTAATTGAATGCTAGATATAGATTTTTTTTTTTTTTAATAATGCTGGCTTAAAAAAAAGAAGTCTGCAATTTTGACAAGACAAGTGTGCCTTCATAATGTGTAAGTTTATTTAGTTAGTCTTTGTTTCACATTAGAAAGCTGTTTCAGTTCATGGCGGCTTTGAAGGCGCTGCTTGGTATTGCATCAAAGGGAGCTGTAATATTAATTTATAAACATATCCGTTGTAAATGAAAACAGATAAAGGGAAAAATGCAGACTACATACATATCTTATAATTATATATCACGTGGTTAAAGCTATTTGTTGTGTTTAGTAATATTGGTAGCACAACGTGTGATTGTGTAGAAATTGATTTTTGCAAGAATTGTGTAATCGAATTTTGGGAGGAGTTTACGGACCACCTGAAGTTTATTCATGGAAGTTATTTACCCCAATGCAGTACACATTGGTGTGTATTGCCAGGGATTATTGTTTGGTCGCCAGACCGGGAATATACAATAAAGCCCTTTCCAAGGGGTTTCAAATCTCTGTCTATTTCATTCACGCACTGCATCACTTCTGCACCTGTGTCCACTCAGCCACCTGTTCACAGATACCTATAGCAAGAACTCATTGATGTAATGGAAAGAATGGTTTTGAAGAATGAAGCTAGGTTATTCGGGCTTAGTGACTGATTAGATACAGGGCAGGTTATGACCCGTATACAATGGAACCAATAAAGTCATGCATGCAATTAAAGTTGTGTGTTAAGGAAACGGGTAATGTCACCCAAGGTTATAACAGCCAGTTTACCTTGGGGCATGCGTATAGTTAGTCTAAAGCTGGTTGTTAGCTAGTATATAAGAAAATAGATCCTGAGTATCTGGGAACTACTTGGGGATTCTGATACAGAGGACTTCCAGCCCTGCCTAGCAAAAGAGTTCCTGGCATACAAGGTAGTAATTGATTAGACTATTCTGTTACCGTATAGCTAGTTGACTAATATAATCTGCTTAACAATATGTTTGTTGTAATTTATTGTTATATCACTATGCAATAATGGAACGAAGTTATTAAATAAACCGTATAATTTGATATACTGTAATCCATACCAGTCATTGTCTTTACTATTCACTATTAAGTCATATAAAGCTTAGGATTAAGGTATAAATACCACAATTCCCTATAGAACCTTGTGGCAAAAAGTACATTTATGGAAGTCAAGGCGAAAAAAGGATTTTATTTATAGATGATGGGCTGTTTAAAACCTCTACTGAATACAGCTCATTTTGGCGTTTCCTTTTTTCCAATAGTTTCATTTCTTAGGGCACCACAATGTTCCACAGTACTTTTCCACATATCTTTGCTTCCAAAATAAATGTGACACTTTTTACTGAAACTATATGACAGTTGCCTAGCATATGTTTGTGTAAGAAGCCCACATCTCATTTTTGCAGTGATACCTGTACAGCAACAAGTACATAATAGAAATTGAGTTTTCAGTTTAGTCTGTATTGGAATGCTATGGTTCCTGTTTGCAGACAGGTAATGTTTAATTTGTGATTCAAATAAATAGGCAGTTCTGGTCTCAAGAAAAGAGTACTTTCAGCATTCTAGTTAAGAAAAAATGAATCAGTTGATTGATTAGGCAAATGTGCAGTAGATATAGTAGGTAGTAAGAGAAACAACACCTACAAAAAGGCAAGTAGTTGATTATATAGTCTCCTTCATGTGTTCACCAAAATGTGTTTTTTATTCAGTAAATTACACCTTATAACACAGGGTTGATGAAATTGAAATACAAAGACATAAAGTTACCAGGTAGGTACAGTAATGCTTAAAATAATGCACTTGCATGCCTCCCTGTGCACTTCACATGGTCGTGTGTTTTATCAGGTGAGCCACTGGGAAACCCACAGTAACTTTTCATTTGAAGTCATGTCATGAGGAAAGCTATCGGGATGCCACAGTTTGATTCTAAGAGCACCTGCGACTCTGCAACCCACTTTAGAGAAAGCAGTGAGAGTCCAATGGGACCATCCCTGCAGTGCTTAGAAACAACAGTCCAATGGTGTAAACAAAGCTTTATTAATTGGTTTTAATAATAAGACTGACTATACACAACGATGTGTACAGCCAGTCAAAACCACGGGCTCAGTCCTGAAAGAATAATAATATCAAACACACACTTTAAAAACACCTACACGATCACCAGTCCAGCAGTGAGTGCTCTGGGTGCAAGTGCTTAACAGTGGTGCAGTGCAGTCCGGTTTGATGCTGGCTTATCAGCGACAGCGCCGGATATTTAGCCATCTACAAATGACAAACATGAACAGTTAATAGACAGACAGTACAACACTAAACACTCATGGTTTCTTTTTACTCCTTGCGGTCAGTCCGTAACCATAACAGAGGAACAGATCGCTTGGCCACAT
Source organism: Acipenser oxyrinchus oxyrinchus (assembly GCA_030684275.1). Classification (NCBI taxonomy): domain Eukaryota; kingdom Metazoa; phylum Chordata; class Actinopteri; order Acipenseriformes; family Acipenseridae; genus Acipenser; species Acipenser oxyrinchus. Next base: position 36,317 of record JAGXEW010000249.1, on the reverse strand, counting down.
CCACTGATATACAGTACCTTCAGTCCTGCCCCTTTGGTAGCGAGTGCAATCACATCTCCTCCAATCCATGACTGACACTTTGCCTACCCTATTAGGGCGATGACTTCTGGTATTGTGGCTCCGCCCCTTCCTGGATAGCTGATTTCCAACTGACCCTGGAATGAACTGTCAAACCATCCAGTCCGGGGCACACTGTTCCTGTTACACAGAGCCCTCACAGGTCTAGAGGGAGATTGTTGACTCGGATTCATTCTCTCTCTGTCACACCTTGTGGTGCCAAGTGGTGGTAGAAGCATGAAAATAATCCATAAAATAATTAAACAAGTAAATCCAAGTAAATGTGAATGGTTAATTTTCGTCAACAACAACATTAACAACTTATTTACAAAAACAGTCCTGTACCGTAGTGTCCATTTTTATATTTAGTGTTAAGAAGCAGGATAGCATCCATATTCTTTGTAAACAAGCGCTTTCCTCTTTTAAAGCAATCTGCCCAGCCTTGCTGAAAACCCACTTGCTGGGGACTTAAGAGCTTCCGCCAAGTGGGCTACTTCTGGAAAGTGATCTTTGCTGTTTTTCCACCATTCATTTATGCGTAGTGATATAAAATGAACCCAAATACAATTAATAAAAAAAAAATTGATAGCAAACAACTCAAGCAGGCAGAGGAAACGGTGTTAAAAGTAAAACGCACAACAAATGGAAAAAACGTTGGATCGACGCATCACCCCAGCCTTAGTTTAGAATTGGTCAGTTGTATTTAGCAAGTGCTCAGCAGCAATAGTTTTCTCTCTGGAATTTGGAGAATTGGACTGGAAAGCAATATTGTTTTTAAAAAAATAAATTATACATATTCGTGTCTCATTCAGCAGTTAATTTCTACTGGAGACCTATCTGGATTCTTGCAGGGTGACTGCATTTTCGCCGGAGGACTGCGCTAATTGCTTAGGAAAGGAAGAGCCTTCCCAGCTCTTCTGAAGACTCCTATTTGAGACTATGAGCATATCTCTGTGGTATACACACATCCGTGTTTGAAGCAGATTGCCACCACAATGCACATGTTTCTATAAGGCAATATCGTTGTTGTCAGTCATTTTTATTTGTTTGTGGAGATAATCTGACAACACTGAAAGTACTACAAAACAAAATGAATAACAACATTAACTAAAAAGGGAACTTAATGATACTTTTTCAGGAGTTAAACAACAGTTAATATTGGGACACTGTAAATGAAGACCATTGGTGTTAAGTTGTCATCATGCCAGCTTTTATTTGTCATGTGTTAATCGGGTAGGATAAAATATAATCTTATTTTTTTTGTGTCGGTGAAAAACATAATCCCAGATACATTTTAATGGAGAGAAAATTTTACATTTTGTATCAGCCTTTGTATTCCCAGTAGAAAAAAAAACAAAAACAAAACATACTAGCTTTGATTTCTCTGTCTATGCATACAAGCATCATTTGTAAACCTCCACTGGTCTATTTTGCAGTTTTGAAGTTTTTAATGATATTAAACAGTGTTTTAGTGTATTTGGTGACTGGCAGGCAAACTGCTTTGTTCTTGAAGTTCTACTCAGCCAAGGGAAATTCATGCAATTGCCATACTGGGGACACTTTCATCAAATCACTTCAGATAGTTGTGTCAGCTTTGACAATAAAGATGTAGTTCTCTGTTTTAAACCCTCAGAGTCAGAATTCTAAGAGATATGACATGTAGTCCTGTCCTTATGGGCTTTTCACAGACTATAGGCCATCTCTGAAATCCTGCTGCTAGGGAGCTGCTCTGTGACCTCTCTACATGGGCACTTATGCCTTCTTTACTACTACTTCTTCTTCTGGCAAGATGAGAATAATAATAGTAATAAATACAAATAACAAAACTACTGTACTTTGTCTTTACTTTTAATATTTAACAATATTTGACAATAAAAACAATAATTTTTATTTAGGTCTAGCTGCTGTACCAAAAGAAAACCAAATGAAATGCTCAAAGACCCAAATCTATAGTTTTTCCTTAACGCTGAGTCTAGGGACCTTCTTAGTTTGACCAATTGCATTTTGTGTAAGTGAAAAGAGAATCGGATGCAGTAGCAGTGTCAGTAGCCAATTGATTTTTGATCGTGACTAGACAATGCAATTAAATGAATCCAGATCCAGAGAGCAAGTTGTATTTCAGTAATAAATAACCTTGTTGTTCCTCAGGTTGGGAGCTTTTGCTGATAGTAATACCAGGAGTTAGAGTTTGTTGTTGTCCACTCATGATTCGTTGTGACAATCAATTGAAAAATGTAATTTATCAAGTAAAACTATAGAAAGGATAGTCTATTAACGGTCTTTGTAATTATTATTATTATTATTATTATTATTATTATTATTATTATTATTATTATTATTATTGTTATTTCTTAGCAGACGCCTTATCCAGGGTGACTTACAATTGTTACAAAAATATCACAGTACAAAGTATCACATTACAAAATATCACATTGTAAAGAATCACATTTCAGAATATCACATTACAGAATTCTGATATTTTATTATATTTATTGTTATTACATTAATACTCTATTGTATTAATAGAGTATTAATGTAATAGGGTATTGTACCATAATGATATTAAGTCAGGTTTCCCAATTAGCACTAATCTTGAACTACCTACTGTAATGTTACTTTAGGTAAGTCTAAGACTAGTGCAACTGTAATTTGGCTCGAAACCAGCCAAGAACTATCAGTTTTAATTGAAAGGGGATGTCTGGTATAAAATGTTCAATATATCTTCATCACCATAATTCCATAAGTGAACACTGGTAAGATATGCAAGTTCATCAAAAATCTGACGTGCAGGCTATATGAAAGATTCTGCCCCATTTTTCAATGATCCCAATGTAAAATTGAGCTGTGTCCCTTTACAATAGGGGCAGGGGCACTGCACTTGTCTCTTTTTTTCCATTCATGTAAGCATTATACAGTAGGCTATTAGACTGTAGTTAGATCTGTTTCTTCAAGCTGATTTAAAGTAGAGGGTTTCTCTGATTTAGCCAAACTTGCTTATTTTATTGTATCTTCTGTACTAAAATATGACTATCAAACATATTGTATCTCACTTGTAGTAAATTGAAATACTGCCATTTGTTTTGAATAATTTGGATGTTCTTCAGCATGCTACACATACTGTAGACAGCAGAATGAGCTTAAGAGACACAAGGGAAGTTGATTTTGAAAACCTGCATGAAGGGCCCTACAGTATTTAACTGATCTAAATGGCTGCAGCAACGATTGGCCACTCTATACCTAACTACAGTATAGTATACGAATCCTCTACACCTAACTACAGTATAGTATACGAATCCTCTACACCTAACTACAGTATAGTATACTAATCCTCTACACCTAACTACAGTATAGTATACGAATCCTCTACACCTAACTACAGTATAGTATGCTAATCCTCTACACCCAACAACAGTATAGTATGCGAATCCTCTACACTTAACTACAGTATAGTATATGAACCCTACTCGTCTTTAAAACCTTTCTAAGTCTTCCCTACTCTTTGGGGAAATACGTTTGTTTTTTTGCTGCGAAGCTTGATTGTTATTCATTTATTGAACCTTTTTCTTTTTTGTCTCCACAGCACAAGGAGTTGTATTCCTATCGAATGAATGGCACTTAGCCTGTGGGTCACTGCACATTATTACATCTAGAGGACTGGGATGTTTAAAGGCCCCTCTTTTTTTTTCTTTATTGTTTTCATTAATAAATAACCCAGGCTGTGCCATGCATGAATTGCAATTTGGGCTGGGTGGTGGGAGGAGAGAAAACCCGTTCATTGAGACAGCCTTGGCTTGGCTGTGTAATTTAAGTATTTGCTTATCCATCAGTACCAGATTTTGTACTTTTGTAAATTGATTTGGTTCACTTTCAGCACAAAATTAACATGTAAAACATGGATAAAAATTGCCTGGCCAGGCATCAGAAATTTTACATCCAGTGTGGCTGCTTAGCAAGATTAATATGACCTTAATGCTGCAGTCCAGCACACTATATATATATATATATATATATATATATATATATATATATATATATATATATATATATATATATATATAAGATTTTACCTTTTATGGGGTTGAATCCCCATCCCTGTAAAAGCTTGTGGGAATGTGGCTGGAGCCTTAATAAGGTCATTGTTTAATAGGTAATTAGTGCTCCAGCCACAGATATAAAAGACCCACTCCCAGCTCATTATGGGGAGAGAGTGTCAGAGGAGAGACATACGTCTGTGGGGAAAAAGAAATAAGCAATTGCTACATATGCTGGTTTCACAACCAGCATACTTCTTGTTTAGTGCTTGTTTGTTAGGCCGTTGGGCCCTTTTGTTTTGTAGTGTCTTGTTTTGTTTAAACTGTTTGTTTTGTTTAATAAAAGCTGAGTGCCGTAGTGTTTCAATTTGCCCTGCCATTCATTGTTTTGGTTTTGTGTTCCTGGTCCATGACGTCACCGCAGCTACGCACTGCAGCCATCCTGTTCACACAAGGTACTGCAGCTTTAAGACTACTACTGGCTGTGAAAAATAGGTTTTGTTTGACAGCATTGTTCTGTATGATAGTAAGGCTACTATTATGGACTCCAAAGATTTCACTAGTCAGTAGTAGTCCCAGTATTCAATTATTTCCAAAGGTTCATTTAGAGTAGTGCAACAGTGTGGACTTTAAAAGGTTTTGAACAGAGCATGGATGTGTTTTTGCCCAATCACAATGGGGTTAATTCGAGTTCAAATGCAAGCTATTGAACTATTTTACTAAGTCACATTGTTGCATTGCACTGCTGTAATGGGAGCAGTGGTTCTGCAGTGAAAAAAGCAGTATTACATAGAGAAGGGATTGATCATATTGGTGAATCCTGTCCCGTTATTTTAGTTGTTCTAAAAATAACTTTAAGCTGCAGTCTGAAAGGAATGAAAATCGAACACATTTTATTTAAATCAGAAGCAGCATGGTATAACACTTCAGCAGTATTTGCTTACTGTTTGGGACCAGTTTTAAAGAAATCGTTTTTGGGTACTACAGTTTACTTTACTTTCACAGCATTGCCTTTAATTTAGTTGATGCATTGCGTTTGTCTTTCAGAGATCTATTTATATGCTTGTGAGACACAATATATCCTAGTTTATGTGGCACACTTAAAGCTCACATATCAGATGCCCCACACCAGTTAGAATAACTACAGTATATATTGTATCCACCAATTTAGTAATGTGGAGGTTACAGAAGGCATTGGTGGCAATGCATCAAATCCCAGGTTGTGCCTTAATCAGACAGCCCCAGGGACCAAGGACTTTGGGAATAGAGGAATTATTGATTACTATTGTTTGTGGAATATAAACTCACTGTACATTAGTTATATGGATGTAGTGAAGGACAGATTTTGGATTCTTCTTCTTCTTCTTCTTCTTCTTCTTCTTCTTCTTCTTCTTCTTCTTCTTCTTCTTCTTCTTTATTTATTTATTTATTTATTTATTTATTTATTTATTTATTGCCATCAACATTTTGAAGAGCAAAATCCTATATCAAAGATAATGGAACGGTGACAATATCTGTCTCAATAATTTTCACAATTGTTTTCCTTAAAGGACGCCATCTTTTTTCATCAGCTTTCATTACTTTACCCCTACAGTAACTAAGAAATATCGCTACAAATAAACCATATATTACAAATGTCATCTCTTCACCCACAATAAGCTAGTGTTATACAGTGTTTCCTAGCAACCGCTAGGAGTTGAAGTCCTCCCTACAGTGCAATTCACTATGGCAACAAGGGCTCCAATGGGTTTACCACAACCTGCATTACCATTAAACATGGGGAAATTCCTTGAACCTGATGGCATTCATGGTCATCAGTATTATTTAAGTTATATTATCTGCTGTGCTGAATTCAGTTACTACAGTATGCATTTAGGCAATACTGTATATTTAACATAAGCATAATTGTTTTGATAAGAAAGAAACAACTCAAATGTTCTTTCTGTGAAGCACTGCATCATAATATTTTACACACAGGAATTGTATCATTTTGTGTCATTCACGCTGCATATTTGTACACATTAGAACACAGTCTGCTTGTTGGCAATAGGGGTTGACAATGGCGTGTTATCAGTTAAACATGCATACAGTAAAAGCTGAATCTTGGACAAAGTACAGCCCACAAGGCTGGAAGGAGTATACAATTTGGGTTCAGAGACCTTGTTATAAAGGATATATATCATTACTGGGAGATGGATTGATGGTTGTGGTTCACAGTGAGTTTCTGTCATACTTCCTGGATTTTCCAATGATCCGTGATAACCCGGCAGAGCTGAAAAGAGGCTGGAAATGTTTTTTTATTTTTTTTATTTTTAGCTTATAAATGCTTTCTTCCCTTTTCCACTGAATCATGCAAGCTAGCTACATGAAATGAGAAACATGGATTGAAGATAAGAAGGATATTTCTTGACAGTACCGACATCATGAACAAAGCCTGAACAGTTAGCACTTTCAAATCATGTTACTTTTAAATATCTACCATAATAGTGCTACAACTCAGTGCAAGCCTGTACAGCTCTAGAATACAAGCTGAAGGGATTTGGTGAGTGGTGAGGTCCATCACACTGGTGGTTAGGCGAGGCAACCATCTGCATGGATAGAGATTTGATATAAACCTTGGATTTTGCATTTACCCTGTTCTCTAACCACTGAACAAAAGAGCCAGGCCCATTTGTGCTGATGGCAAACCTATTGTATTACTGTCTTGTAAACTGTGTATGATCAATTTGTCCCTTACTTACGAAGAAGGCAAAACTGCTAAAATGCTACTTTCGGAAACTGTGCACTTTGCATCTGTGTTCAGTTTTATTTTGTCTGTCTTTGTGCTGCCAATAGGGCGCAGGTGCAATGTTATTATTTTTTGTTAAAAGGAGACTTTTGCTTGAGGTTAATGATCACGATGGAGTTCCCTGGTGTGCAAAGGATTGTTTCTATGCAACTGAAAACAACCTTCCTACAGCATCCTGCTTATGATATATTTGTAATGTTAATTCTGTATTTAAAGTAAAAAGCATAATATTTTTTTGAAAACACAGCATTAAAACTGAACAATCCTTTGCTGCAAAGTGTGTATAACAAGTAACAGAATAAGATCACATTACAGTAAAATAATCTATGTTTTAGTTGGTGTTTATCTTGGCGAGAGTGGAGTCCAATATCAGCATGAAGTTTTAACACCTACGTTTATGTAATGGAAATCATAACAAGTAACAGAATGCTCTTGATAGAGGCTGCCATGCTGGTCTAAGGATTTTGTAATTATTCTTATTATTTATTTCTTAGACACCCTTATCCAGGGCGACTTACAGTCGTAAACAAATACATTTCAAGAATCACAGTACAAGTATTAATACAATTAAGAGCACGATAAAAAAAACCAATGACTTCAGTTCTAGTAAGTACAAGTATATTACAAAATACGAATCAATATCAGAGCAGATAACAGTGTCAGTGATAGTTACATCAGGATACGATTAAATGCAAAACATTACAGATTGAATAACACTAGTGGCAGATTACAGTACAGTACTCTGTAAAGTACAGGATTAAATGCAGTAAAATAGGGAGCAGATAAGTGCAAGTAAAGCACATTAAGGAAGAGTGATAAAGTGTCCAGAGGGAAAAGAGGAGGAAGGCGCCGGAAGGTGGTCAGGGACTGGGCAGCCCTGACATCTGTAGGAAGGTCATTCCACCACTGCGGGGCGAGGGTGGAGAAGGAGCGGGCTCTGGAGGCAGGGGAGCGGTGAGGTTGGATGGGGGTGTAGGGAGAGATGAGGGTCTGGAGGTAGCTGGGTGCAGTCTGGTCAAGGCATCTGTAGGCAAGTACAAGAGTCTTGAACTGGATGCGAGCGGAGCAGTGGAGTTGCTTGGGAGAAGCGAGGCAGAGAGAACACCAGGCGAGCAGCGGAGTTCTGGATGAGCTGGAGCGGACGGGTGGCGGGCGCGGGAGGCCAGCCAGGAGGGAGTTGCAGTCTAGATGGTACTAGTAAACCGTACCACTTTGGCCTTTTTGCGTCACAGGTGTTACTGCTTCAAACACAAGAAAGGTGGAAGTGCCCATTAGCTTCTTCATACAATATACAGAAAGTGCCCATTAGCCTCTTCACACAGTATACAGAAAGTGCCCATTAGCCTCTTCATACAGTATACAGAAAGTGCCCATTAGCCTCTTCATACAGTAGCTCCCTGAGATTCAGGTTCACCATTTTATCATGTTATGTCTCTCCCTTTGGGCATTCATTTTTTTCACATAATCTTAAAATAGCCAAAAACACAGTTTCGCCCTATTTGCAGGTAAGAGACGCATTTTAAGTGTGAAAAAAACAATAAACGGTTCAAGTGGTCTTAAGTACTGCACCTGGCCATTGTGACCCAGTTTACCTGAGAAGTAAATATGAGATATTTTAAAATATGTTAATTTAATAAAAAATAAAAAACTAAAGAAATCCCAATGAAAAGCAGAATGTATGCTTTTGGTAATTGCAGGTGCAAGCACTTTGCATGTCTGTAAAGGCACTGGCTACTGGTTTTTAATTACATAATTAAGCCACTTTGTGCACTTTTGCCATCCAGTTCCATTTGTATACATGAAAACTGTAATACTAAACACCAGGAATACCTTCTCTCATAAATGCAGAAATGCAGCTATTTTTTTATGGACTTTGTTAAGGCTTTGGCATAATGTTTTATTTACGATGTTTGAGGAATTCAGTGCCACATCGACAGGACTTGTCTTGATCACTTATTTATAAGCTTTGCATCAGGGAAAATCTTTAATGAAATGGAGTTGTCCTGTATGCATATTCATTGAAAAAAGAATTACTGAGACCTGTATTCAGTTTAGTTTGAGGGGAATTATTTTTTCAACACCAGTTACTTGTCAAAAACAACAAATCCAGTTACCATGGTTAAATTCTTATTGAAATTAAGTAAATATTGTTTCCCAATGCATAGTACAGTTTATTGTAACGTTTATCGTAATGCTTTTTTTTGCTAAAACATGGAACAATGCCAGTCTGTAAAGAGTGATCAGATCATTAGATGGTGAAGTGAACATAATTACAGCTTTTGCTAATCTTTTCAACAGAAGTGTGGAATGAGGAATGAATTGAACCAATAATTCTTCATTTAAAATATTCTCTGGCTGACTCAAGTAGGATTTCTAAATTCAAACTAAGAATATGAAAATACCAGAACAAAGAATTTGAAAAAGGACTTAAGTACCAATATTTTAAAAGGCAAGCCTTGAGGTTCATTTGGAATAAATGATACTAACTGTCGAGTGAGTTAGGAAGCTTATACATTTAGGTAAAGCGGTCTGTTTCCACTTACACTCTTTTGAGTCTTCACTCATAGCATCAATCACTTTCTATCATACACTGTTACTTAAAACATACATTAGAAATGATTTCAAAAGTGCTTTTAGTTGTACTGTGTTTAACACCCTTTCTAGTCTCCACTACATTGACTTCACCTCATTGATGGTAAAGTGTGGAAGTAGATGGAGTCAGCAGAGGTGAAAGGTCACAATATTGCATGCATTCTCAAGCCCAGGAAGTAAAAAAAAAAAAAAAATTAAAGGAAAGCCTTGTGAGATTCCATACCAGCAGATTTCAAAATTCGAGCAACAGAACGAGAAACAATTGTGCGATTTGCAAGCAACACAAAAGGGTATGAGTAAAAAACAACTATTGAAATATTCTAGCTTTACTGTATGTATACAAACATTGTGGGTAAGGCTATGGAAATTGTTGCTATTCAGTCATTCCTGTGTCGTTAATTTTTTGTGTTCTATACCAAATAAAGCTGATCTCTATTCTTCTGTATCACTTCAGTTTATGATCTGAAAAGTAACCGATCTTAATACCGCAGCCCAAATTCCTGTAAACACCACAGGATTCATACAGAGTCATAGGACTACGGTATTTAGAACTGTCACTGTTTACACAATGAAAATAGACGTGAGTCCCTTGTGAATGTAGAGTGGAGGGACAGTGAGAGTGTGAGATTTTCATTAGACACTGTACGATAGAACACTGCATTCATTTGTTGTTTTCTGAAGTAGTATTGCATCACAATAGACTGGTTTGCGTCACGCTGGTTGTCAGTGGAGTGACAGTGAAGCAGGCAGGGAAATGGAACAGTGTGGCAGTACCACAGTTTCTTACCTCTGAACTGGATAATACAAACCTGGAAGGATGCCAGAGTTCCTTTGCCATCTGTCTGATGAGAATTTTCAACTTAAAAACACATTTATAACCAGCATGGTTCAGTTGTTCTTCTGCTTTAACAAATTAGCTCCTCTTTTATCAGCTAAAGCGACATTTGTTACCCCTGAAATATAATAAATATAATTTGCTAATACTTTTAAGCCCACAGTGCAATCATTCGATTTGCAAATTAATTGAAATTTGTATAGTCATTTGAAGTTGTTTAACAGTTTAAGCCATCAAAGTGCTACAACAATGGTCCTAATTTACCTGACCTATATATTTTTAATTTTTTTATTTCAAATTGGTTGTAAATTCCATAAATGTTAGAACTCAGTTTTGTCATTTGTGGCTTATTTAGTTATTTTGTTTTATGGACAGAAGAACAACCATTTGAGCTTGGCTTAATACAGTTAGAAATGATATGTGGTACAGTAAGGCAAAATCATTCAAATGAGTGAAGTATAGTATGTATAATGCTGTACACAATTGAAGTGACGTCAATAGTTCATCTGTAGTATCAAGTTGAAAGCAATCCAATTCAAACTGGGTTGAAATGAGTCAGAGTCTTTGTTGCTAGGCAGCCTGATTTCAAGGCTAAGGACAGGCATCGCTTTTACATTTCATGATAAAGTTGGGCACCGCCTCGATCTAAAAATGTAATTAATAATTTAAGCAGTTTCAGATTTTGTTGTGAGATTCATAAAATCATTAAATATGAAAAGCTAAGGTCGCCTAGTTAAGGTCAAAACCAGGAGTGGCTTAAAATAGTAAGAAACTGGCGTCTTGCTTAAATCTCTGTTAATGCTTTGGATCTTCCCATCATGTATTAATGTACTGTGAGAACGACTGACTATACTGCTGTTTTAAAATGTTAAAGAAAAGGTAGGAAAACTAAATCTATTTGGAATGCCACTATCCGCCAGGTTTCTTACTTAATAAATCTTGCATGCTTCCTTAATAAGATTGATTTTCTTAACCATTTATTTTTCCTGAGAGGAGAAAAAATATCTATTGATGTTACAATGCTATAAATAAACAACTCAAGGATTTAATTATTGGGTTCTTAATAGTTTTTAAATAGCTTTGCAACATGTGTTTGTGCTTGGTGAAATATAGGCAATTGCAAATATCATCCTGAAGCAAGTCCAATTGTAAATCCATCAGCAGAGACTGAAAGGAGTCATTTCACCTATTTCAGCTGTTGGGGCATTCTAGCTATCTACTGCTGAGAATTCAAATTCATTTCTATCAGATATCACCTTAAGGGCTAACAGTTTGATTGAAACGTCTGATCAGAGATGAAACACCGAAAATATCAAGCAGGTTGCCCAGATTGAAACTGCCAGCTAAAACATTTTATAAACAGGAGCTCAAGCGGCCGATACAGTATGCTTTTTTAAACTTGAGAGAAACATAGACGATTGTAAGAGTTCCTACTCGGACCAGGTAACATACATATTGTTATAGAGGGCGGTTTGATACCTTGACACAAACTTCAGTTCAATGTCTGTCGTTTGTCACTTACTTTCAACATTTGATCATTTGATCTAACGTTTACTTGCACTGATGGCTTCAGTTACCCATGTCTAGGGTTCAGATTTACCAGTCTGTAGAACTGTGTGTAGAAAGGTGCACCAGTAACAAATCTAAATTAAACCGAGATGTGTTTAGAGAGCATGTCCTACACCCACAGTTTTTTTTTCTCTGATTTATATGTCAATGAAACTGTAATAATTTAGCAGCCCATGAAGGACAACCAATTACACTAAGCCTCAGGAAAGCAACATGCACAATATAGTATGATTAAGATGCAGAGACTCATTATTTCTAAGTTCAGTTCAAATCCTGCCCTGACCTTTCTGATGTAGCAGATACTTGCCCTGGTGCCTTACTGTGTCCTTCCACCCTTGCTGTCCGCTCGGGAACTACATTTAAACTACTTTAATACAAGATAAATTAGCAAAAAGTTTTTGTTTGACTTTTTCTTTGCATTATAAAAACCATTATTCTACAGAAAAAAGATGCATTTTCATGCAATTTAAATCTGAACAGTACATTACATTCTTTACCTGAACAGATATTTGAAATACGTAAATAAGTATTTTATTTTCTGTGGCTCAGTTCTTTTTTAAAGTTTTTTAATTTTTATTTAAGTCCACCAAATTAATAACAGGTGTCCACAAAGCTGTTTGAATTTAAATTTCTGCCTGGCTTATCCTCCACATTAAAACAGTATTAAAATGTCCTCAGTGTCCAACACTAGTATCCAACATGTATATTAAAGTGACCATTTCTATAAAGTCTGTTAGAAATGTACAGGCTCTACTTGAAATTGTAGAGGAATGTAATTCGGTCGTTGTTACAGTTGGTTTATCAGAGTAGTTATAATTAAACAGTAAGACCCAACACACATGGAATTACAGTACTGTGAATTACACACCAGTTTAAGTAATCCTCTGTAATTCCAGATATGGTGGCTCTTAATACTATTATACTGTATGTCACTGACTTATATTAGTGTTATTTTTGGGGGTTGAATAGGTTTAAGATTATGTTTTGTATCGACTGGAACAAACATGATGTTAATTAGACACCAATGGCAATGTGGAATAGCTGGAATAAGTTTTTATGAAAGAGAGTTACTAAATCTGGAGTGGATTCACCTAGTTGTTTACGTCATTTTGAGAAACAAAACTTTACTGTGACTGAAGGCTTTGGGGCTTAATGCAAAAGCTTATTCATTTAAAACCAAGTTCTTGTCGGAAAATATTGTTAAATCTATCACAAAGAACAAACATGGGCGCCATTAATAGGCGTTGAGTTTGAACTGTTTTATCACACAATGCTTGCACTGTATTGTATAGGATGTTTTACCTTTCCAGTTCAACAGCTGAGATTACAAAAACGTGGCAATTCATTTACTGTTATCACATTTTCTATGAGAGCCATAGTATGGTAATTACATGCCTTGGTTATAAACACAAAAACATAACAATAGTGTGTAACAGGTAGGGTTTTAAAAAATCCATCTTGTTACAATTCTTCGATCTATTGATGTTGAGGTTTAAAAGTTTTAAACTGAGATGAGGCAAAACATACATGATGATAATTGGCCAGTTAAAAGCCGACAATTCCCCTTGAATCGAAAGCACTTTGCAGAACCTAAAGACATAATTTAAGAGCGTCACCATGTTAAAATTAAATGTCGGTTCCGTTTTTTTAACCTTACATGAAGACGTTATACACTATTGTTATGCTTATGTGTTTATAATGTGGGTCTGCATCGCCACGTGAAACTCACCTGTCTACAGATTAAAAGGCGACAATTTGTTTTAATTGAAAGCACTTTGGGGATTATACACACAGCACAACCTAATTGTGTGATTTAAAAGTTTAACCAGCTTTCAATTGAAATATAATGGTTCAGTGAGCCAAGTTGATTTTGTAATATTGATGAATAGTAAACTAACTTATACAAAGGTAATAACGCTTCATTATGTCTTTTTACTGTCATGAAGGTCATGTCGTGTTGAGTTGGGGGATACGTCTATTATATGATAATGAGTGTTTTTGCAAATGACTCCTCCCATGTGTATGATGCGTATCACCCCCACACCTCCGGAGACAAGCGTCCTGCTGAACATTTTCCAAATGTTGGCAAGTATGGTTTTGGCACTCCAAGAAATGTCTCAGTAAATGACAAAGACACATATACGACTCCTTAGACATACATACATTTTAATCCAGTCATTTGGAAGCCACTCAAGTCGTTCCCACCAGCCTTCTGGTCGGAAGATCGCCCAAATGTTTCGATCTGCCATCATGGTACTGCAGATCATTACCACTGTATTTAGCAGTGCAGAAAAGGCAAAATAGCGTCTCTGCTGGTTTTGCAGAAAAGAACATAACTGTGCTTGACGAGCTCTCGATCGATTACGATCGAGTACAGTACTTTCTTCCAAAAGCATAAACAAAAACAGCCTCCATGTTCTCACACAAAACCTCACGATTGGCATGTAATAATGGCCTGAGTTCAATGGTTTGTTTAAACAGGGAGTGCACTCACTTCAGTAATGAAAGGTGTGTGTGTACAACAAACAACCGCAGCGAGTGCCGTTTGTAAATACGGTTGTCGAGACAACTGCAGTGTGTGTGTGTACGTAGCCTTACTGTACACTTTGAGAACTGTTGGATGGATGTGGGAGGACGTTCCAGGCCTCAGCTTCACAACATATTTTCCCCATTGTTTTTTTTTTGTGTGTCAGGCAGATATTTTTTTACTGCTTTGCTTCGCTGGTGGAATTTTCACCCTCAGGGATCATTGGGTAATACTTCTATAATAGTTTTACCCACAGGAACAGCACAATCCAAAAGGATGCCATGGTGGTATCAGAAAGCAGCATGCATGACCTTCAAACTGCCTTGCTTTTTCTATTAATTAATTTTTGGAACAAGTACACAAGCTTTTTTGCTTGGTTGGTCATTTGTTTTCCATAAATTTTATTTTCCCTTCATAGAAGCAGATATCTTTTTCTTTTTTTTTTTTTTGCTATTTTTGTTGCCTAGAAATGAAAATCTAAAATTGCAATACAATAGTTCCTTGGTGCTACCAAAAGACAAATGGCTGACTTGTGTGACTTTCTGTCAATGACTTCATATCCATTACCCAATAGTTCCAGGCCCCCAGTCTTTATTGCAATCAAAAGAGATCTGATTTTTACATTTTGGCATTTTAATTTTCCTTCAACAAACTTCAGAGTCTTAAATTAAAAAGCAACTTAGTCTGTCTTTAGTGGGTGTAAACAAAATCACTAAGAAATACCACATTGAACAAATGTGGTGTTACTTACATCCACTAGGAGTAGTGTATTACAGGCAGACAGGTCAATGGTTACACTGGTGTACCAAACGTAGAGTCCTTGGAGAATGTACAGCTGTGTTAAGCACAGAAGTGCTTACAAAAGTCACCAGGAAGTGATGACTTAGTCCAAAACATACAAAGTGAATGTTAACAACAAAAACAATACATTAGTTAACTCTGATATTGTATGCCTACTGTATACTATGTTGCTCTTTACGTTTGCACTTTGTCAAGAGAAGGAATGCTGTTCAGGCTTTCCCATTTACAGTCCTACTCCATGCAGACATGATCCTGACAAGTATGATTAGGTGTTTGTATGCAGAGAACTTAAACAGAAGCACAGTTTCCCAGTGAAACCTGAAAGGTCATCAAAAGCACTCAACATTTGTGGCTGATTAGGACAAGCGAAGTTTATTCAAGGTTTTATTAAATCCTATTAAAAAATAAAATCTGTTGTGTGGTTTGCTGGCTGACCATGACCATATGACCCCAGGTGACAGTATACAATCCATGTTTTGTTATACTTACTTTTATTACATTGGTGTCGTACTTAGTTGATATTTGGCATGTCTTCTGTTTGCAAGGTGCTATCAGACTGGTATAGTAGCCTTTATGTGGTTTAGTTCAAACAAGCAGCTTGTTTCAGTAGCCCTGAGAAGGTGGTGAGGCCCTGCACAATATGTTTGGTTCGCAGTTGTCCTTAACGATGCAGGGTAAATGCCCAGTGGAAGCTGGGTGAACGTCATTCTGGTCCCTGGTTGGCTTGAAGTCATGTGACTAGACCTGCAAGTTCAGTCATAACAGCTCCTCCAAAGCGGAGCTGCATAGTATGGAGGCTGATGTTGCAAAGAAGAAGAAAAAGGGCAAATACCATTGATTGCAGCTGTTTTAAAGCAAGCTATCAATATTTTTGTGCTTACGCTTGCTTAAGAGTTAGCCTTGGAGGAGGAAACTGAGCACAATTGATGTCACGTACAAATGCAATCTAGGCCTACATTGCAAGCAACTAGGTCAAGGCCAAATAGTAAATTCCAAGTGTAAATACAAGGGAGGCGAGGACACAGGGCCTCCAAATCCACTTTAGCCTAAGCAAACACATTTGAATGCCAAATCAGGAGAGAAGGCTGTGCTGCTCAGGCTTGCTAAAATATATTGCCATTTTCTTTAAATCCACTCCCTGATTGTTTGAAAATCCATTATAATGTTCAGCTCTTTTAGCAGTAATTTTAACGAGTACTGTTTCTGTTTTGAAACAGATTATCGTTTTAAACCCCACAAGAAAAAAAAATCTTATGGTTTTAAAATACAAATCTTATGGTTTTAAAATACAAATCCAAGTTTACACACATTATGGGCCCCTGTAGAATATACATTGCTTGCTATAATCCACGATTCAGTATTTGTGGAGGTGTTGTTCATGTGATAACAGTAACACATTGTAGTTTGATTAGGTATGTATCTTGCACACAAGCATATCAGTCTGTATAAATAGTGTGAAGTTTTAATTTAAAATGAGTAACTAATTGAAAAACCTGCAGAGTGAACATAAATGTGTAAAAAATAATTTAATTGTATGTAAAAATAATGTGATATCTTGTAACAATTGTAAGTCGCCCTGGATAAGGGCGTCTGCTGAGAAATTAATAATAATAATAATAATAATAATAATAATAATAATAATAATAATAATAATAATAATAATAATAATAATAATATGATACTAAGATTAAGAAACACTTAAGCATACTGTGACAAGAAATATAAGGACTATAAAAGCATAGCAACTTTGATAATTATAACATTACTTTTTTGTTCTGTCTGTAACATTTTTGTCCCTTAATGTTTTTGCTCATTTAGGTCACAAATGGCACCTCAGGACCAAAAAGAACTACACCCCTTAGTGCTGCTATTTTGCTATAATACTGTCTGAAGAACTGAGCTATGGGCTTCTGAAGACATGTTTATAGGAGATGCCATTATAACTTTCCTTAAATCTCAAACTAAGTTATATATCCAGGTAATTGAAAAGTATTAATTAGACCATTAATTAAAACAGAGATTAAAAAGCATTGCTTGCTGTAAGACTAGGGCATTTTATATCCAAAACAGACATGGTGAGGCAGTAGGAAAGGAAATAAATAATAAAAAAGAGATTTGGAGACAAGTTTATGAGATACTCATCACGTAGGATTTTCTTTCCTGAAATTTATAAGGGTGATTTATATGAATCTGGATCATGTCTATGGTAACTACTTAATGACCAAGTGATTTTTAAATTAAATTATGTACTGTGCACTGTCTGTAACGGATGTGCTGAAATACATTTTCCTGTGATTTTCAGTTTACATATTTGTGTTAGCTTTTAGTTTTCCTTTTAAACTAATGTACTGTGCTTGCTGGATCATCTTGTATTGGGAATTGGTGAGACCTTCCAGTTCTGGGATCCCCTTGTGACTCATTGATTTAAAACTGTTGTCTCTGGTCTTATTGGGAACAACTGTTCCCTTCTGCACAGGCAGCACTGATAAACGTGACAGATCTGCTGTCTCCCTCTCTGGAGGATGCTGTTGCCATGGCATCTGTTGACAAAAGAGTTTGCTTTGTGTGTTTTTGCATGCCTAACGTGATAATGTATTTTAATATAAGCTCCTCTCAGAAATGAAACCAGAGGATGATAAAAATGAATTCAGCTTGTGCCGATTTGTTAATGTTTTCCTGCTGCGACTGCCAGGGACATGAAAAGCAATCTGGATGAAAGCCGTAGATTTCTAGAATGTGCCTTTCATGTGATTACAACTATAACATTGTGAACTGAAGCACTGCTATGCCATGCTACCACTCATTTTGATATTTCCAGAAGCCTCTTCAAAAACTGCAGTAAACTGAAATAGTCTTTAACAGTGTGAGCCCAATGTGGGTGGACAAGAGGCTCTTTCCTTTGTGAAACTTGAGTGTGTGGTTTCCTATGTTAATTGGGATGAAGTAGCGAGGAGTGCTTCAATACAAACTTTTCATTGTGTTAAGTCAAGGGGGATTCTTTTAGACTATGATTTTAAGACACATGCACACAAGTTGGTCATGATGGATTGAACTCACAGACATGAGTAGTCATTGTTTAAAGCAGCAGTGTCCCCCACCGGGATTGAACCCACGACCCTCCGGTCAAGAGTCCAGAGCCCTAACCACTACTCCACACTGCTGCCCCTCAGTTACACTAAACACATTATATAAAGGCATGTCTGATCCCTTCAAATTGATTAGAAGCTTACTAATGATAAAATCACTACAGTTTTAATAATGGGATTTCTGTAAAACAGATATGTTTTATCCTTTTAATTTTGTACTCATGCTGATTTGAGTACAGAGTGCTGATGTTGGTGTCCCAGCATGATGGCATTTGCCCCATTTCCAAAACCTAATGTGAGTTGAGTTTGACGCAGTTTTGAACACACATGTAGTGTGTCTCCAAAATATCTTCCTCTTATTTCCCTGATTACCCAATTACATACACCAGGGTGTACATAGAATATTTCATTAACTGTACACCCCAGATACACACACACACACACACACACACACACACACACACACACACAGCTATACTGTTTTTTTTAAATCATTGATTTCTCACCTTGGCACTTATGTCTTGAGTTTATTGAGGATAAATGGCTTTATGGTGTAGAAAGGGGCTTTGACTCCAGTTTAGCAAAATTAACTAATAGGATCACAATTAGTACCATTTGATGCAAAATTGAATAATGCTAAAACAGACCAAATGGTTAATACATGCTGTACTGCTTTGGACATAATACTCTCTAGCAATCTGTATGTCCATCCTATCTCTTATAATTAAATTCCCTTCATACTTTGGGCTTTGAGCCATTGTGCACCAAACGGCAAAGCTGTAAAAGAATCCATCTTTCTGTCAGCTTTGTTTGTTCCCTTTGTTTTAGTTTTTTCTCATTTGTGTTATTGTCCATGTCATCTGTTTTGTTTCAAATGTCCAAGCTGTTCCACTAATTCTCAAGTATTGGAAATGCAGCCTTTGGATGTTATCGATATACTGTATTGTCTGTCAAGGCATACATTAATCATAAATAACTTGTGTTTTGTTTGTCATTTTTTTAAGTGACTACATACTTTTTTTTACATTTATAGCATACAGTACATAAATGTAAATATACGAAGAATGATCTCTCATTGTATTCCTGTTAAAATTCTGTGAAGTTCTAAAGATTTTGTGAATGCTCCATTCCGACCTGCATTGAAAATGGCCTTTCAGTTAAGTGATGAACTATTAAACAGGTGTAGCCTGAAGTATATCAATGTTGAGTAGACAGATTATTGAAATCGAGAAAGCGAAAGGTCAATTGTAGCGTAAGATTGCAACATAGCAATTGTGGTGCTCTGTATAACTACAGCTTTATGGGATCCTTGATTGCTGTCATTAAATGACAGTACCTAATACTATACAGTATGACTATAGGTGAAGGTAACCTGCATAACAAAGAACTCAATAGCTGTATCAGCAACATGTTTATTCTCACATCACACAGGTTTTAAATAGGTTTTTATTTCACACTGTAAAATCAGTAACCTAATCCTGATGTGTTTAATATGAGAATTATTGTTGAATAAGAATGTGTTAATTACATTTCAAAGTTTTCCATTGACTGAATAGCCTTGTGACGCACACCAGGACAGTGCTGGCAGGTTGCATACATACAAAAAATCACATCCCAAATCAAATAATATAATTCTCAGTCACTACCATGTCAAGGAACACCAGGGCAAGGTGTGCTTTTTATGGCTTCAGTTAATATGTACTTTGCTGTATAATTTTGTCCAATGACTTATTAATTGAGGCAGCATTAACTTGTTTCAAGCATGAGGCATATTTGGTCATTTAAGCTCTCCATGTCAACAACATGTCTTGTGCTTTTATGTTGTTATCAGTATTCCCTTTTAGGAACCCAATGCATTTTGATTATCCCCTTAAAAGCTTAGACTTATGAACATGGAACATCTTTTATCAGGAGACACAGGGCAATATTAATCAAACTGTTGAGATAACCCGACAGAATAAATATTCTAAAACTAGAAAAACAACTTACTGTAGTTCAGATAAAATAAGTTGTTATTGCTTAAGGCAATCATGCCCAGTGAGGAAGGCTGTTCCGCCTGAAGGCAGGGGCACTAACGAAGGTCAAGGAAAACTGCCAGAGGGTACAGCGTTAATCGAGGGCACTATTGCTAATATAACTGTTTTAAAGACAGCTTAGATATGGTTTGTGAATTATCCTTCCTCAAAGAAAGGTACTGAAAAGAAAGGTTTGATAAAATAAGATTAATAAAAAATCTGGACATTTTCAGCGAATTATAAATCAAATGGCTCGCTGTGCATCTTGAGTGTGTGAGCTACTGGTTGTTGATACCAGAAGTATACTGTGGTGTCAGATGCAAACCTATGAGATGCACTGCAAGAAAGATGACTACGAGATGACCTGACAAGGTAATGAAGCTGGAAAGTGAAAATGAAACAACGCGGATTGATTTGAATAACATTGGATGCACTGATGTCAGAGCGGGCATCTACTACTGTCTGATTGAGCTGGAAAATAATTGTCTGACTGTACTGAATCATTTTCTTATTTGAGTTTCTTGTTAGTTTATAACATTAACATTGAAGCCATCCTTGCCATCTTGAGTTACCTGTATGTTGCCCTAAAAGTATATATTCCTTCCAGTTCATCAGTGTTTGTCCCTGTAACAGGGTGAGGAGCCCTGTAAAATGTATTATTTATTTATTTTTAGAACGGGGTCTCCCCCTCCGCCCCTATGTTACTTTGTATTTGTTTTATGATTTATGTATTTATTATAGAGGACGAGCGAGGTGCCGTCCTTCAGTATTTTGTATTTGTTTTGTTGTATTTGTTATGATTTATTTTATTGTATTTATATGACGGCGAGAGCCGTGCGCCATAGGTTTTGTTATTGTTTTGTTTTATTTAAAATGTGGTCTGGCAGAGGCGAGATTGGTGCTCGTCCAATGTCAGGAATAATTTAAAAAACATCGTGCGGACGGTGGCCATCTCCTAATTAATTAGGTGATTTAATTTGTTGCTAATCGAGAGATGGTCACCTGCATAAAGCCTGCAGCTCGCTGCACTCGTGGTGGGTGTATGAGGAGCGAGAGTGGAGAGAGCGAGAGAGAAAACAAAACGAAACTTAAGTAACACAGGAACAGTGACAGCAGTTGCCCAGCCTGACCTGTGTTGTATTATATTGCGCTCGAGATTTTGGTTTTATTTGAACTTTTATTTTGCTCTGTGAGCTCAGTATGTTTTGTTTAAACCTTTATTTTATTTTTGTATTATTTAAATAAACGGCCACTGCTCTCTTTATTTTAAACTGCAGTATTTGGTGTCGGTGTGTTTACCTTCCTGCTTCTGCCTTGACGCCACCGCCCAGCCACCCTGTCACAGTCACAGCCACCCTGTCACTGTCACTAGAAGTAGTTATTGCTTGAGGCCTTATATTAAATAATTATAACATTGACAAAGAATTGCAGCTTATCTATATTATCTTTTGACACTCTGCAACAGTACCTTTGTAGAAAGTAAATTATTCAACATATATATATATATATATATATATATATATATATATATATATATATATATATATATATATATATATATATATAATGAAAGGATACAATTGTAAATTCACATTCAATTCTGAGAACATGTACTTTTTAAATCTACCTATTCTGTTCAAATTTGTCATGTTTTTCTTCATTTTTTGTATGACAGATTTAAACCTGGTGATTTAATTATGGTTATGAATTTTCACACAGCTTGAAATACGTGAACAATAAGGGTATAAAAGCAATTGTACATTTTTATTATTTTGCTATTTTAAACATATGAAGGACAAACTTGTCTCTGTGTTTCTGTGATACATACTATACATTATCTAAAGGTATACCTGAAAGTTCTGTACCTTATCAATTTACAGCAATTTTGGTATAGGAGCAATGAAAAGAAATCTTGGGTGTAATGACTCTAATTGCAACCGTATAACCACCAGCATGTTCATCTTTTGTTAAGAGATGTTTTTTTTGTTATTTTTATGAGCTTTGGGATATGTGCCAAACTAAATATGTAAATTAAAGTGTTACAAAAGCTGACTTTAAATGCAAAAGCTTAGTGGGTAAACCAACATTAGATTGGCAGATCTCCATGCTGGAACTGAAGTGATTCCGATGAATGGAGTACTAAGGGCGTGCCACAAATGGAGTCAAAGCTCCAGCCAGCTGGCACGACCCAGTGACACCATTGTGTCTTTGTGCAGCATGATTAGAGCAAGGTCATTGAGATCAGTCACTGTGGACTGAAACACAGAGGCAAGTGGGATGCAGGGGCACCTTTTGTTTGTGTTTAATAAGCGTGATTTGTATGGAGCTGACAGCAGAAGCAGGTGGAAAGGCTGGCAGTAATTATAAAGAGAGGAAAGGCAGATTATTGGGGAGAGTGCAGTGCAGAGACTAAGCTGTACTGTCTAGGGATTGTCCCTTGCTAGCAATCTCCTGTGTGTTGTTTTACAGTCACTGCAGAAATGTAGTTAAAGAGGAAAATGTTCTGCATCAATTAGGGCACTAACAACTTCACAGCAATTGGTTTAATTCTTAGATGTAGTGCATGGCTGGGCCAGATGTTATCACAAAAGTCATTAAAGGGCTGTAAATAAGATTATTTTTGAAGAAATTATTGAGGAATAGTAATCCTGATACTGTAACTCATTCAATGATGTTGGTTAATGTTCAGCACTAAGCTGCAAATGAAAAAGAACCTAAACTATAGTATACATTGCTATAACAATAATAATAATAATAATAATAATAATAATAATAATAATAATAATAATAATAATAATAATCATGGCAATGATGATGAGTTTGCAGACAAGTATTCATTCTATATCTACAGTGACACTTTTAAAAGTTTACTGCAGTATACACAATTAAACTGATGTAAAAGCATAGGGATTACTCAAGTAAAATTAGGTAGGCAATTTTCTTGTATTGCTTATGTAAGGGATAAGCATGATCTACAAAGGTATAATTGTAAACGTTTGCATGGGGGTTTCCAGAAATGCACATTCTTGTGATTCAGATTAGTCACAATTTGAAGTGTTTGGTAGATTGTTGTGGTGTTGGCAACAGTATTACCCAAATAGGCCTGATTACTTAGGTTAGAAC
This sequence comes from Acipenser oxyrinchus oxyrinchus, assembly GCA_030684275.1. Lineage (NCBI taxonomy): Eukaryota > Metazoa > Chordata > Actinopteri > Acipenseriformes > Acipenseridae > Acipenser > Acipenser oxyrinchus. The sequence goes on along the minus strand of JAGXEW010000249.1, from coordinate 12,893 downwards.
AAAGTTGAGTTAATCTGCTTTTCTACATGGGTACAGAACAAACTAATCCTTGTTTCAATGTCTTTCCTAGATAGAATTTCTCAACAGTCAGACTGGTTACCTGTAGTCAGACACAAGTCATGATTACTGCAGATTGTAATTTGGACAATGACATCTGCCACGTTGGGCCTGGTCCTGTTTGACTTGGCAGAGAAATCTGCTGCTGTGTTAGACTCCCAGGAGATAGCTGTGGGGTCACAGCACAGATGCTGGAATAGCTTCTTTTGTAGATTTACATTTGTCTTCTTCTAGTCGCCAGGAACAGAATAGAAACAGGGCTTAAAATTACAATGTTTTATAAAGACGTTTACAATAAATTAAGAAAGAAATAACAGTTCAGAAATTAAAGTTTGAAAACCTCTTTACAAGAGGGATTTAAGGAATAAAATCCATTTCTCAAGCTATACTATATTAGTCGGCAGGGTTGTGTCATTGTGGGATATCGCCACGCCTCAGGATGAATTGTGAGGCATGAAGCGACACAAAGTGCCTTTAACCACCTGAGAAGTGGCTTTACATCATCACCGTTATCAGGTCATTTGAAATTAAAACAACTAACAAAAATACATTTAAACAGACTGGACATTGCCATGGCTATGCCATCACATCCCTGCCATTGCATGATTTTGTTTTGCATTTGTCATTACATTAACCTTCCCAACCACCTTTCATTAAAGTGCTGTACGTACAGGCCTGCTGTAAATGCATCTTGTTAAGACTTTTCTTTTACTTCAGCATTAGACCTGTCTGCACTTACTTGAGATCGGTCTCTATGAATGCTAAGCTTTTAAGCAAAATCAAATCCTTCGGCCTTATGGTCTACAGGAGAACCGAGAAAGGTATCTTGCTGGACGTTTTTTAATTTTATTTTTTGTACTGCACATTTTTGATTGGCTGAGGAATGTTATAACTCAACCTTTTAGTTGATGTAGGTTATTGTGGAGGTTGATTATAAAGGATATATCTAAGCAACTGACACACAATTTGAAACATACACATCTTCACATTTATATGTGATTTGGTAGTGATTATATTAAATAACATTATTGCATTTTGAAGGCTGGGGTGATGCATCGATCCATTATTCAATGGGCTATTTTCATGCTTTTACTACCACTTGGCACCAATCAAGACGAAGGTAAGTATAATCTGGTGTCATTTAAATCTCTTACCTTGCACACCCAAGCTGATGTGCCTTTTCATTTATAATTAAAAAAAAAAAATAATAATAATTAGGTGTGCTGAAGGTGTTATATACCTGTAAAGTGGCCTTATTGAGGAGGCAAACCATAACATGATCTAAACATTTTTGTACTAGTTAATTTAATACATTATCCTTCTACAGTAGATGGCACAGTGAGAGAAAGCATACACAATGCAGTATGGAATTGTATCTGATTAAATTAATACCGAAGAGTTTCTTCAGATTGGAAATATACAACCCTGTTTTTTTAACTGGTTTGAAGTCATTGTTCCTGCAGGCTGAAACATCAAATGCTACTAAAAAGGAGAAGAAAAAAAAACTTAACCTTGGGGGTTCATCCTGACTTGAATATAAAAGATTCAGTCTACAGCGAGCTACTTTAAAAGTGAAGATCGTAATAATGCAATTTACAATAATGAGCTTAAGGAGATCATTAATTCTGTTTTCCACTGTCTGTATGGTTTAATCATTAAATATGTACATGGCCTGCAGATGGGGCCTTTGATCACGTGAAACCTCAAGATCGCACCAGGAACGGTCCTGCAGAGACATCTTTTAGTTTTACTTTTATTCCAATGCAAAATTCTAACAATACAGCACAAGTTAAACAAACAGCTTTGTGGACTGCTTGTGGTGCCTTTTCTATAAAGCTCCGTGTGATGAAGCTTACAGTTAAATCCTAGGTTAATCTGCTTGTGCCAGTCAGATGGAAGTCATTTAAGCTGCCACATGAGTTACACTTGCACTGAACTGTGTAGACAGGGAGGCTGTGTGGTCTAGTGGTTAAAGAAAAGGGCTTGTAACCAGGAGGTCCCCAGTTCAAATCCCACCTCAGCCACTGACTCATCGTGGTGACCCTGAGCAAGTCACTTAACCTCCTTGTGCTCCGTCTTTCAGGTGAGACGCATAGTTCACACACCCTAGACTCTGTAAGTCGCCTTCGATAAAGGTGTCTGCTAAATAAACAAATAATAATAAAAGTTGCTTTTATACATCTGCTAATATCTTAGTGCTCATACAACAACATTGTGCTTAAAGTGGTTCCAAACTGTACCCGTTCTGCACTTTCTTTCACAGTGTACAGTAATGTCTTGCATGTGCAGTTTTGAAAGAAGCACATGCTTTATAGCAAATATATTTTCATTTTAAAAATGATATCTGGTATCAGATAGCAATGTTCAACAAATGTATCTGATTGTTTGCCTCACAGTGCTTTCAGGTTGTGTGTTACTGTTTTATTTCTTAGGTTTTTCACCACAGCTGTGTCTTCGGGGCAAAAGCTTGTCTGGCTGCAAAGTATGCCATTAAGGGAAGCAGCAGGTTGGTTAATGACAGGAAAGGTGGTGTGGAAATGACACACAATTTCACTCCCCAGCTGAAATGACCAAAGACCTGCAAGATTACCTAAAGGCTTGCAAGCCTACATTTTTTATAACCTAGTATACAGTAGTACCATATATTATATATGTATCTATCAAAACTACATATTTGAGTCCTATTTAACAGGTCAAAGGCCACGAAAGAAAATCTTTATAAAATTATTATATTAGCGGTAATCAAATTAGATATGGTTAAGATAGAGAGCAGTTCACAACAATGACATTAAAAAAGAAAAAACTGCTTTTTCTACCACTCATTGAAGCATAGTGTCAGTGTCCAGTCTGCTTCATTGGCCATTGGACATTGGGCTTTCACAGAGGACAAGAAAGCTACCCTTGAATATAAATTCAAGAAATTCAGTCATGTCTCAACAATGTCCCAATGTTGAAATGCCTACTGTATGTGGCAAGGCTATCATATCCAATGACCACTAAAATGTGTACATTATTTTTATGGGATGCTATGTTCTACTGTAGACCATAAGATTTATGTTAAAATCGTTTATTTGGTATAATAAATTGCCCTTTATAAAAGTTTCCTATGTAAAAGCATAGCAAAGTGTGATAAAGCATTTAGTAAAAGCTAGGTTAAGCATGGATAAGCACTGTAAAGCCCAGAGAGGTTTGGTAAAGCATATTAAAAACATGGCAAACCACGATATACTATAAGAGAAATGTATAGTATAACCACGTGAAAAGCATGGGAAAACTGCAAAATTACTGTTCAAAAATATCTTTGTAAACGTTTAGAAGGGACCTTAAAGAAATGTATTTATTTAATTTTGTACTGCATTTTCCAATGTTGCTGTTTCTTTTCTGAAGAAGTGCCTGGTATTACTAAACCATATTACTAAATCATATTTTAAATTGTTTACTTGCAGGTTAACTTGCCATTGATGTAGCTGAAGAAAAATGGGTGATGCTATGCAATCGCTGATGGTTTTTTATTAAACTTACATGAGGTGCTCCTTTTCTCCCTAATGGAAAATGCTACTGTAGCCCTAACAAGACCTTTTCACATCAGAAACCCATGTATGGTAGAGGACTGTAGGCTGGTGTCACTATGGTTCTATGCAGATGACTGCACATTTGTGACTAAAGATGCCATGCCCTCTTTTATCGCTCTCATTTCCTTACCTGCTTGTAATCGGTTAATTGTGATTAGGCTAAAAGCTGACGACCTCAGTTCATAAAATTCTGACAGGTAAATAAAGACCATGTCAATGGGATCCCATGCCATTGCTAAGAGTATTAAAGGATAAAACTTAATGAAACCTGCTTACAAAAGTTTCGAATACAGCTATGGCCACAAGTTTGGCATCACCTAGCATTTTAGGATTGAGACCATTAATAAAAAATAATAATAATAATAATAAAAACTATATGAATATAATTCTAATTTTTATTCAATCTCATGTAATCAAAGAAACTACAAAATGATTGCAAAAGTCTACCAGAAGCAATAATAGTACACAGTATTTCATGTTAGATTTTGAAAGGACACATTTTTTGTTAAGTATATGGAAAACTACAAAGCGGTTTGTAATTCAGTATGTTAATGTAACATTATTCAGCAGGTTTTATTCGACTTTCATGTAAAACTTTTGTCCATAGCTGCAGTTACCTGGAATTTAGTAATAGGCTAATACTGTACCCAGCAGAGAAGGCTTTGCCACTTCGACACACAGGGTGAATCATCTAATGGTAATACCAGCTGTGGAAGCTATAAAAAGTTATAGCTGTAGTGGTGTCTTGGTAATAATTAGCATTTCGTGGCCCATAGTTGTAGAATATTGATACCGCTTTATTTAATATGATTAATTAGGTAATGTGTGTTTGTTTGCAGCAGTGTAAAGTATCATTATTCTCACATGGAGAAAAACTAAATGTTATAAAACTAGTAAGACCCAAGTTTTTATCTGCCAACTTTGCACTGGAGCAAACAGAACCCAAGTCAGGCTCACTGTGGCGGTTCTGACAGGTTTTAGTTGTGCTCAATTTCTGAAATGTGAGTGATAAAAACTTTTATGTATTACTGAGAATTTGAAGCAGGTGACTTGAAAAGGTAGCAGATGTGGGCATTACTGGTGATTTAAAAAATATATGGCTCTTCTTAGCACCTTCTAGATCTTGACTATTTAGTACCTTTTAATCCTTTTGGAATTGTCTTAATATTAATAGTTAAATGTTCCATGCTATTACTAAGCCTTCAACCGTTCCTCAACTAAAGTGGTGAGGATAAAACCTCAGGATGGATATAACTCTCCTTTTACCCAGTTACCACAGGGATACCTGGTGGCGTTGATTTTAACACTAACAAGATTGAGTAATGATACCAGAGATAGAAATATCAATATAAAATAAGTTTATTATTTTTAAAAATGGCAATTATTTAGTTATTTAGTTAAGTGCTAAGGAGAAAGAACTGTGTAGCTTCAGGAAAAATGTAAACCTGAAGTTCAAGTTTGTTTGTATGGCTTAGTAAATAGCCAGTTATGACCTGGGGTGTGTTCCGGCAATTGATAGGGCTGTACATGTAAATACAGTATACAACAGAGGCCTGCTTGATGGTGCCTGTAACTAGAACTTTGAATTAGGTAAAGGGAAAAGGGAGTTACACATGCTCTTTGGGATTGGTTGAAAACAATGTGGTAAACCAACACAACACCACACTCGCGCTGTTAACTTTTAAAAGAATGTGGCAGGGAATATCATTACACAGCAATGTGCTGTATGCAGCTTTGTTGACTTGTGCTTGTGGTTATTGTATAGCTATATGGATTAAAAATGCTAAGTGATACTATGACATGGCCATGCCAGTTTCCTGTGTAAGTTAGTAACTGTTACAGAGGCTAAATTAAGAATGGAATGTTGGCTCCAGACTTAGTTTTCAACTTTAATTAGATAAACAGGTTGATGACTCGGCTTTAATTCTGCTACCAGTAAAACAAAACCAAAAAATGATGTATGACTAATTCTGTATAGATCCTCAAGACAAGCACTAGTGCGTATCTGATCAATGGGACAATCAGGCTTATAATTAATATAACTAGGACTGATGTGCAGAGAAATCCACCACAACCATAACTATCAAAATTAAAATTAATCACAGACCGATTACCCAATGTACATTTTTCAGAATAGCAAATGGGTGATTTTAATATGAAATTCATTTTAAATTGCTCTCAGCTTGACCAGTGCCTGAGTGAAGAATGCTCTCAGTAATTTAAATAGTGGCAGAAGTATCGTCTACTGTACAATAATAATAATAATAATAATAATAATAATAATAATAATAATAATAATAATAACTAGAACTGCCGGGCAGTTTTATGGCTTCCAAGCTCAGTACCAGTTGGACATTTTGGCAAGCTGTAGCATTGCAGCACAAGTGTCAGCAACAGATCCGTTTTATGGAGGAGTTTCAATTCAAAATACTGCATTAGTTCATTATCTCACGATGCTTTATAACTTTAAACACCATAGTAACCAGTATCTACACACTGTAAGGAGTTATAAGCTAGTTTTACAGTTGACCTTAAGGAGAGATCAAGGGTCACGATCATGGTAGTTTTTGAATAGAGCATATATGGGTTCCTGTCTGTGTTCTATAGTAACCATTAACCATACACTCTGTAAGGAGTTATACGCTAGTTTTACATTATGGAGAGGTCAGAGGTCGCAGGTATGGCCATTTTTGGATAGAGCACATATGGTTTCCTATATGTGTGCCATAGTAACCATTAACCTATCTGCACCTTGTAAAGAATTATAAGCTAGTTTTAAATTTGACCGAAGATTTTTAAAGAAATGCGCCAGGTGGCCATATAGGTTTACGACTAACACCATTTTTGAAAAAGTCAATTGTATTGACACAGGGATGATGCTTGTCAAGTTAATCAATGGAGTTAATCAATGAAACCATTTTTCAACTGAAGCGGTTTTAAATTTAAGAACAAAACGTAGGTCTGGCGGCTTTCTTGTTTTACTGAAAGAGCACCATTTTGCCATATTTGAATTCCATTGTCCCCAGGATGACGCCTACCAAGTGAGGAGTTAGTTGGTTAAAGGTTTGCAAACAGAAGCAGTTTGATATTTGGGCGCTTTTGGTGAATTTGGTGGCAGACATTTTGATAGTAAAATTTATCGCAGCAACTTCTACTTCGCAAACTTGAAGCGGGTTTGGTTGCTGATGACATGTGCAAAGATCAATCGGTTCACTGGTTCCCAAGAAGATGATTTTGAAAGGTTTTTCCAAAATATGTGTCAGGCCGCCATCTTGGTTGATGCAGGAGTGCAATTTTGTTTGCATCTGAACTGTTATCTACACGGGATGATACCCGCCAAGTTTCTCTGTGTTCAGAAATCTCATCTTAAAGCAGCATGATCTCTGGGTTCAGAAATCTCATCCTAAAACAGCATGGTCTCTGGGTTCAGAAATCTCATCCTAAAACAACATGCTCTCTGGGTTCAGAAATCTCATCCTTAAAGCAGCATGCTCTCTGGGTTCAGAAATCTCATCCTTAAAGCAGCATGCTCTCTGGGTTCAGAAATCTCATCCTGAAGCAGCATGCTCTCTGGGTTCAGAAATCTAGTCCCTAAAGCAGCATGGTCTCCTGGAAGGCAGCTTTTTAAAATAACCTGCATACTAATACATATGTATGTGACGGGAACAGCAGCTAATTCAAATTCAAGCTCATTGTTTGTTGGCATAGGTTAAAAAAAAAAAAAAAACTCTTTTGTCTGCAGTGCAGAGCGGTAAACGTACTGGGTGTTTTCCCTCTTGCTGTATCTCAATGTGAAGACAGCAGTCTAAAATCAAAGTGTTAATGTCGGATTTGTGTAGTGTAATGCAGATACAGGAAGACTCCGAAGCCCTGCTTTTGATGAAACTGGGTTAAACAATATGCATTGTACACTATGATTCAGTGTACTTTTTTTTTTTTTTAAGAAAGGGCTGGCAGTATTTGATTCATTAAGTTAGGCTTGTAGGCTGCATTGTATAAACTGACAAAGCAGCATGCCTTCACAATGGATATTAAGAGGTCTGCTGCCTTGCTCCTCTTTTGTAATGATGCATTAAAATGTAAACAGGACTTTGCAAATCTCAGGACTTTGGCTTTAAATGACAGCAACAAATTGGTTGTGACTGATTAAGTCCAGAAGCATTTTTCCCTGATCCAGCATATCCACCTCCAGATTTCAAAAGTGTGGCTTAGTCTGGCAGCCTACAGAAAGCATATGCTAATGCCTGTGCCAGTGTCATTTCTGTGTATAAGCTTCCTCCTTGCTGAGACCGTTAAGCTCTCAGATGTCATTCAATTAACCCTTTGTGGTCCATTTATTAATTCTGCATCAGGCTCGCCAGGTCTAATTTATTTTCACACGCGCAGTTAATTTTAGACGCTGTTTAAAAGTATTATTTTCCACAGTCAAACGGGTTTAAATGGCCCTGCATATCAACAAAGCACTCACTAGGGATCTCCAGCCCCGCCCCACCCTTTCGTTCGCTATCGCTTTCACATATGCTACCAAAAAATAATAATAATAATAATAGTCGTACATACCGATCAATCATATCCTGATGACTCGCTTTATCACCAAACTCCTCAATAATGCAATCCAAGTCATTATTTTATTGCTATAACATCTCAAAAAGCTCTGCAAATGTCCATGATAGTCTCTGTGCGCTGATACTGTAACACCCAGCTTGTTTCCATATGACCGCCCCATCTGATGCCAGGGGCTAGTATGACTATTCATGAGATACACCTTTTTTTTTTTTTATCGGCTTGTCTCGGCTCCTTTCGCTCCCACTCGGCCATTGAATGGTTTTCTCGGCTTTTCCATTGAAAACTGACTTTTTGCATTTTTATGCTTTTGATGATGTCGGACAGGGTCCCACAAACCACCTGATGGGAATAATTGCAATGTCGGACCCAGTCCGACAATGGACTGCAAAGGGTTAATGTAGTCTTCATACATCTATTTGTTTTCGAGCTATGCAGATGGGTGCTTTTTTCATCTAAAGTTTGGATGACAATATGAAAAACTGATTTTCAGAATGAATGCAGCATTTCATAAAGCATCTAATTTTAATAACTCTTATGCTGGCATAGCTATCTCCAAGATAGGCAGCAATAAAGCATACCTGTTTTCTTAAAAATATATATATATATATATATATATATATATATATATATATATATATATATATATATATATATATATATATATATATATATATATACAGTACTGTGCAAAAGTTTTAGGCAGGTGTGAAAAATGCTGTAAAGTAAGAATGTTTTCAAAAATAGACATGTTAATAGATTATATTTATCAATTAACTAAATGCAAAGTGAGTGAACAGAAGAAAAATCTAAATTAAATCCATATTTGGTGTGACAACCCTTTGCCTTCAAAAGAGCATCAATTCTTCTAGGTACACTTGCACAAAGTCAGGGATTTTGTAGGCATATAGTCAGGTGTATGATTAAACAATTATACCAAACAGGTGCTAATGTATCAATTCTATGTAGTCGAAACACAATCATTAACTGAAACAGAAACAGCTGTTGGAGGAATAAAACTGGGTGAGGAACAGCCAAACTCAGCTAACAAGGTGAGGTTGCTGAAGACAGTTTACTGTCAAAAGTCATACACCATGGCAAGACTGAGCACAGCAACAAGACACAAGGTAGTTATACTGCATCAGCAAGGTCTCTCCCAGGCAGAAATTTCAAGGCAGACAGGGGTTTCCAGATGTGCTGTCCAAGCTCTTTGAAGAAGCACAAAGAAATGGGCAACGTTGAGGACCGAGACGCAGTGGTCGGCCAAGGAAACTTACTGCAGCAGATGAAAGACACATCATGCTTACTTCCTTCGCAATCGGAAGATGTCCAGCAGTGCCATCAGCTCAGAACTGGCAGAAAACAGTGGGACCCTGGTACACCCATCTACTGTCCGGAGAAGTCTGGTCAGAAGTGGCCTTCATGGAAGACTTGCGGCCAAAAAGCCATACCTCCGACGTGGAAACAAGGCCAAGCGACTCAACTCTGCACGAAAACACAGGAACTGGGGTGCAGAAAAATGGCAGCAGGTGCTCTGGACTGATGAGTCAAAATTTGAAATATTTGGCTGTAGCAGAAGGCAGTTTGTTCGCCGAAGGGCTGGAGAGCGTACACTAATGAGTGTCTGCAGGCAACAGTGAAGCATGGTGGAGGTTCCTTGCAAGTTTGGGGCTGCATTTCTGCAAATGGAGTTGGGGATTTGGTCAGAATTAATGGTCTCCTCAATGCTGAGAAGTACAGGCAGATACTTATCCATCATGCAATACCATCAGGAGGCATCTGATTGGCCCCAAATTTATTCTGCAGCATGACAACGACCCCAAACATACAGCGAAAGTCATTAAGAACTATCTTCAGCGTAAAGAAGAACAAGGAGTCCTGGAAGTGATGGTATGGCCCCCACAGAGCCCTGATCTCAACATCATCGAGTCTGTCTGGGATTACATGAAGAGAGAAGCAACTGAGGCTGCCTAAATCCACAGAAGAACTGTGGTTAGTTCTCCAAGATGTTTGGGCCAACCTACCTGCCGAGTTCCTTCAAAAACTGTGTGCAAGTGTACCTAGAAGAATTGATGCTTGATGCTGTTTTGAAGGCAAAGGGTGGTCACACCAAATATGGATTTGATTTAGATTTTTCTTCTGTTCACTCACTTTGCATTTAGTTAATTGATAAATATAATCTATTAACATGTCTATTTTTGAAAGCATTCTTACTTTACAGCATTTTTCACACCTGCCTAAAACTTTTGCACAGTACTGTATCTATGTGTGTGTGTGTGTGTATGTGTGTGTGTGTATATATATATATATATATATATATATATATATATATATATATATATATATATGTATGTATATGTATATTGGGGCTTACCTAAACTTAACATTTCTGAGTCAGTGACTTTTCTTGGCATGTAACCAAATGGAAATGCATCACTCTACTTTATTTCAGGATCACATACTGCCAAAGATTTTGCCTTTTCAATTTATGCTCTTTTGTAATATCCCTGACAGTTCCTGAGATGTAAAATGTACTATTGAAAAAAGTCCAATTCATACGTTCTTAGGTTCCTGTAGCTTGTAGCCACATCAGTGTGTTGGTACAAAAGTGGATGGGATGAGCATATTAATCCTCATAAGAGAACAGATGATCTTTGAATTGGCTGTATTAGGATTTGTATGTTTTCAGTTCTAGATATTTCCTACTTATTTATTTTAATTTACCTTTATATGTTTCAAACTTCATGGATGCCTTATGGATTTTATTGTTTGAATCCCAGTACAGTAAATGTCTGACTAGATTAAGGGGACTAAATGAATGATCTAAACAGTGATGGCTCCAATTCTATATTAATGAAGCAGGGGGTTCCATTCAGGGTTATTTATTGACCCACTTATTTATATTACTGCATGCAATAAAAATTCAAAAATGATATAAACAAAAAATCTAAATCAAGTTTATGCATTTTGTGGAGGTATTTTAGATCCTTACTATTGGAAGTTCTACCAGTCCTACTGAATGCAGGCTAAACAGTGGTGGCTAATTTAACAGACACTGGTTTACTACTAGTTCTGGACTACCCCATGTTAATTTAGATAAGGTAAACCAAGATTAGTGCTAACCTGGGTCTATGAAACCAGCCATTGATGTTTCATCAATATAGATAAAGTAGTTTGAACACTTCAGCTACTGTATATTTTAGTATTCAATTTTGTGAGAATTACCAGTATATACTATGATAAACAGCAAACGGCCCAAGGGAATTAAAAAAAATAAAAATAAAATTATTAAAAAAAATTGTTCAGTGAATTTTTATCTGAGTTCCATTATAGAAAATATATCACTGAGTGCTGCCAAAATAAATGAACAGTTATTTGCTGTTGGGTGTCTAGCAGTCGTATAATTTCATACAAAGACGTTTGAAATAAATACCCATAATCAGCAAGGAGTATCACAACAGTTTTGCATCAGTCTGGGTGACCCCGAATGGCATCTAAATCTTCTTATCTGGAGCAGATTGCTGGACTGTAAGGATCCATTATATGTCGGTATTCCTTCCAGGAAGTTGCAGGGAATACACTACAGATACCCCTGGTGCCAAATCTTGGAGGCAGGGTTCAGTGTAGATAAATATTGCTGGGGGCGCAACATGGTTTGCTTTGAACAGGCTCTGTTTGGAAACATCACACTCCAGTACCCAGTGCCAGAAGTCCCTGGGCCTTTCCTGTTTTGTATTTTTTACTGGTTTATAGAATAGCTGTGTGGTTGTTAGCCTCCCAGTACCATACTTCTCTTTGACATTTAGTCTCTTTAATCACAGTGTAGCTGTGCACTTCTGTTAGGAAATAACAAGCTTGCTCTGACGTTACTGGTCTTCTAGACATGTTCCTTTACTTCAATCTATGAAGCTGTTAACATTTTAGAGGAGCTGATATTTTCAAATGGGTTCATAAGTTGCTAACCTTAATTATGCAAATGCTATTTTAAGACGCAATTGAGATAATTACAATTGATAATATATTTGAAGCCAGATGAAGTCAAAAGTATTTTTGTATTTTTCCGGTAAAATCTTTTTCTCTAGTTTCAGGTTTTCACTCTTCTGAACCCTTTCCTCTATATGCAAGGCTTATTCCTAAGACTTTCATTTAAGCTGTCCTTTATCTGCACTTTAAATAACCATCAAACGGGTTTGCTTTGTGAACCCTTGGTGAATATAGTAAATGCAATATGCAGGAAATTCCTGTAGGAGCCCCTTTGTATGAAAGCGCTTGCATCAATCTACTGCTGCAGGTACAAGTGAAGTGTATCTGTTTGTCTCACTGTAACACAGTGACAATATGTTTCAGGGCAGGGAAGTTGAATCCCGCAGTTGAAGTCACCTTTGGAGAATATTAATAATTTAAATGATCTTATTTAAGTGTCAGAGTGTAAGGAAGGGAAAACTATGAATTAATGAATTGAGTAAACAGATAAAAGCAGAACTCAAATAATTAGTAGTGTTAGGTACTGCAGCTTCAAAATGGTATAACGGCCATTTTGAAGCTGCAGTAGACTAACGGCCACATGGAGAATCTGAGCTAGAAATCTGATTCTGAGCTTCAGTTTGCAATGTCTGTAAAAATCTGCATCTTAATGGATACTTCCTTTTAGGAGTGTGCCAATACTTGTATTTAAGAAATGTGAAGTTGTTAGGTATTAAT
>JAGXEW010000248.1:82500-209824 GCA_030684275.1 Acipenser oxyrinchus oxyrinchus | reverse complement strand
TGTATTTGGCACAGTAACTGCTCTGTTGCTGTGGTACTGTTTTACCGTATGTCTTTATTGCCTCTAAACATGTGTTTTTCTGAGTATATTGTGATATATTTGTAAGTGTAATTACATTTATAAAGCATCTATTTGTTTTAATATTTATAAAATGCTTAAAACAGAGTTTATGTCATCTGAGATACTTTTTTAAAATGCAAGACCAGCGTAAATGGTTGACTTACATGCTTCTTCTATATTGCAAATAAACAGGTAGGTGCACTAATTTAAACAACTTTTTTTTGGTTGCTTTCTTCTCACATAAAGCCCTGTTGTAGTATGTTTATTTAAATGCTTTACAAAACAAAACAAAAAAGCCTTTCATTTTCATTTTTTTTTTTTATCAGATCAGACTACTAAAACTTTTCTGTTTGATTCACCTTGTGGCATTTTATTGCTGTTTGTTTTAGTCATGAGTAGATTTTAATCATGTTGTTTTTCTTCATATTACCTTGATTGATAATCTTGTCTCTCCGTGTAACACTTCTACAAAACCAAACTGTATTTAGTTAGTGATTAATTAGGACCTTGTCTCTTTATTTACAGTCAGTAGTCACCAGTTGGAGGACAAATGTAGAGCAGTATAGTGAAGTTTTTCAAAAATGCCACAGGGAGTGAAAGACAAGTTGAATCCCCTGCAGCAAGCTGTAGCACCAGCAGTACCAGCAACACTGTTCAAAGAAAGCAGCGGTAGGCACTTTTTTCACAGACAGTGATTTGGATTGGATAAGGGTAGTTAAAACAGAAAGACATGTAGCCAATTCACAACATTAATACTTTCAGAAATTCATTCTGGAACTTTAAAATATATATATATATATATATATATATATATATATATATATATATATATATATATATATATATATATATATATATATATAATCAATTTCAAGTACTTAAACTCTTAAGTGGGACTCTGCAAAAAGCTCAAGTTGTGAGAATATTTACTGAAAGTGCAATACACACAAGTAAGCTTTTTTTAAATCAGAAACAGACACATCAGGAATTTCTTTTATTGTGCCACAAGATCGACTAAGATCAGATGAAACATTTCAAGAGTTGTGGACTGAAACTGAACAGCTTGCTTCAAAAATAGAAGTAGAGTTTCAAGAGGAACGGAGATCAAGAAAAGTGTCCAAAAGACTGGATCCCCTGTTGCAAACTGAAACTGTACTCGGTTCAAAGAATACAATTGGCATCAGATTCTATTTTCCACCTCTAGATCTATGCATTGAAAGCATCACTGAGAGGTTTAGCACTGAAGCATCGCCTCTACTAAAAGACATAAATAGCCGAACACCTCCTTCAGTTGAAAAAATCTGCAAACTGAGGCAGCTTACAGCTTACTATATAGGAGATGTAGATCCACAGATGGCAGAGCAGGAATATAAACTTCTGATCCACAGACTTGAGAGAGTCACATCCACCTACGACACTGAAAGACATCTATCTCTTTCTGAGCAAGACTAACATGCTAGATGCATACAGCCAAATTGCAAAGCTATACCAGCTAGTCCTGACACTTCCAGTGACATCTTACAGTAATGAGAGAAGCTTTTCAGCTCTAAAGTTTGTGAAAAATCGTCTAAGAACAACCACGACACAATGTCGCTTGAAAGACCTAAAGCTAATTGCAGTTGAAGCAAAGATTTGTCAGTCAGTAGACCTGGAGCATGTTAGGGACGCCTTCTGGAGTTTAACCAATAGACACGAGGAGGTAATGAAAAATACCATTTAATATTTATACATTAATATAAAAGCAGTTAAATAAACAACATGTACATTTAAATATTCCAATAAATACCCTGTAAACGTGTCTTTTAAATGCACTAAATACCCACCATTAATAACAAGTACTTGCTTTTTGACTGTGCCCCCAACAATTATAGCTCCATGACGCCCTAGGGATAAAGTATCACAAGCAGAAGGGATCAGCACCAATTTTCTATTCAAGCCCACTGTATTGGAGTGAGCTCAGCAACCTCGACAGGTAATGAATACAATTTCTATTTGATATATAATCTAACTTTCCCTTCAAGTACGAAATGTTATCCATTACCGATTGGGGTAGTATACCCAAGCTGTAGCAAGTGCACGACTTGCAGCACTGGCAGATGTGCTAAAATAGGTAGACCGGAGGCGGCTCTGCGACTGGTCCAAAGCCCAGGTCCAAAGGACCTAAAAAGTGTGTGGAGAACCCGCACCTCAGTATGCTCTAAAGAGTGAATAGCTGCCCTTAGCACTCTGGTATAAAAACAGGATTTGGGGAATCTATGACATGTTATAAATGTTATCCATTACCTTTCAAGGTCGCCATGCGTTCACTCCAACACAGCGGGCGTGAATAGAAGATTGATGCCAATCCCTTCTGCTCATGGCAGAGGGGCTTTTCAAACAGCTTTGACATGCATACTGAAGTAAACTGGGCTACAGAGAGGTATATCCCAATAACTAATCGATAACATTTCACACTTGAAAGGGAATCAAGCTTCCTTTCTGTGTAGACAATAGTGATTCAATAAATGGCTTTACAAAACAGACACTTTTCTATGTCTGTGGTGAAAGACTATCTTGCAATTAGAGCTGGAGATCCCAAATTCAAGCCAAAGTACTGAATTAAAATAATGTACATACTAGTGCACTACACGTTTCCACAGCTCGACTGCTTGAATGCTTGTCTAATGACAGGCAGAGTAAAACTTGCGAGTCATTGAGTCCTTTTGTAATTAAGCTGCAATACCAACAGACTGGAATTCATAAAACGATTCAAAATTACTTACTAAGGGCAAGCAGTAACTCACATAGAATACTTATTGTCACCAGAAACTAAACAACAAGGGGTCTAAATGTCGATCTTATAGCCGTCTCTATGGTGATGTGGAAAAGTGGTTTGCAGTGCACAGGTGCAGTGGTGATGCGGTGCTCAGGATAAACAGACACAAGACCCGCTCATGGTAAAACAGCTCTTTATTTGCCGGCAACAGTGTTCTTAGTGTAGGTGGGGAAATACAGGTAATGTGCACAGTGGTGATTTGAAGTCCATGCTTGAAAACTGGCCCCTTGGCAACAGCTCCCAGATAGTTTAGCCGTCTAACAATAACAAATACAACAGTTACTTGACAGGACAAAACAAACCAAACACTCACAGTTAGTACACAGGTTTTACTCATAGGTCTTTGCGTAACCATAACACAAGGAAAAGCTTGCTTTGCCACATCCCGGATATAACTTCAGACACGCCCCTTTGGATCGCCAACTTCCGACTGACCCTGGAATGAACTGTCAAACCATCCAGTCCGGGGCACACTGTTCCTGTTATACCGTGGCCTCACAGGTCGGGAGGGAGATTGCTGACTCGGATTCATTCACTCTGTCACAGGTGCACACCATGCATTGTAGCTCATACAAATTTGTCCATTTCAAATAATGAAACTAATTTAAAATATCCAAGCAGACACAGAGCAAATGTAATGGATTAATCTCAGAATGGATGTTGTGCTGCATGATTTAGCACTGACAGCAATGCTTATATTAGTAGTGCTGAGCCCATCTGGAGTATTACATTACTTGTATGCCACACCTGTGGCTACAAACAACCCTGCACAGGGGAAGCAGCTATACACAATAGATCATCAAGTTTCAAAATGCAACCCTGGTTATTTTCTCCTTCTCAGGCAAATGGTACAGAAAATCTTATTTCAAAATCTATAATACAATGGCAGACAATATATACAGTATTGCAGTGAATCAAAGGGGTGCAATGACTAGCTCATTTAAAACAATCTTCATTAACAATACAGGGTTTCAAACTCATGTCTGTACCCAGAACTGGGCTTAGCAAAACTATTCTATTATATTAGTCTATAACAGACTTTACCTGTATAGATGGTAAAGCACAAAGGAAGACAGTTATTCTGTAGAATAAACAATACTAGGAGAAAAAGAAAAGTACTGTATAATAAGCATCCAATGTTCATCCCCTTACCACCACCTTACACAACTCATGCAGAGGTGAAGAGACTTCTCACACCATAGTGCTAATGGGTTTAAGACGTCCTGGGGGGGCGCTGCCGAGCAGTATCCTCACTTATTATAAATACCAACACTGTGAGGCTTCATTTCTCACTTTCAGACTTACTGTAGATCTGTTTAGCTATCACAAAACCCAAGAACTAAAAGGGTAATTATCCTTTCTAATAAGAATTTTTCAAGGAGATTTGGGGCTCTAGGCTCATTTTTCTCTTTATATGGTTTCTGATTTGTAAAGACTGTATTGCCCTTGAAAGGCAGCAGACTAAGAGCACTCAAGACTGAAGTCCTGCATTTATCTGCAAAGCATGGTCAATCCTGGCTGTCACAGTGTGACCATTCATTAATGTGCCTGTGCTACCCTGGAGGGACACCCCTATAAAGGATTAAAGGGAAGATCAGCCGTTATGCCTGTGCAATCCCTGGCACTGCACTGAGACTACTGATTAAGGTACGATGACAGCTCATACCACCAGCTCTTTATTTTACAAAAAGAGCATCACAAATAAAAATAAAGTAGGCCTCCTTTCTATCAAACCACATTTCTCAGAGCAGCATTTCTGCCACCCTAATCCTATACACAACAATAAGTAAAGTATCAACTGTTGGGAACAGTTGAAATCTAATTGCTAATTATATATAATCATACAAATAACTCTACCAGTCCAAACTCTGGGCAGCTCTTCAATGACAAGTAGACCCTTTCAGATACAGGGATGCCCATTATTTGGTGCCTCTACCAGTCAGGTTTTATTGTACTGCTGTGAGTGAAGTATTCCAATGCAGCAATAGCAATAAAACATCAATGCTTTCAGTTAATTATTTCTTTACAAAAAAGAAGTAAAGAAGAAACATTTTAAGCAATGAATTCATCAGTGTAATGAGCTCTGACTGACTGGGTTGAGGTGGAGTTTTTATGAACTGAAGAGGGTATTTGACCACTTTTCCAACAAAGACCAAAGTGAATTTGTTCTGTGTACCAACTGTTAAGAGACTATGGGTGCAATAATAAAAACAGTATTGATATGTGCAAACTACACAAAAGAACACATGTATGTAAACAGTATATTCTCAAAACATTACTGCACCTGTTAATGTGGGCACTAGTGAGGGGTGTGTACCATTAAGGCTGCTTCAAAGTAGCAAAACTTATTATTTAATGGATATAAAACAACTATATTATCCACAGCATTTGTTCGGCAACTTATTTCCACAACAGGCTTTTGCTTTAGGATCATCCCATTCCAAATGGCCTACGTTTTGGGATCATCCTCACTTCAATAGCTCAGGTGCTATATCACTTCTTTTGATATAGCACCTGGAAATGTTTTAGTTGGAATCCCAAAATATTAGCTTTCGACTAATTTTTGAAATTATGGGCCTATATAGAGAGGGGTGCACGTGACAGAAAAAGCAAGCACTGAAAAGGGGCCTGTGACAGAAAGACAATGATTCTTGGTGGTAAATCTCCCTCCCGACCTGTGAGGGTGCTAAGTAACGGGAACAGAGTACCCTGGACTGTTTGGCCTGACATTTATTCCCAGGGTTAAAAGGAAGTCCGTCGTCTAGAAAGGGGGCGAAGCTTCGTGCACTAACTCATCGACCCGAAGGGAAATTATGTGGCAGCCGCGGATTGGAGGAGCGGCTGCAATCGTTTACCAAGGGGTCATGTGTGACGGTATAAATAGGAGACGAAGCAACGTAATCTTTTCCTTCGTTTTGGTTAGAGAACAACCTGGAAGGACCTGTGATTTGTGTAAAGAAAATGTATCATGTTTGTTTTGTCTCTAATTGTTTCTTGTTATTAGTAGACGGCTAACACGTTCCGAAGCTGTTGCCAAGGGCCAGCACAAACCCGGAACAGCACTGCACTTGTATCACAAATAACTGTATTTGCACCACGAGCACTAATTCACTCACTATCAGACTTGTGTTTTGTGTTTTGTTTTTCGTGTGGGTATAAAAAGAACGGGACTATTATTTCGGGACAAACCCGGGGATTACAACTCATGTAATACACGCGCTGTATTAATTAGCATCATTTATTGTTTACTGTTTGTTTTGCCGTCAGGCAATGGATTTACAAACTCATTAAACAACATTGCACCTGGATTATAACTGTCTGTCTGTTTCTTGATCACCTGCACCTGCACACTGTTAACCACTCTGCCACAGGGCCATATTTCAGAGGTCAGATCTTTCAAAGTATTCAAGGTATCTTTTTGTTACTCGCTATACAGACACACACAACTGCTCTTTTGGTTTAATAATGTGTCAATATATTGCCTATTACCTAAATATTACCTGTTGGTGACCATTATTTTTAAATTTGTATAAGGTATTTGTTTTGGAAACCTAGTAAAAACTGGGGCTACAACCATTTGCCTGCTGATTACCATTGGACTTTGAAAATAATTCCTAAGCAACCTCTAAAAATAAAAAAGAACTGTCAATTGACCAGTAAAAAAGAGCTCAAATAATGGTTCTTCACAAAGCAGGCTGTAGTCAAAGACATATTGCAGAAAGACTTTGATTTCCAATTGCTTCAAAGGTCTACTGAAATATATGCACAGGTACAGGAGGAACATCCGGAGCATTCGATTTTTAATTGATTAATTGTACTAAAAATGTTTCTATGACTTTGAAGAGAAGGGGAGTGCAGGAATTTATTGTTGATTCATGAATCAAGTTTGTACTACAAATCCACAGAAAACTGTGGATTCACAGAAACATTCAAATTCAACAGATAAGAGGGTTACCATTTACACAATAAACATTTCAACAGTTAATTATAGCTAGTATTAACCATTTTAAACTCGTATTTCATATGAGTAAACAAAAATAATACAATTATACATTAAAACCAAAAAAAAAAATTCTTACTTAAAAATTCATTTCGACATAAACACCCCCCTTCTAATTTCTATTTCATATTTCTTCTGGACAGGTTCAGGAACAACAACAGCCGTTTCATGCACATATATCAACATTGGCAATCTGTTTATGACATGTCTTGGTTTTTTATACTCTGAATTTTTCGTCATTTGTCCTCTTAGTCACATACCTCATCCTATCCATGTCTAGATCTTTCACCAATTATCTGTTTGTCAACTCTATGATTATATAGGGCAGCAGTGTGGAGTAGTGGTTAGGGCTCTGGACTCTTGACGGAGGGTCGTGGGTTCAATCCCAGGTGGCGGACACTGCTGCTGTACCCTTGAGCAAGGTACTTTACCTAGATTGCTCTAGTAAAACCCAACTGTATAAATGGGTAATTGTATGTAAAAATAATGTGATATCTTCTAATAATTGTAAGTCGCCCTGGATAAGGGCGTCTGCTAAGAAATTAATAATAATAAAATAAATTAATAATATATAAACATGTTGCAGCTGTAATTCTCAAACTGTGGTTTGTAAAAACTCTTAAAATCCAGCATGATTTGATATTAATTAATCTCAGTACTGAACAAGTCTCAATTATGTTTTAAGTGGCATAAACTACTAACAACACACAAACACAGCAATCAGTGGATTTCTTTTACTGATTCAACACACGTTTATCAATTACTTAATAGGACAGTTTGAAAGAGGTTATAAGAGCACGGTTTACATGGAAAATCTGACACAAAAATAATACTACCCCTACAAATAGGAACAAGAGACTGCATTTTGCTGCAGGACAGAAATATTAGCTACAAATATAATGGATGATTTAGCTAGTTGTTGGTGGGTAATAACAGCTCCTCCTACATCTGTTCATTTAATCCAAGAGACTGGAAATTGATTAGTTATTGTTTGTCTCAATAAATGTTCTTTGTGAAAAGCTATTATTTCAGCTCAATATATATATATATATATATATATATATATATATATATATATATATATATATATATATATATATATATATATATATATATATACATACATACACACACACACACACACACACACACACACACACACACACTGTCAGAGTAGATACAACTAGACGTAACAGTAAAAACAGCAGTTTTTGTGGTATTGCATAACAAATATAAATCTGCTCAACTCTTCTGAGATGCAAGCAGTTTAAAAGCCGAACTTCAAAGCCGACCACAGTTTGTTCGCTGACTGCTAGAAACTTTAGGCTCTCCTGTCTCAGACAGCCTAAGTTGTACGTAGCCTGAAGGGAGTGAGAATTGGGGTCAGAGGTCCATCTCAAACTCCCTCATCGGCTGCTTAAATAGAATTTGGAACCACATGGCAGTGAAATGATTAATTTTCTCATATTAGTTGCTGAACTTGACTGAAATCATGGAAAACTGCAGTGTTGAACTAAGTCAGTGGATAACTGACTGCAATATTCTGGATGTCTGAAGATGTTCTAATACAGACAATGTACCGTTAAAGTATTCCAGTTTTTGTAATTAACTTCCATCTTTATATAACTAAACGATATTCCAAATTGATCAGAGGAAGTAAAAAAGATAAGTAAACACAGGATGCAGATTGACTGATACAACTGGATTGGTAAACAAGACAAAGATTTATGAAGAATACAAACATACTGAAAGAAACAGAAATAAAACAGAATGAGAGGTAGCTGGAGAGATTTATGTCAGGATAAACAACTCAAAGTGTTGAATCTGTAAAAAACAATTCACTGTTTCGCGTGCCGTAAGGCCCAAGAAACTATGGATTATTTTCTTACCAATTCAACACTTTGAGTTGTTTATGCCACTTAAAACATTTCTTCCTAATTGACACTTGTTCGATAATGAGATTCAATTGATTGCTAATTTGGTCATTGGATTTGTTTTTTGCTCTTTTGTTACACTTAGTTCAAACAGTTAAAATGTTAGAATGATGTCATGAGTTCCTCTGAGTTTGAGTTTGAAATCCCACTTACACAGACAAAGCTGTCTGTTGTAAGTGAAGATAGCAGGGAGGAATATGCTTTAGATAGCAGGGAGGGCTATGCTTTAGATAGCAGGGAGGGCTATGCTTTAGATAGCAGGGAGGGCTATGCTTTAGATGTAGAACATGAAAGTGACATTAGAAAAATAAATATCACTGCCAATCATTTTTCAAGAAGTAAAATGTAAGTGGGCTAGTAGCTTGTTTGAACAATGGTTTAAGCCAGGAAAGAAATGCAAAAGCTGAGTTTAAATCTAACGTCCTTGTAATTGATAGAGATTTACTAAGTGTTGATGAAATTGCTGTTGTTCCTGAATCTGTCCAGACAAAATGTAAAATAAAAATTAAAAGGGAGGTGTATAAATGTATTTTGTGATAGAATATGGGGTCATATTGTAGAAGAAGATACAAAAGACCCAGAATAGTATGCAGTCTTTTTCCTGGAATGTAAGGTAGGCATTAAAAAATGTGGGTGGAAAAAAATAAATTAGTTGCTGTTTAAATGAGGCATGCAAAGCTACATCTCCCAGAATGCCATAGCTATCCAAAAACACTGATTGGCTAGCAATCAGTTAAGCTAATACACCTGTTTGTAATTTAACAAGCCAGGCAGGAAAATGACAGGTTTCAAAGCCAATCACTGTCTGTGTGAAGGTAAGAACCTGCTGTAGACTTGAATACGGTGTACGTTAAAACAAAGTATATTAGATCTGTGATTTGTAAATAATATATTTAAAGTCAGTAAACCGGATTAGTGGTCTGGCTGAAAGTTAGGGATTCTGTTTAATTTAGTTAGCGCTCCAAAACAAGAGCTAGGATTTATTTTTGTTTTTAATGTTTGTTAAAGGAAGCCATGTTCCCACTGGAAAAGGGACACCACTGAACAAATAAACATACAGGTTCCATCCTATATTTTGTTGTCCAGAATATTTTATCCACCAGTGTTAGGAACCCAGAACTGTCTTCAAAGTTATACTGTCAACATGAAATTCTAAACTGAAATCGCAAGCCCTTTTCTAAGAGTTATATTTAAAATGTATGATACTATATAACTAATTGTTGACATGATTGTTGCGTAATAAAATGGTGTTCGCTTTTCTGTTGAACTGTCCTGACTGTGGTTTGGTTGACGAATCCAATTTTTTTTTTGTGGAATTGTAGCACAAACGGTGGACTCGTTAATCAACAATACATGTACCTACCTCCCCTTCTCTTCAAAGCCACACAGCCACTTTTAGTAGAAGATTCACAGAATTAATCAATAGAAAGATAAAAGGGCAACATCACAGGTATGTTTTAATATTGACTAGTATATAAAACACACAAAAAGAAACCCAGGTAGACACATACCATTAGTCATAGACTGAATACACAGAGCATACACAGGAGCGTGACTAAGAAAGGAAAAAAAGCCACACAAAGCACAAAGTCACCGAGATATCTGAGCCAGTCTCAGAAGACAACACAGCTTAATCCTATGATGTTTTCTACAATAACAAATTCCTAACACACGCTTATAATATTAAACAAAGGAAGGGTTTAGTCTTAAGGATGTTGGTGTCTCAAGCTGTACGGAAGCTCCTTCAGTAGGTTTTATTCCCTTTAGAAATAGAAGATCAAACAGAATGGTATTCACAATGGTTTCTAAATAAGTCTGGTTTAAAAAATCTGGTAAAAGAGGCTTACAAATGAGTATGGTGAGGGGTGTCGAGTGGACCAACAATGTCAATTACAATGGTTCCAGACAGAGAACAAACCCTGAAAGATTCTTTGGGGATACTTGCACAGATGATTCACAGTGGAACTCCAGCACTACAAACTCGTGAGGGACAGAATAAATTAACAGCTCAGGATGGCAAAGAAAGCAGAAACTTTAACTAAGGCTATTTTTTCACGGATTTCATAAATAAAAACAAATACAGCAAATGTTTACCTTACTGTTACACTGCATTTAGGAACCTGGCAGCCAATGAACACACTGCATAGAGCTGCAAGATTTCTTTAAAACGAGTAAGACAACAGCTCCAACAAAGATCAGATCGCTCTGTCCAGTACAAGACACACAGATCACACACTAGTATTTTATAGGTTTATGCCCAGGTTGCAATCGTCGCTGTGATGACAACTATAGTAAATAATGATAATGTATAAGTAGTCTGCTATTGTATGTTGCAATGGAATTAGAGAAGGAGGAAAATGCTTTTTTTCAGCTATGTTTTTTTTCATGGTCTATATTGAAACTTCTATTTTATTTTTGTATGTAAACTTCGTAAAATTATACACACACACACACACATATATAGTGAGAGAGTGTAGTCCTGGGGAGCAAAGGACTACAAAGATCACAGGCTGAAAAGCTGTCATTATGTTTAATGGTTTAATTGTTTTGTTAATTGTATTAGTAATTATCCCCTGCACCTGGCTATCATTGTAAATTAAAGCCAGGTGCAGGGTATTTAAAGAAAGCAGCCAGTCTGTTTGGGGCTGCTGTGTGGAGAGCCCACTTGACAGTGTGCACAAGCGTATGAAAAGAAAAAGGTAGTGTAAACCTGTTTGGTTTTGTTTGAATGTTTTATTTAATTGGCAGGTAAACGGCTTAGCCGTCCTGTAAGATAGTTTAGGTTCCTGTTCTGTATTTTAGTTAGTGCTCAAGAAAAGAGCTAGCTGTTTGTTTTGTTTATTTTGTTTTTGTGTTTATAAAAAATAGCATGTAGCGCTTTAAAAACCTCCAGTCTGTGTGTTCTGGGTTTGTTTGTAAGGCACAATAAACCTCAGTGGAAGCAGATTTGTTACTATATATATACAGTACTGTGCAAAAGTTTTAGGCAGGTGTGAAAAAATGCTGTAAAGAATGCTTTCAAAAATAGACATGTTAATAGATTAAATTTATCAATTAACTAAATGCAAAGTGAGTGAATAGAAGAAAAATCTACATCAAATCCATATTTGGTGTGACCACCCTTTGCCTTCAAAACAGCATCAATTCTTCTAGGTACACTTGCACAAAGTCAGGGATTTTGTAGGCATATAGTCAGGTGTATGATTAAACAATTATACCAAACAGGTGCTAATGATCATCAATTCAATATGTAGGTTGAAACACAATCATTAACTGAAACAGAAACAGCTGTGTAGGAGGAATAAAACTGGGTGAGGAACAGCCAAACTCAGCTAAAAGTCATACACCATGGCAAGACTGAGCACAGCAACAAGACACAAGGTAGTTATACTGCATCAGCAAGGTCTCTCCCAGGCAGAAATTTCAAGGCAGACAGCGGTTTCCAGATGTGCTGTCCAAGCTCTTTGAAGAAGCACAAAGAAACGGGCAACGTTGAGGACCGTGAGACGCAGTGGTCGGCCAAGGAAACTTACTGCAGCAGATGAAAGACACATCATGCTTACTTCCCTTCGCAATCGGAAGATGTCCAGCAGTGCCATCAGCTCAGAACTGGCAGAAAACAGTGGGACCCTGGTACACCCATCTACTGTCCGGAGAAGTCTGGTCAGAAGTGGTCTTCATGGAAGACTTGCGCCAAAAAGCCATACCTCCGGCGTGGAAACAAGGTTAAGCAACTCAACTCTGCACGAAAACACAGGAACTGGGGTGCAGAAAAATGGCAGCAGGTGCTCTGGACTGATGAGTCCAAATTTGAAATATTTGGCTGTAGCAGAAGGCAGTTGTTCGCCGAAGGGCTGGAGAGCGGTACACGAATGAGTGCCTGCAGGCAACAGTGAAGCATGGTGGAGGTTCCTTGCAAGTTTGGGGCTGCATTTCTGCAAATGGAGTTGGGGATTTGGTCAGAATTAATGGTCTCCTCAATGCTGAGAAGTACAGGCAGATACTTATCCATCATGCAATACCATCAGGGAGGCATCTGATTGGCCACAAATTTATTCTGCAGCATGACAACGACCCCAAACATACAGCGAAAGTCATTAAGAACTATCTTCAGCGTAAAGAAGAACAAGGAGTCCTGGAAGTGATGGTATAGCCCCTACAGAGCCCTGATCTCAACATCATCGAGTCTGTCTGGGATTACATGAAGAGAGAGAAGCAACTGAGGCTGCCTAAATCCACAGAAGAACTATGGTTAGTTCTCCGAGATGTTTGGGCCAACCTACCTGCCGAGTTCCTTCAAAAACTGTGTGCAAGTGTACCTAGAAGAATTGATGCTGTTTTGAAGGCAATGGGTGGTCACACCAAATGTTGATTTGATGTAGATTTTTCTTCTGTTCACTCACTTTGCATTTTGTTAATTGATAAATATAAAACTATTAACATGTCTATTTTTGAAAGCATTCTTACTTTACAGCATTTTTTCACACCTGCCTAAAACTTTTGCACAGTACTGTATATGTGTGTGTATTTAATCTGAGAGGTCCCGGTTCGCCCGCCCTCCGCCTGTGTGTGAATTGTCTCACCCTGTGATGTGCCTGCATGGGTAGAAAATCTGGAACCAGGTACCCTGTGTGAAATACAGCGTTGTGTTGCTTTAGCGCGAGCCAGAATCTCGTGGGACTGAAATGCCTCTTTTAAACAGTACCCAACTTCCTATTGTGTAGTAATTTTTATATAGAGTGTATGTGTATGGAGCTTGATGAAGATCTTTGATTCATTGTTGTAAATGCATTTGTTTTCCCAAAGTAAATGTTAAGTTTAGAACAGAATTCAAAGCGCCTCGTTTCAGACGGATCTTGTGCACCACATTTAGGCTGACTGGAATTCTGAAACATATTTAAGTCTATATTGCTGTCTTTACTGAACTGTAATTAAAATCTAATCTCAATTGTACTATAATCAAGTGCATTCTTCGGTAAAATAATTGTTCTTTTTTCCAAATGTATTATTTCAAACATGTACTATTAAAGGAAAGTATGCATGAATGTATTCCAAGTGCATACACACACCTGACACTTTTCTATTGCCCACATTGCTGTTCTAAACTGCTGTTGGCTACTCTAAAAACACCCCAGAGGACGTTAAGGATTTCTGTATTCCAAAAAACACTTTGAAAAAACGTTAAGCTCTGTGAATAGGGCCCATGTTCTGGTCAAATAGTAAAATGTAGATATTTTTTCACAGGCTTTTCTTTTAAAATCACTGGATCTGTAAATGATTTATCATGCACTTAATGGTTAGTATCATTTTTATTGTAATTGCTTCGGCAGGGACGTTTTGAAAACAAACTTGCACTCATCCCCTCATGTTTCTAGTTCAAGTACATTCTGTTAAATGAAAGATAATGTTTTAAGCACATTAGGTACTAGTTGCATATTGTTTTAAAAATAAAAAGATATTTGAAGAAACAAATATAACGTTCTTTATTTGAAAATGAAATCAGACAAGACTGAAAATAAAGCAGACATGGCTGAAAGCACAGAAGGTACCAGTGAATGTAGACACATAGAGGGATAATGTTTTTGATGTTATGGATTCAATAGAATTAATCTGCAGTACAGTAATGCTGAAACATATATAAGTATGTGCAAATGTATGTCAAATCTATAAATTAAAAAAAAAAATGAGATAAACTGACCCTTTACTCACTGCTGAAAATGAGTATTATTTAGAGAACAATCACTTGCAACCAACCCACTGAGCAACAAAGGCCCCTAACGTGAGGCTCTGATACAGACGCAAACCTATTTTTATTTGTTTCAAGTTGTGGAACAATATATTTCTGATAAAAGAGATGAATGATGAAGAAGGAATGCAAAAGAGAGAGAAAGGAAAATCAGATATAAGAAAAGAAAAAAGCAGCATATTCACAAAAGGAAAATGAGAGAAGATGAGATGGAGGGCTAATTAAAATTAAATTTTGAATTAAATCCGTTACCAGTACAAGCATGCTGTAAAGTACTCCTTAGAAAACAAATACAGTAAAACAGACAGTGTAGCCAAATGTATTATATTGTATTGTTTAGTAGCGTGGATTGGAAGCCCCACCCACAGTAATTTAAAAACCTCGTGCAGAAGGTGGTTATCTCCCGAATTAAGTGATTAATTTGTTGCTAAATCGGGAGATGGTCACCTGCATATAAACCTGCAGCGCTCTCGGTTCCAGGTGGGTGTTCAGAGGAGGAACGAGAGCGAGCAAGGAGCGAGAGAGAAACTAAAATGGAAAAAATATACAGGATCAGTGAAGGCAATCGCCCAGCCTGACCTGGGTTTTGTTATTTTGTGTTTGTGATTATTTTTAT
The DNA here is from genome assembly GCA_030684275.1 of Acipenser oxyrinchus oxyrinchus. Lineage (NCBI taxonomy): Eukaryota > Metazoa > Chordata > Actinopteri > Acipenseriformes > Acipenseridae > Acipenser > Acipenser oxyrinchus. The sequence continues at coordinate 194,653 of JAGXEW010000248.1, read as the reverse complement.
TTAAACTTTTATTTTGCTCTGTGAGCAGTGTTTTGTGTTTTAAATATTTTATTCATTTTTGTATTTAAATAAACGGTGCGCAGCGTCTTTTGCCTGCAGTACTGTCTGTGTTTTTGTTTCCTGCACTGCTGGCCTGACGTCACCACTCGCCATTCCTGTCACACCTTCTCTCTGCTTCTGCTGAATTTAATGGGACATGCACCTGATTTGAGCAGCTTTATTGCTTGTGATCCCCAGGACATTCTGGAAAATGAAATGTTCCATCACAGTGGAAATTTCCTGTTTAAATGTATTAAGGGCTTTCACTTTTGGGAGTATATAATTATACTTTATGATGAAAAGATTCTGGTTGGGGACCACAAGCACAGTAGAAATAAAAAAACGTTGATGTAAAGGAAGGTAAGTAAGCTGGGCTTAGCTGAGTGGGGGATGGAGGGGTGATGCTGGGACGCCAGAATCACTGTCGAGCCCTCTTAAGGTGTCGTGGGCTAGTCGACGAAACACAGAGGATGGAAGGTGCCCCTTGAAGACCCCACAAAGGGAGGCCGCACTGTGGTTGATCCCTGAAGCCAGTATTGCAGCCGTTGTGTGTGCTGATGCACCAGGGAGGCACAATAGGCTGATCACTTCAGCCATCAACACCAGCCAGAAGGATATCTACATCATCAGATGGAAGGTAAAAGAAGCTATGTCTTAGTTGGTGCTTATTTTGGCAAAAGCTGAGTCCAATATCAGCATGAAGTTTTAACATCTACTCTCATGTAATGGAAATCATGAAACATTGTGAAACTTGTTAATTGTACAACATGTTTCAGGTGGTTTTGCCACTTCATGCAATACTATATTATTTGTTTCTAATCAGCTGCATTAAACTGTGACTACATGTATGCTCCAATGTGAACAATGCTGATCATAAATCTTTAATAAGGAGTCATGTTTAATAGTGAATCATAAAGACATACAGACCGGAACAATACAGGTGTTTATGATTCGTTTAAAGGTTAGACATGAGCCATGTAAAGAGTGTTGTAACACAATTGATATTCAACTTGCACGCAGTCATAATTGCTCACCTCAGCCTGCTCAACGTATATGAGGCGTCATGATTTTTTAATGAAGTACCAGAGCCAGCGCAAAAATAATACTTTCCTGTTAAAGGTGTGTGATTTGATACTGTAATTTGGGCACAAGAGAAAAATAAATAATTTCACAGAAAAATATATATATTATCTACTAGAATGTGGTCACTTTGGTAATTTTCATACTGAAATGCTCAGTACATGACAATTTTTTCCAAGAATTTCAAAATGAATCTGAAATTTTATTTGAACCCAATTTACATCAATATACAGTAGTGTACAACCATTTTTGCCATACTTCACTGTTATGCTGAATAAACCCAGAAGAGACATCACTCATACAGTCAGTATACAATGAATGCATAGAGGATACTGAATGATTGTTGGGGGTCATATGCATCATACACATGGGAGGAGTCATACGCAAAAACACTCTATCATATAATAGATGTATCCCCAAACTCAACACGACACAACCATCATGACAGCAAAAATAGACATAATGAAGGGTTCTTACCTTTGTATAAGTTAGCGATCAGCAGATGTGTCAGCCGCATGAAGAGCACAGCATGTGGTTTTCACCAACTCTACTGTGCAGAATTTTTTTTTTTTCTATGGGTAAATATCAGGAATTTCTTCCTATGCATCGGGACATAGGACATTTGCTAGGAAATCTGAACTGTCCTGACCATATAGGGACTGTTGGCATGTATGCGAAAGGGGCAAGTGGTTTATGTAAGGACATCCTCCTAAGGGGAATAGAAACTGTATACCATGAATTACTATTCACTATTCTGTTTATACCACAAGTATATATTTAAAATAAATAGCAACACAATTTTTACATTTCTTATGTTATATAAATTCATTTAGATTATTTTACCTGTGAGATCTTTACTTTCATTGTCAAAAGACTATGCTTCGATACAGTTTAATTTCGAACCCTGTTTATGGCTTTTTAGCTAGAACCTTGAGCTCACTCTGTCAATTTACAGCCTCTCTGTTGTTTCGTATTATTACCAGTGTTAATGAAGGGACTAAAGTTTGTTTTCTTTACTGGGTTTTGGTTTTTATTGTCTTTAAGGAGAGTAAGTAGGGGGGTTGTGAAAAATATAGTTACATGCCTCATGTTTAAATAACGTACCTGTATTTTTTCTTTTTATTGTTAGCATCCTGACATTTTACACTTACAACTCGAAAATCTGTTTCGAAATTGTCCGCTTAGTGCACTGATTACGTAAGGATTATTGCCCACATTGTCAAACAGGTAACACAGCAAACAATTCATGATGTGGTACGGAACAGAAAAGCAAGAGCACTTGTTATGTTTTTTTTTTTTTATTGCTCTTCCTGCAGTGATTTAGAGGACAGATCTCAAACCCCAGTACACTAGAGCAGCCATTTTGAAAAAAAGCTTTGAAACAGACTTTAAAGTTATAAGTGTAAAACATTGTCAGGATGTTAACAATGGTACGTTATTAGCAACACGTGGGAACATATAACGCAAAAGAGAGAGAAAAAGGAAAATCAGATATAAGAAAAGAAAAAGCAGAACATTCACAAAAGGGAAATGTTCAGGGAAGAGGAGTCGGAGAGCTAGTAAAATCTAGATATGGTCACATTTCTGTTTTTGACATGTACAGAATTAAATCAGTTACCAGTACAAGCATACTGCAAAGTAGTCCTTAGGAAACAAATACAGTAAAACAGACAATACTCTTTGAATGATGTTCTGATCTATAGTACGCATGTTTTTTTTTTATTTGTTGACCTTAACTTGTTGAAGTGGCAATATGCCAGCTGTTCCTGCATTCTCAGGGGTACCTAAACAATAATTACCTGGAGACCCCAGCGATTAAATCCAATGTGAGAAAATCCTCTTTATATAACCTTCACTCTGCTTCTGCTGAATTTAATGGACCAAGCATTTGATTTGAGCAGCCTTATTGCTTGTGATCCTCAGGACATTCTGGAAAATGAAATGTTCCATCATAGTGGACATTTCCTGGTTAAATGTATTAAGGGCTTTCGCTTTTGGGTGTATATATTTATGAAACATAGTGAAAAGAAAAATTACAGGTACGTTATTTAAACAGTTGTAGCAACACGTGGGGACATATAACACTATATTTTTCAGAACCCCACTACTTACTCTTTAAATGGTTCATTTTCATTAGGCTGGTCTCTGTTGTTTCCTACTGTTACCGGTGTTAATGAAGGGGCTACAGGCTGTACTGATAAGTCAGATCAGAAACTGTCATTTCTTGACTAAACTCGTTCACAAGGAAATCAGGGTCCAAATCAAAACAACAATAGAAATCTGAAATTTTAAAGTTGTATAAAACTTGTCTCGGTGCCAGTATTGTTTGAACTACCATACTATATTATACTTTTCAATTTAGGTACATACATTGGGAATGAAAATAAACCTCAGGGATGCAGTTGAAATACTGCTTAAAAAGCCTCCCTCTTGTCTTATGTTTTTTTTTTGTTTGTTTGTTTTTATGAGTGTGAGGATGAGACCCTCACTGTAATATTGTATTGTGCATGCTGTTGATCAAGTGTGTTTGACATATGACGGTGTATTGCTGTATTTAGATGAGGGTGCTTCCCTTAATGAAGTTGCCGTAGATATACATGCAGAACAAGGGTTTGTTATAGCCATATGTTCGGTAATCTTCCAATAGAATGGGGTCATGTTAATCCAGTCTTTACTGGTAATAGTTAAAGAGTTAAAGAATAATAATGGCAACGCTAATATGTAAGCAATATAATAGTTTAACGATCGTTTGTGAACAAAAACGGTATGCATGCAGGTTAAACAAATACGTATAAATGAGAAGAAACATGTTTAACGTAAAGTATATGAATGTTTTATTGTAAAAGTATAAATGTTAAATAATAGTTTATTTTTGTATAAAATGATTCCAGGTGCAAATGTTTGTTGAATAATTAATCCTGTTAGAAGTAGGCGTGGCTGGAGATTATTTAATGCTGTCTTTCCTTAGTGTATTTACAACCTGTGAGTCGGTGAGCATCAGTTGTTGTTTGCAAAATGTGTTTGTAGTATCCAGTGCCAAAATAAACATTTATGCCTGTGAATGCTACCAGCGACTGTTACCTACCTCTGGGTTCCTGTGAAATCCTGTGATTGAGGGTGGTGGTAAACTCGCACCTTTCACCTCGTTACAATGAGACAGAAGATAAAGTATTTGCTCTTTCGCAGACTCCCTTGAAAACACAACCGTATTTGTAAATCTAATGAAACAACTTCCAATTCCAACTTCTGACAGAAACAACACTTAAGACAATTGTATAGTGTACTGCTTCAATCAGAATAAACAGCATCTTGTTCTAAAAGCAGTGGAATCAGGTTGGATAAAGTAGGCGGTTTAGTTGTAAATTATGCAGATAAAAAAGACATTTCAGAAATAATACTGGTCCACTGATATATATTTTCCGTCCCATTGCTTGCACCCTGAGTCAGGTCTCCAGACAGCAAGTGTGGGTACTTTTATCTTTTTAGTGTTTTTTTTTTTTTGTTTTTAATCTGAGGCAAAGGTTTTTCAAGGTATTTAACATTTCTATATACAGTACAAAGAGATGTATCATGCCTGTCAAATCCCAATTGTTACACATCCCTACATTCCAGCTACACGATCCTGAAATTATTTCACAGCAGTGAATTTAAACTTGCAGTATCGGTATTTGCACCTCTCATAACCCATGACCCATTAAATAAGTGCAACACACCCACTTACACCATGGTGTCAATGCTTTGTTGCTGTATGTTTTTGGGTTGTACAACCTGCTTGACATTTGCCTCCTGAAGATGTTTGTGTAACTATTTGCAGTTCATTAAAGGCTGAACACAGCAATCTCCATGCTGCTGCTGTGTTCTATTTTGTGTGTGTTTTTTATGATGATTTATAATTACAGAACAACATCAAGTAAGAGGATGGGGGTAAGCAAGTAGTCTAGGTAAGCTTATTTTCTGGATAACTGGCACAGGACACACTGCAAGACCAAAACATATCTAGAATTTGTCTGCTTTAAAAGCACAATGCTGGCAGTTAATAACCAATCCTTAGACCCCAAACATTATTTTTAAAAGGTACACAATAAATCACTATGCAAGCTTGCTTGAACTGTAAAAGCCAAAAGGGTTAGCTTCGTGCTGGTGATAAAGTTGTTGACAACATTTCAGGTAACACGGGCTGTTGTTAATGTGAAAGTAAATCAGATAACCCCATTGGGACTTGGTGTTGCTGGCACTATGAGATCTTAACAGCATTAATTATGAAAGAAAAAAGTTGGCCTGACCTTTAAGTCCACACATCATCTTATCTCCTGAGTCGATGTCACGTCGCTGCCTGCGGGCTTACTGTGGAAAATGCCTCCTGTAGATGACATGTGGGTGCTGCGCCCTCCTCCTGATGAGAGTTACTTAATGGGTTCAATAAAATAATGTCCCTCAGATAACCTGAAGAATCCATTCTGGAACAAAGGAAGAAAATAAGACTTCTGAAGTACTTTCTCACGCTCTTTGTTTTTACACAACAGTTATTGAGAACAAAATCACAAAGGATCTTCAATGGTATTCCATCTGTACAGTGGGTACAAGGACAGCTACAATGGTAGAATGGTAGATCATTTTTGAGCATCAAAAAAAGTCACCATTACCTATGTAGTATGGGCACATGTTAAAAAATAAACAAAAAAGCACAAGAAATAAATACTAATAAATACTGGGAAGAAATGTATTACGTATCCTTCCACTCAGAAAAAGCATTCCCTGAGGACATATATATATATATATATATATATATATATATATATATATATATATATATATATATATATATATATATATATACAGTACTGTGCAAAAGTTTTAGGCAGGTGTGAAAAAATGCTGTAAAGTAAGAATGCTTTCAAAAATAGACATGTTAATAGATTATATTTATCAATTAACTAAATGCAAAGTGAGTGAACAGAAGAAAAATCTAAATCAAATCCATATTTGGTGTGACCACCCTTGCCTTCAAAACAGCATCAATTCTTCTAGGTACACTTGCACAAAGTCAGGGATTTTGTAGGCATATAGTCAGGTGTATGATTAAACAATTATACCAAACAGGTGCTAATGATCATCAATTCAATATGTAGGTTGAAACACAATCATTAACTGAAACAGAAACAGCTGTGTAGGAGGAATAAAACTGGATGAGGAACAGCCAAACTCAGCTAACAAGGTGAGGTTGCTGAAGACAGTTTACTGTCAAAAGTCATACACCATGGCAAGACTGAGCACAGCAACAAGGCACAAGGTAGTTATACTGCATCAGCAAAGTCTCTCCCAGGCAGAAATTTCAAGGCAGACAGGGGTTTCCAGATGTGCTGTCCAAGCACTTTTGAAGAAGCACAAAGAAACGGACAGCGTTGAGGACCGTAGACGCAGTGGTCGGCCAAGGAAACTTACTGCAGCAGATGAAAGACACATCATGCTTACTTCCCTTCACAATCGGAAGATGTCCAGCAGTGCCATCAGCTCACAACTCAGAAAACAGTGGGACCCTGGTACACCCATCTACTGTCCGGAGAAGTCTGGTCAGAAGTGGCCTTCATGGAAGACTTGCGGCCAAAAAGCCATACCTCCGGCGTGGAAACAAGGCCAAGCGACTCAACTATGCACGAAAACACAGGAACTGGGGTGCAGAAAAATGGCAGCAGGTGCTCTGGACTGATGAGTCAAAATGTGAAATATTTGGCTGTAGCAGAAGGCAGTTTGTTCGCCGAAGGGCTGGAGAGCGTACATGAATGAGTGTCTGCAGGCAACAGTGAAGCATGGTGGAGGTTCCTTGCAAGTTTGGGGCTGCATTTCTGCAAATGGAGTTGGGGATTTGGTCAGAATTAATGGTCTCCTCAATGCTAAGAAGTACAGGCAGATACTTATCCATCATGCAATACCATCAGGGAGGCATCTGATTGGCCCCAAATTTATTCTGCAGCATGACAACAACCCCAAACACACAGCGAAAGTCATTAAGAACTATCTTCAGCGTAAAGAAGAACAAGGAGTCCTGGAAGTGATGGTATGGCCCCACAGAGCCCTGATCTCAACATCATCGAGTCTGTCTGGGATTACATGAAGAGAGAGAAGCAACTGAGGCTGCCTAAATCCACAGAAGAACTGTGGTTAGTTCTCCAAGATGTTTGGGCCAACCTACCTGCCGAGTTCCTTCAAAAACTGTGTGCAAGTGTACCTAGAAGAATTGATGCTTGATGCTGTTTTGAAGGCAAAGGGTGGTCACACCAAATATGGATTTGATTTAGATTTTTCTTCTGTTCACTCACTTTGCATTTAGTTAATTGATAAATATAATCTATTAACATGTCTATTTTTGAAAGCATTCTTACTTTTACAGCATTTTTCACAGCTGCCTAAAACTTTTGCACAGTACTGTGTATATATATATATATATATATATATATATATATATATATATATATATATATATATATATATATATATATATATATGTTAAAACTTGTTTTATTTGCCATAAACGTTAAATTGAACATTAATGCTTTCACTATAGGGAATAGCTGTCAGCAATTGTTTAGGCTCTTATGACCACATCATCATAAACCACAATGTTCCTTTCTTACGGTATGTGTCTAATCTCATTAGGACAGGCTTTAACACTGTTTGTTTGAGCAGTTTCTGCTGTGAGATAGTCCAGATGTATCCTTGATTAAATACAGTAAACAGTCCTATAAACTCCCATGAAAACCTACAAGAACCTACATACAGCACTGCTACAGATACTGACACACTTTGCTATAAACATAGCATTTGGTTGCTTCAAATGAAAACAGACAGAGAGCAGACCTCCCATGATCCTAATAACATGAGCAATGCCCTTTGTTTTCCTTCTGGTGATCTGTCGTAACTGTTTTCTTCTACCACGACAAAACAAGTTCATTTGACTGATCCATTGAAAAACTAAGCAGTGATCAACTATTTCACTGAGATTCTTCATTAAATCTTTACCGTGCCCATGACAAGATCCCTTTGCGAGTTATATTGCTATAAAGAAAGCATGCAGGCCAGTTTACTGCTGTTTTCCTTTTTCTTGGTTGTAACCATATTCTCGGCTTGCACATCACTCGCTACTAAGTCCTTAGCAACAGTCACATATGTGTAACAAACAGTGAGTCTGAGTTTGGATGACGTGAATCTAAATTCAGCTGGATGCAGACACCACAACAACCTCAACAAGAGTTTAACTATTGTATGAATACATGTGATTTTACATTTCTTAAGCATTTGCTTTTTGTTACTAAATGTAGTACTATACATAAACTAAAATGAAACCCAGTAAAAGAAAAAAAACTTAATTACATCAGTAATTTGTAATATATTAATACATTATTGCTTTATAGCATTAGAAACATGAGCTGAATGCTGTTTTAGGCAAATTAAATACAGTTAAATTGAAACAAATTGCTCATATTTTAATAAAACTAAAATATTTTAAGTAGGATGTATAATTGTTTTTAAAAACACAAATAAGTTGCAGAACTTGGCAGATTGTTATATTGCTCAAAAGTCATTTTAACCACTCCTAAAACCTTCCATGTCAATAAATGATAACCACCATCCAGATTTCTCTCCAGTGCTGTAAAATGCTCTATAAAACCCAGCTTTGGCTTTATGCCCAGGGTAGCAGAATGTCCAAAATCTTCAGGGCACAGACAGCAATGCTGGCAATGGAATGATTTACATTAAGCTAATAAACACGTAAAATGTACCTTCTTCAGTGATAAAATGGTCCATCCTGCAACTCTGGCTTAGCTGACAAGAATGGAACTATCATGGCAATTTAACCCACCAAATAATTATACTTTTATAATTAACAAAAGCTTAATTATGAATACCTGTACAGGAGCTATATGCAAGACATGCACAAAATCATTTAACAGAATCGTGAAGCAACTCACCAGAATGGAAAACACCAAATTACTCAGTGACTGGTGTCTGATTCAGGCTTTTCTCAAGAGCTCAAACAATTTACAACTTTTTGTAGCAAGAGAAACAGCGCTGCGTTTCACCGTTTGTTTACATGCCATTTTGTAACAATGAGGTGCACTTGTGAAAATCAGGCAATGATATGATGACAGTTCTGGAAAGATTGAACCAATCAGTGTGCCTTAAGACACATTAGAAAAGATGGAATAAGCCATTTGAATGTAATTTTAATGATGATGATGTTATCAGCTTACAAAACAGTACTGTATCAGTTGTGAAAATATCGCTAGCGGTGCCAAAAGGTGTTCAACATACAGCTGGTTCATTTGTCCATCTGGGAGTGGGTGAAAGCCGGACTCAGACAAACCTGCCTGGACAGGGCACTGAAACAATGTGAAACATCTTGAAAACTATGTAACACAATTATTCCTCTATAGTTTACATATTTAAAAACAAAGTAATATCAGTACAGTTGTCCCGCATTATACCGCCTCCCTTTATAACGCCACCCTCACATACCGCCAGCTATTCTCTCTGAACAAATGTCACCAATATAAAAACCCGTTATATCACCACCTGCCAACTTCCCATCCAAGCAAACGTAAGTATAAGCATTGTAGCATCAGCGAAATAATCATGGCCAATTAAAACAACAAAGTTATGCAGTTAACATTTGACTCGCTTTCCTAATTCGTTGTTAACTGAACGTTTATACCAATATCATAAACACTCCCGCTCCCAAAGCAAAACAGTACAAAATGGCGAGTCGACCCTACGTTTAACACCAGAGCAAAGAAACAAATCTGCATGTATGCATCTGAAAATAAGAAAGCAAGTCAGTAAGACTGGCGTGGTGACTGTTCTACCCCACAGCTTGGCTGTGTGTGTGTGTGTGTGTGTGATTTTTCTTCTACTGCTCTTTGCAGTTTAAAAAATATATATAACAACAACAGCAACAACTAGACAACGTGTGCTTCCTCCACTGAGGCCTGGATCTACCTTGCCCCACTGTTGAGTAGGCTGTCTCGGCCCACCCACCTCGATGCATTGGGCCTTCAGAAAAAAAAAACACAGAAGTACCTCCTTTCTTTCTCTTAGCAGTACAGCCCACGCCTATCGCAGCTCTTTGAGCCTGTGCTCAGAGCTTCAGACCCACGATACCTTCGATACCCTCGCTGCCCGGCACCTCTGTGCCTCAGCACTCCACTGGTTAACAGCCCCCAGTGCTTCGCACCCTCGGGCCTCACAGCCTCAGATCCCCAATACCTTCGGGACCCTTGGTGCTTCAGCACCCTCGGTGCGTCTTGCTCTAGTTTTAGGCCCTCTGCACTTCGATGCCCTCAGGACCTCGAGCATCGGTGCCTCGATGCTTCAGCGTTAGGCGCACTGGTTGTTCGCTGCCCTCTGTGCTTTTGCCACCTTAGGGGCCTCAAAGCCCCAGCTCCTCGGTTCCCTTGGTGTTTTGGTGGTTCGCCACCCTCAGTGCCTCGATGCTTCTGTTTCTGGGCGCCCTTGAGCAATCAGTTTTTCGGTCACTTGTGCCTCGGTACTGGACACCTCGTGCACGTGGTGTGACCTTGACGGCAAGCATGCCTAAGTTTCATGCATGCACGTCCTGCGCGGGGCAGCTTCCTCCAGAGGACAAGAGGACCTCGCCTTTACCGGTAGTCGCCGGGACATTTCAAAGCCAGACTTGGCTGTGGCTGTGGAAGACCAGGGCATAATCTCAATCGCGGCCTCCTGGGATGGTAGCTCCTTCCCTCAAGATGAGGAGGAAGGAGATGTTCAGGAGCTAACCTTCGGGACGGGTCCCGCTCGAGGCAACCTTAGATGCTGGGCTTTCCCCTCTTCCAAGCTCGATCCGGCGTTTATGGAGTGAGCCTCCAAGTTCCTCCAGGTACATTGGACAGTAGCGCCCGAACCACGCCAGTCCGTCTTCAGGGTGTAGGCTTCATTGCCCGGCCTCGGCGTCGAGTGTGGTGAAAGAAAGCAACCCCGCTGGCTTTATTTTGTTTAAACGATTAAACAAAATAAATGCAGGTCTACTTTAGAAAAACCTTATTGCTATCTGACATTGTTAAGAAGAGTTCTACAAAATACTTTTATCACATCCCTGCTACACCAACCACAAATTGAGTCTGACAGTGGTGAACATTACTGGATTCCAAAAACGTTGATTTTGTAACTGTCTACACCAAAAAAAAAGAGGTTATTTTACTTCAAAGGCAGGAGAAATGTGCTTGAGAAATGTGTGCCAGATTGATTTCTGGCCAAATCCCAGTCTAGCTGCAATCAATCTTAAAGAGGTACTGTGGCGTCGCAGGCCTTCAAACTAATAACTCACAAGACAGCCCTTGATAAGAGGTAACCCTGGGACACGTACAGGGATAGATTACTGAACTGCAGTTTCCAATTAGTGCTAGTTATATTCACTGCTACACAGAACCCTGACAGACTACTAAACACTGTTATCTGTTCCTTAAATAATAATCCAGCTCAGTGAATGCTGTCACATATACTGACATTTTAAGATTGCATGACAATATTACCAAATATAGCAAAATAGCTCATAGATTTATATTACTCTCCAGAACCTTCAAATACCAATAAAGGCAAAATAGTAGGTCATTAAAATGTAGGTTTTGCAAAAGGAACAGGTTCATGATGTTTCAATAAGGAGCCTGAGTCAGCTTAAAACAAATAGGTAATTTTATTTCTGAAATTATCTAATAATGATAAATGAAATTAATACCAAATTCACTAAAGCACTATTTTAAATATATACTGCATATTTAACTGTGATTCACAGGTTTCTTAATTGGCAATACATTTCAGCATTTTGTTTTTATATTTTCTAGGTAAATAATCCAGGCTCATTTTATTCTTCAAGTGCAATCAAGCCATTTACAGCAGTGTGTCACACAGAATGGACCATTATGCAGTAAAATTAGTTGTGACATGCAAAACATAATTATGTGTTGGCTTTTGTATGATCAATCACAAAGTGTGGATTTAGATTTAATTCAAATTGATTAGCATTGCATCTTACATAGTTTCTAGCAATGTATTAATTTATTTTAATTTCCAATATTTTTTTCTTTATGCCTTTCTTTAATAATATCTAAGTTTTCAAAGAGCACTGTATTCTACTGATAATTCTACCAACTTTCTTTCTTGGATGGCTCTTCTTTGCCTTTTTATGCAATGTAATTATCTACACTTAGAACTTGCATTCTTATTAGTGGACTATATAATAAGTAAAAAACTAGTAGACAAGTAAGCCATAACACATTACAGCAAAAACAAAACAGCCCTACTATTGGAATATTTTATACACACATACTGAAAGCAGCTATTCCCTAAACATTACGCCCTTTAAATCTTATTTGTTTATTATTATTTGTTTATTTAGCAGGCCTTTATCCAAGGCGACTTACAGAGACTAGGGTGTGTGAACTATGCATCAGCTACAGAGTCACTTACAATTCCGTCTCACCTGAAAGACGGAGCACAAGGAGGTTAAGTGACTTGCTCAGGGTCACACAATGAGTCAGTGGGATTTGAACCGGGACCTCCTGGTTACAAGCCCTTTTCTTTAACCACTGAACCACACAGCCTCCCATACTTTTCATAAGGTGCTGACTATGCATCGCACACTGAGTGCCATCAGTTCTGAATTTATATTGTGAGTGAGATTATAAAAAAATTGGGAATTGATAGTGTCTGAATAATAAATGCAAGAATAAAACACAATAAAATCCTGAAATATCAGTTGGGAGAAAACAAGATGGCACCCACTTCAATTTCAACAGTTGCTGACAGACACTCTTTAATCTTCTTCACAAGTTAAGCAGCCCCTCCAGACCTACCTCCTCAGCAGCGCCTTGTTGTGGGATTTTATCATGCCTCTTAGCTATTGCATTTCCTGCATCTGCCATTGCCTGAACCAACTATAAAATTATAAATAAAATAATATATGGTGCTGAATATGATACAAGCAGATGTGTACTCAGCTGCAGTAAGCATGATTTGACCTCTTGATTTGACCTCTACAGAGACTGTAGTCTGGGGCAAAAACAAAAACAATGAAAAACAGTTTCCCTCTGTGAGCAAATCACACACTTGTCCCCCACAGGCTGAATGACACTGCGAAATGCACTAGTTGCCACAATGGTGTACAGAATTCTCCATTGCAGGTCCCCTAACTTCTTCTGCAGTGATGGCTTATAGACACCACCAGGCAGGTGAGAGAGTCTTCTACCCCCAGCTTCTCACGCCAGTGTGTGGAAGATCCTTTAAAGGAATCGTAGTGCCTAATGTTTACACAAGACCTTTCTTCTCAATTGCACTGAACTGAAAGCTGCCCTTGTCCCAAAGTGAAGCAGTCTCCTGGGGTGTCACTGCACTGCTCTACAGCCGGCTCAACCTGCAGCTCTAACATTGGGGCCTCTGACTCCAGGCTGCTGACCCCTGTGAAAAAACCCTTAACACATCCTGCCCATCACTGACTGGGCAGCTCGGACCTGCTGTAAAACCCCACTGACCTAACTCCCAGAGCAGAAGCCAGAGACTCTGCAGACTTCCACAGTCACCCGTAAATCGAACGGGTGGCCACATTTAAAAAAAAAAAAACAACATTAAAAAGAGAAGAAAAACTGCTGCATCTAAAAGTGGTCACACGGGCAGGGTTATGAACTAAAGGCTCTTCTAAAGGCCAGTACAAACCCACTGATTTCACCTCCGTCTCACTGCCAAGCATTAAAAATCCCTAATAGAACCCATGCAGAACTGTCATGTCCAGCTTCTCCACTGCCATTTAAAGAGCGGTCTTGTCTAATTTAGCCCACTTACCCTGGAAAGGAAAGTGAAGACCAGAACTCGCTAGGGGAGGTCCTCAGGCATGTACAGCAGCCTCTGTAGAGACTGGAGTGTAAATGCTGCCACCCTGCTACAAACATCAATTAAACCCTGTCCCTCCTCCTCAACTGGGAAGTACAGCACACTTTGTTTTTCCTGTGCAGCCCATCCCAAATAAATTGCAAAATGGTAAGTTTCTTTTATCAGCAACACAGCATTGAAGTGACCAGGTTACTGATCACTAACACTATAGGACATTTTGGTGATGAGCCATTTCCAGCTCTGCAGCCTGCCCTTCATCAGAGTAAGCACTCCATCCCAATTATCTTTAGCTGCTCCTACCCCATCTACATATACTCCCAGATATTTATACACTTTCCTGTTCCATTGTAATCTTACTGGTAAACTACATTATCTATGTTTTAATGCAAACTAGAAGTGGGAGACTTCAAACCAGGCTCCAATTTGATGCATCTATCCACCAATATATAATCGAAGTTTGGGAAACGCAAGGGACGGATGATCAATAATCAATGCATCGACTAATTGTTGCATCTCTGTTGGTATTTCATTTCTGTGTTTTGCTCTGTAAAACCCTTAGTGTTTCTATAGCGGTAACAAATGTAAACAATTTCTTAGAAACAAAGGTAATGCATTTAAGATAACTGATATTTCATACCTATATGGTGCTCTTTAATGGGTGTTTTCTATTTCTTCCTAAAATGATTTCTTCCTAAAATCAAGATTCCCTGAAGTTGCCTTTTCTTTGATATAAACATATTGACATAATTCAGATTTCAGTAGCTCCTGCACTCTGCTGTTTTGCAGTTTAGAATTACAGCACATTACACTAGCCTCTGTCTTGTGTCTACCAAGACTACACACTGAAAAGACACATTCCTCAGGACAGGGGTTTCAGTCTTGACATTCAGAATCGTTTATTAGCTTGGTGACATGGTATACTTTTTTAATGGTATAGTAACATTAAATACAGCAATGAAATCGATAAACAGCCTTGTGAAACACTGCCTGAATACTGTCACGAGGTTTCTACTGCAGCAGCCTGTCTACTGGAAAATCTTAGTCATGTTTTCTTTGTTCATCATTAAGCATGTTATGTATAATCTATTTATGTATCCCTACTTTTTATCTACATTTATGAACTGTGACAAAGCTTGTTCTTTCTCTGTGACTTTGTCATTTCTCTCTGGATCTTTAACACAGTCTTCAGTGTAAGCAGCACTCAGTACCAGTCAGTGGGTTTTAAACTGGGCAGTACCTGTATGTTTATTATTATAGTCAGCATCCCATTGGAAAAGGTTAGCTGTATTCAAAATAAAACAAAGCAAAAACAAAAACCTAAATCTGTGCTGGAGCGCTAACTGAACCTTCAAACAATTCCTAACTATCAAGCAGACAGCTAAGCCATTTACTGTTTTAACAAAACAATGTTCCGATGAACACAGATGACATATATTCCAATTGTTCAAACCTTCTCTTGTATTCACTGGGTCTACACACACAGCCCCTACACAGAGACCCTGGGTGCGTTCACGAGACGCAGACTTTGCTAAGTCTGCGCAGATTCTGCAAAGATTCTGAAAATTCATTGGCTACTTGCTCGATTCTGTGCAGAATCTGCGAGAATGGCGAAAGTCTGCGTGGCGTGAAAGCCCCCATCTTCATTGTCAGACCTGTTTTTACCTGCCTGCTTAATTACAGGCAGGTGTCCCTCAGGAAACTCAGGGTTTCTGATACTTGCCAAGAGGCATTCTGGGAAATGTAGTCTTGACCCCTTTCCTTAAACGCCCAGGACTACATTGTCCTTTTTCAGTTACTTCCCTTTCTTTACTCTAAAGAGTACAAACTCTGCATTATTCTGGGTCTTATATTTAATTATGATTTATTTATTTGGCAGATATCCAAGGTGGGTTATATATCTTCCCTCAATAACCAGCAGGTCAGAATCTTTAAGTCTGTTGAAATTGGAGTCAGTGATATTGTTTAAAATGTTGTCATTACTGCAATGATGCTACAGACATCTAAAATTGCTCAGCCATTTATTCACAATTGCTACACTCGGCACAGAAGTTGAGTTACTGAAGCAGATAACAGCTGTGCTAGGCTCAGGTGTTTTGCAAATATCTCTGAAAACAGATCTGTCACCAAAGTTCTTTTATATCTCCCTTAATTCTAAATGCATACATTGAATAGTATAACAACTACAGAGACAGAAGCTTCTTGTCTTGAAAGAGAAATCTGTCTTAATGTTGTCCAGCTGATATTTCGGTTACTTTGGGGTAAGGATAGTTTGTTTGTGGCACAAGTATAAAAAGTCCTATTTTGCTTTATTAACCATTCATTCAAAAGTACTGTGTAAGTACAATATTATACACTGTTTAAAGATTGAAAGGCCCACCTACTGTACCTATGAATCTATGCTTTGTTGTGAAATACAAAAGTTACACAGATACATGACAAAAGTTTAGTTAACCCCGCCCCTCACCACATCACTATGGGCCCAATTTTGATAACACGGTGGCAAGCGCAAGGGCAATGCTGAAAGTCACTGCTGTAGCGCTGCAGGAGTGGTCTGTCCCAAGAGAGCGATTGTGATCAGAATAATTCAACACCAGGTTGCTCAGCAATGTTGAATTGAGAAAAAGAATAAGCAGCGCCAGCTCAATGTTATCTGTATCCAACATGGAAGAGACACCATCGCAGCATGAAGTGGCATTTGGCAGCACATAAGAAACTCATAGACAATGAAAGGAATGCTTCACACCACAGGACTAGATATTTTTGCAGGAGGTTGAAGCAAGGAGAATAAAATTATATGGCAAAATCGCTGACCTGAGGACTGTATTGTAGTCTACTACCTGAACGATCCAAACATCTGAAACACAATTTACATTTTAAATGTACCCAATGACAGATTGAGCAGAGGTGATGATTATACATGTGTTCAGCAGGAGTAAAAGAAAGAGAAAAAGAAAATCAACCGATTATGATAGACACATGGAGATGTATTTTTGCTTTTTTCATATCCTGAATGCGTAGACATATCTCCACTTTTGAGCCTGCAGCCACATCACCGTAGATTCTGATCATGTCAGATCTCAGAAGCTAAGAAGGTTGAGTCAAGGAAAATCAAAGAGCTGCAATAAGTGGTAACATTGGTTGGAGGCACCTCTGGGCCAGAATGTAACCAATACCTTACCATAGGAGGTATTTAGTCCATCAGATGAGACAAACCAAAGGTCTTGTATGCTCTGTGGACATTAAAAAGAGCAATTTAAATGTTAAATTATATATATTTTAGTGAAGATAGTGGCTTCAGTAGCTTAGCTAAACTCCTCTTCACTTCTGATACTCTCAAATCAGGTCATTAAACTTCCTGCTTGCTATATCCCAGTTGCTGTATCCTCTGTCCTGCTCAATTATCATGGGTGTGCAGCATATGTTGTCCTGCATATGAACTCAGCATATTTTAAAACACTGTCACAAAGACGGCAGCAGTGGGTGACGTCAGACCAGAAACAGGAAGTAACACACAACAGACAGTGAGGTTGGTGAAGCTGAGCACTTGGTTGTGCTCAGCATTTAATAAACAAAATAAAAGAACACAAAAACAGCACACGGCACTTTCGCCAAAATAAACAGGTAAACAAAACGAACACACACTAACAAACAGGGACGAACAAACACGGTGAGTAAAAACACTTATTCTTCTTATATTTATCCTCCTTCTCCACACCCGTTCTCCACTCTCGAACACCCAACCCCGAGTGAATGAAACGTGCATCTATTTATACTGTTGTGCTGGGATTCAATTACTAATTAATTATTCACTTGAATCCCAGCACGTGAATTAATTACGTGCAACCTCGTGCTCACATATTAAATACTTTAAATGCACGTGCAGTGATGTGCAATCCGTGCCTAAATACAATTACATCTTAAATAACTCGTGCTGCACACACCCATTTATATCCCGTGCAGCCATCTCTATACACCAACATTAACACACGCAACATGCAACATATAACACACACATGCACACAGGGCGGGGCACATTGCCACATATACCCCCTTGTGCGCAGCACAAATGGCCTCAACGGCCACCTCCCCTTAAAACCCAGCAGTCCAGGACAAAGTCTCGGGCTGGGAAGGGAGGCTTCAGTGGGCCCATGGCTGGCAATGCTGTCAGCACCCCTGCCGGTAGTGGCACGGCTGACAGCATGCTGGTCCACTCCTGCAGCGAAATTGCTGCGGGGATGCTGGTCTCCTGACCTCTCCCCTTTCTTCGTAGCCGGTAGCTCCCTCCTGTGGGGCTCCGCCACAAGAACTCCTGCAGCGAAACTGCTGCTGGGGAAAGTGGTCTCCTGACCTCTCCCCTGTCTTTGTAGCCGGTAGCTCCCCTTTCTGGGGCTCCGCCCCGCACTCCTGTGGTGGAGGTGCGGGAAGCAGAGACAGCTCCTGCTGTTCTGCTCCTGGCAGTGGCGGAGGCAGAGGCAGCTCCTGCTCCTCTGCTCCTGGCGGAGGTAGAGGCAGCTCCTGCTCCTCTGCTCCTGGCAGTGGCGGAGGCAGCAGGTATTCACCCTCTGCTGGTGGAGGTGGGAGGGGCAAGCAGTCCTCCCACGACAATGAAGGCGGAACCAGCAGGTATTCACCTTCTGCTGGTGGAGGTGGGAGGGGCAAGCAGTCCTCCCACGACAAAGGCGGTGGAACCAGCAGGTACTCACCCTCTGCTGGCGGAGGAGGCAGAGGCAGCTCCTGCTGCTCTGCTCCTGCGGTGGAGGCAGAGGCAGCTCCTGCTGCTCTGCTCTTGGAGGTGGCGGAGGCAGAGGCAGCTCCTGCTCCTCTGCTCCTAGTGGAGGAAGCGGTGGAGGTGGGAGCAGCGTGTAGTCTCCTGGCGATGGAGGTGCGAGCAGCGTGTAGTCTCCTGGCGATGGAGGTGCGAGCAGCGTGTGGTCTCCTACTGTTGCAGGGGACTGGTGCGGCTCCGCCTCTCTTGCAGGGGACTGGTGCGGCTCTCCCGCTCTTGCAGGGGACTGTGGTGGAGGCCGAGGCAGCTCCTGTTCCTCTCCTCCGGGTGGTGATGGTGGGGAAGTGATACCAGCAGACGTTCACACTCTGCTGGTGGATGGGAACCCAGCAGGCATTCACCCTCTGCTGGGGACACGGGGACAGCAGGCATTCTTCCTCTGCTGGGGACACGGGGACAGCAGGCATTCTTCCTCTGCTGGTGGACACGGGGACAGCAGGCATTCTTCCTCTGCTGGGGACACGGGGACAGCAGGCATTCTTCCTCTGCTGGTGGACACGGGGACAGCAGGCATTCTTCCTCTGCTGGTGGACATGGGGACAGCAGGCATTCTTCCTCTGCTGGTGGAGGTGGAACCAGCAGGCATTCTCCCTCTGCTGGCAGCTTGGGTCCTAGGGCTGTGGAAGCCCCGACTTCCCTCTCTTGGGCTGTGGACGCACCGACTCCTCCCTTTTGGGCTGTGGACGCACCGACTCCTCCCTTTTGGGCTGTGGACGCACCGACTCCTCCCTTTTGGGCTGTGGACGCACCGACTCCCCCCTCTTGGGCTTAGGGACGTTCGGGCTCCTCCCACTCAGGCGTAGGGACGTTCGGGCTCCTCCCACTCAGGCGTGGGACGTTCGGGCTCCTCCCACTCAGGCGTAGGGACGTTCGGGCTCCTCCCACTCAGGCGTAGGACGTTCGGGCTCCTCCCACTCAGGCGTAGGACGTTCGGGCTCCTCCCACTCAGGCGTAGGACGTTCGGGCTCCTCCCACTCAGGCGTAGGACGTTCGGGCTCCTCCCACTCAGGTTGTGGATGCTCAGGCTCCTCCTCATAACTGCGGAAGGGACAGACGGCAAAGTAATGCTGCTGGTTACAGAGGGGGCACAACAGTGGTGACCTACAGCTCCTCGGGTGCCTGGCCCTGATGTACTCCTCCTCCTCCCTGTCCCTCGCTTCCCGGTCCTTCTTCCACCTCATCCTCTCTTCCTTTTTCCCCTTTTTTTTTCTTTTTTTTTTTTAAACAACAAATTGCGGTGTCCGCTCTGGCCTGAGTCCTGGAGGCGCTGTAGATCCCACTCAGGACACCACGTGTCACAAAGACGGCAGCAGTGGGTGACGTCAGACCAGAAACAGGAAGTAACACACAACAGACAGTGAGGTTGGTGAAGCTGAGCACTTGGTTGTGCTCAGCATTTAATAAACAAAATAAAAGAACACAAAAACAGCACACGGCACTTTCGCCAAAATAAACAGGTAAACAAAACGAACACACACTAACAAACAGGGACGAACAAACACGGTGAGTAAAAACACCTTATTCTTCTTATATTTATCCTCCTTCTCCACACCCGTTCTCCACTCACGAACACCCAACCCCGAAAGTGAATGAAACGTGCATCTATTTATACTGTTGTGCTGGGATTCAATTACTAATTAATTATTCACTTGAATCCCAGCACGTGAATTAATTACGTGCAACCTCGTGCTCACATATTAAATACTTTAAATGCACGTGCAGTGATGTGCAATCCCGTGCCTAAATACAATTACATCTTAAATAACTCGTGCTGCACACACCCATTTATATCCCGTGCAGCCATCTCTATACACCAACATTAACACACGCAACATGCAACATATAACACACACATGCACACAGGGGCGGGGCACATTGCCACAAACACTCACACAAGCATACACTGTACTTGACAGACAAACAGAATAGGTATCAACAAAGTCTTTCCTTTTCATTCAAAGCCTACTCTGAGGGGTAAAAAATAAAGTTTCTACAGACAGGGACACATCTAAACATGTATCTTCATCTAAAGAGGAAGCAAAACAGTCTTACAGTCCTCTCAAAGGAACCAGTGGCAAATTCATTTTGCAAAACATTTTCTGCAACTGCCCCAGGACTCTGTTCCAACAGGTCAACATATTTGCAATGCTACTGTACAACTGTTTGCATGCTTGACACTACCAGATCAATTCAATGACAAAATAGTATAATAGTATGCTATGTAATCTATGAATGTAATTACAATTATGGGATTTGCAATAGTTTGTGATGCATCATTGGACAATATTTGGAATTAGCCTAAAATGTACAGTGTAGCTGAATATGAACATACAAGGTAAAAACATAAAAAGCTGTTGGCCGAAAAACAATGGATCTAAAGGTCACAGGGACCATGTATACAGTGCTACCCTGTTATAACATGACCTGTTATAGTGTGGAATCAGTTATAGCATGGTAAGTTCATGGCTCCCATTTCCCCCATAATGCAATTTGACTCGCAAACGTTGGGTGACCATTCCAGATATACAGTACGAAGCATGGCAGACCACAGATAACCTAAATATTTCTCTGTTAAAATGAAACTCAAGCAGCAGTTTCAAAAGATATACATGTTGCAGGATCTACATTGCGTGGATGGCTAAAAGACGAAGAAAAACAAAGAGGTTTTTTCTTCATAAGATTGAGCCCAAAGAGGGCTGCTCTAGGAAAAAAAAATCAGTGCTAAAGTGTGAGACAAGCTGCTGTGTGAATGTGCTACTGTGAGAGTGCAAGACTGTTTGTGGTTTTTGGTGTGGCCCAGGCTAACAGGGGCTGGGAATAAGCGTCCCAATAAACGGTGGATTCAAGTACCTGCAAATTGTGTGTGTCTCCTTCCTTCATTTTCCACCATACGCTACAATATTAATTTGGCTTGTGGACATTGTAAATTATTTTGGGAACAAAAATGCCAACCTTCGTTATAAGGTGGAACACAAATAACACAGTCTCCTAATTGTGGACCCCGACAACTGCATTATACCGGGTACATATATATATACTGTGAGCCAGCTCACAGATTCACCAGCAGGAGGCGTTCATGGCAGGCTAGGAACAAGCCCACAGGTGTGGCAGATAATACAATGATAGACCTGTGGTCAGCATACTTGCCTGCCATGACGTCAAGGAGTTAACGGGTAAACAGGCTGCAGGTGTGGTTAGGTAGGGGACCAAGGTGGTACCATGGTTAATTCCCATTAGCCTAAATTGGCCCGCACCTGTAGCCTGTAACCATCCAATTGCCAGATGGTGCAGCACCCTTTAAAAGAAAGCCTTCCCAGCCAGTCAAGGTTGGCTTCTAACCAGTGAGCAGCGTGAGGTTATCCACAACCAAGACGGACCGTCAATATAAAACAGAAGCTGAAGCCAACAACCAACCTGGTAAAACCCTGGAACAAAGTAACTGGATGTGGTGAACGGTCCAGTTAGTTTACATTTTGTTTTTTGGGTTATACAAATCCTGTTTGAACTGTTTGTTTTTACATCGCATCTCACAGCGAGAATGATATTTTCTGTTGTGAAGTAAGCGAGGAAGTTTATTTTTGTGTTTTTGTGAAGTTTATTAAACAAACTTGGATTGGAAACTATTGTCTGCTTTGTCTGTGTGCACCCACACGCCCACAAGTGGTACCAGAAGTGGGGCAGTGTCACACAGAGAATCAAGTCAGCCAGCCAGCATGTTTCCGTTAACCCCAATGTCACGGAAGACATCCAGGGGACAGAGGGAGCAGTCGGGCCCGTGGTAGTAGGGCCAGGGGAACTAGCCAGTACTGTACAGCATTTGTTAGCAGCCATGCAGCAACAGCAGCTACAATTCCAGGACATTATTCTGAAGTCAATAGGGTCTCATCGACCTACTGGACCCAACCAGGTGCTAACTAAAATGACACCAGAAGATGATATGGAAAGCTACCTGAGGGTCTTTGAGCCGCATCGCTGAACGAGAGAGCTGGCCAAAAGCGGAATGGGCAACCATCCTAGCTCCGTTCCTCTGTGGGGAGGCGCAGAAAGCCTATTTCGATCTGGACCGAGAGGCCGCTATGCGACTATCCCCAGCTGAAGACGGAGATCCTGGCCAGACTGGGGTGACCACGGTGGTCCGAGCCCGGCGGTTTTATGAGTGGCGCTACGACCCTGAGCGTCCCGGTCGCTCCCAGTTGTTTGACCTCCTACACCTGGCGAAGAAGTGGCTTCACCCAGAACTCAACTCAGCGGGACGGGTGGTTGAGTTACTGGTGATGGATAAGTTTGTCCGAGCCTTCCCGCTGCAGCAAGGGAACGAGTGGGGAAGCAGACCCCAGTACTTTGGATGCCACCATGGCCGCATTGGAACGCTATACAGCAGCGCTGGCTTTGGTACAGCCGGATCAGCCAGTCCAAGAGAAAAGAGTGACCAGGGCACCCAAGCAACCCTCCAACCTAATCCCGAATGAGTCACCCCGAGGTGATCTCCGAGAGAGCCACAGGGACCCCGAAGGAACTATCCGGGGAGCAGGGTCCACCTGTTGCTACCTCGGACTACAGGGAAGCCATCAGGTGCTTTAGATGCGGCACTACTGGACATATCGCCAGACATTGCAGGAAGAAATCTCCGAAAGGATGGACGCCAGTCACAGCCAGAGCGTCCCCTGTCTCCAAACCAGCCCGGTGAGTACTGATCCTTTTATTGTTTCAGTGCGGGTGGAGGGTCAAGATGCGGTTGCATTGATAGACTCTGGTAGTTCAGAGACATTAGTCACAAGGGACCTAGTACCCTTGGAGAGGTATACGCAGGAGAGTAAGGATGTGTATATCCGATGTATCCATGGTGACATTAAGCCTTACCCCACAGTAGTAATCGGGTAGAGATAGCAGGCCAACAATTTTTAGTGAAAGTTGGCGTAGTTCCTAGCCTACCAGTTGCAATGATTATTGGGAAAAACTGTCCGCAGTTTTACAGTTGGTTAGGGTAGGAGCAGGGTTACTGGGGCAGGTGGAGGAGCTCCAACCGTCCACCTCACTTCAGAATCCTGAACCAGAGAGGGAGCTTTTTCCTTTCCATAACGAGGTTATAACGCCGCCTACTGGCTTAAAAGAAAACTAGGTCTCAGAAAGGGAAGGACGGGAGAAAATTTCTAGCCAAACAGAAACACACAAACACACAACCCCAGGCCAGTAATCCTCAGCCGCCCTCCGTCTTGCCAGAGCCAATCGAACCAGAAGATTTTTTCCAGCAAGCCATTGAGTTGGATAGAGAAAACTTTAAACAAGCCCAAGTGGGGGACGAAAATCTAAAAGTAGCTTTTGAGCAGGCAGTGGTGGCGGATGAGGAGTATTGGAGAGATGCTGGGGAGAGGCCTACTCCACATTTTTTACTAAATAAGGGGTTATTATATCGGGTAATACGAGGGTCCATTCCAGGGGAACACACCCACCAATTATTAGTACCACGCACACAGCGGAAAACGGTATTAAACCTGGCACATGTACACTTACTTGGGGGGCATTTGGGAACAGATAAAACGAGGGCTAGGATTCTGCACAGGTTTTACTGGTTAGGGGTGTGGCGTGATGTGGCTGACTTTTGTGAAGCGTGCCCTGAGTGTCAGCGGGTGACCAGCAAGAAACCGCCTAAAGCCCCACTAATCCCCATGCCGATCATAGAGATCCCATTTGAGAGGATTGGGATAGATCTAATAGGGCCCCTTCCTAAAACTAAGTCTGGTTTTGAGCATGTGTTGGTCATGGTAGACTATGCCACACGCTACCCCGAGGTGGTACCGCTACGGAACACCTCGGCCAAAGTTATAGCACAGTCCTTGCTACATATTTTTGTAGGGTGGGGTTACCCAAGGAGGTCCTGACCGACCAGGGCACCCCTTTTATGTCTCTGGTGTTTAAAAAGCTCTGTGCCCTCCTGAAGGTTAAAACTTTACGCACTTCCGTTTACCACCCACAAACCGATGGGTTGGTGGAACGTTTTAACCAAACGTTGAAGCAGATGTTACGGAGGGTCACTGTTAACCAACCGCGGGAATGGGATGTCTTTCTACCTTACCTCATGTTTGCCTATCGCGAAGTTCCACAGGCGTCCACTGGGTTCAGCCCATTCGAGCTTGTGTTTGGGCGACAGCCCAGAGGGCTTCTGGATGTGCTACGGGAGGCATGGGAGGCGGAGCCAACTAGGGGACAAGCGGTTCCTGAATACATAACCTTACTGCGGGTAGGCTAGCAGAGATGGCAGACCTGGTGTCCAGCAATCTCCAGGAAGTGCAGGGAGCACAACAGCGTCAATATAACAAAGGAGCTCGGCCGTGAATTTCAGGTGGGCTGACAAGGTATTGGTGCTCGTCCCGTCCGATCCCCATAAGTTTCTGGCACAATGGAGGGGCCGGTAGAAATTGTAGAAAAGATGGGCCCAGTGAATTACAAGGTGCATCAGCCAGGGAGGCGTAAGCCTCATCAAATATATCATATTAACCTTTTAAAACCCTGGAAAGACCGGGATTGTTTTTTTCAGACAACCTGACATGGAAGAGAGTGAGGCGCGACCCGGGGTTCCCTGACTGTAGCCACCGGCGGCCAACTGAATAAACAGCAGCAGGCCGAGCTGGATAGGCTGATACAGGGTAACGGAGCGGTCTTTTCAGACCTCCCAGGGTCCACACACCTCTTCCAGCACCGGATCGAGACCGAACCGGGAGTAAAGGTACAGCAAAGGTACATTAGGGTACCCGAGGCTAGACGGGAAGTCATGCGCAATGAGGTGCGTAAAATGCTGGACTTGGGGTTATCCGGGAGTCACGCAGTGAGTGGTGCAGCCCTGTGGTCATGGTGGATAAACCAGATGGTTCAGTTCGATTTTGCATAGATTTCAGGAAACTGAATGTGGTATCTAAATTTGATGCTTATCCCATGCCCCGGTGGATGAGTTACTGGAGCGGTTGGGGACCGCCCAGTATATCTCTACCCTGGATTTAACCAAGGGCTACTGGCAGGTACCGTTGTCCCCAAGCTCCTGCGAAAAGACGGCGTTTGCCACCCCTGACGGCTTATTTGAGTTTGTGGTTCTGCCTTTCGGTCTTCACGGAGCCCCTGCTACTTTTCAGCGGTTAATGGATCAGGTGCTGCGCCCTCACACTGCATATGCCGGAGCCTATTTGGATGATGTCGTCATCTTTAGTGATGACTGGCAGACTCACCTACAAAGGCTTCAAGCAGTACTGGACTCCATACGTGAGGCCGGATTGACAGCTAACCCAAAGAAATGTAGGTTAGCCTTCTCTGAAACACAATATCTGGGGTATACTATGGGGCAGGGCTGGCTGAAGCCACAAGAAAAGAAGGTAGAGGTCCTTCACAGTTACCCTCGCCCAAAACTCAAAAGCAGGTTCGAGCATTCCTGGGGTTAGCGGGTATTATAGGAGGTTCATACCACAGTTCTCCACTCGCGCTACACCCCTCACAGAGCTCACAAGAGGTAGGAAAAATCAACCCATTGTGTGGTCAGACCAGTGTGAAGCGGCATTTCAGGACCTAAAGCAGGCTTTAGCCTCGCACCCGCTTTATGTAATCCTGATTTTGCAAAACCGTTCGTCTTACAGACTGATGCGTCCAATGTTGGCTTGGGAGCAGTTTTGGCACAGGAGGTTGGGGGGGAGGAGCATCCGATTATGTATCTAAGTAGGAAGCTCCTTCCCCGTGAGCGTAATTATGCAACTATTGAGAAAGAATGCCTGGCCATAAGATGGGCCGTGGAAAGTCTCAGGTATTACTTATGGGGTCGCCGTTTCACACTCGTCACCGACCATTCCCCTATTAGATGGTTGTATAGTCAGAAAGATAGCAATCCGCGTCTCACTCGCTGGTTCTTGACCCTCCAGCCTTACTGTTTCGATATAAAACACCGGGCTGGGAAGGAACATGTGAATGCTGATGTGCTGTCCAGACTGCATGATGACTCTGTTTTTTTTTCCAGGAATATGCAGTCGCAAAGGGGAGGGAATGTGAGCCAGCTCACAGATTCACCAGCAGGAGGCGTTCATGGCAGGCTAGGAACAAGCCCACAGGTGTGGCAGATAATACAATGATAGACCTGTGGTCAGCATACTTGCCTGCCATGACGTCAAGGAGTTAACGGGTAAACAGGCTGCAGGTGTGGTTAGGTAGGGGACCAAGGTGGTACCATGGTTAATTCCCATTAGCCTAAATTGGCCCGCACCTGTAGCCTGTAACCATCCAATTGCCAGATGGTGCAGCACCCTTTAAAAGAAAGCCTTCCCAGCCAGTCAAGGTTGGCTTCTAACCAGTGAGCAGCGTGAGGTTATCCACAACCAAGACGGACCGTCAATATAAAACAGAAGCTGAAGCCAACAACCAACCTGGTAAAACCCTGGAACAAAGTAACTGGATGTGGTGAACGGTCCAGTTAGTTTACATTTTGTTTTTTGGGTTATACAAATCCTGTTTGAACTGTTTGTTTTTTACATCGCATCTCACAGCGAGAATGATATTTTCTGTTGTGAAGTAAGCGAGGAAGTTTATTTTTCGTGTTTTTGTGAAGTTTATTAAACAAACTTGGATTGGAAACTATTGTCTGCTTTGTCTGTGTGCACCCACACGCCCACAATACATACACACTGTGCACATGTACTCTGACTTTTGTGTAAGTCTGAAGAGCGGTATGTAAATCCCAGTTGATTTCACACGGAATGACCTCACAGTAAAAGCAATTGACATGGTGAATTTTAAAGTACATCCAGCTGTTGCTAGGGGCTGTGTCATGTTTAAATTCAAGAAGCCCACTTAAGAAAGTTGCATCCAACTAATACTAAGAGGATAATCATTGTCATAAAAGTTACATGAACAAGAAAAACTGTTCACAGAATAAGACATACAGTATGAGGCATACATTAATACCCTGCAATGCCTAACACACACACACACACGCACACACCACACACACGCACACACGCACACGCACACGCACACGCACACACGCGCACACACGCACACACACAGTTATTAATGTAAAAGAAAACCTGGGAAATAATTTGTGACCAACCAAGCTGACATAGAAGGATAACAAACCCTGCTAGGATAGAATATTTTTTAGGTTTCAGAAATCATGGAAAATACATAAAACAAATGCTCACTTATCTGCCAGTAGAAATAAAAATAAATTGGTAACTGGGTAGTATAATACCCTGACAATGCTTCCCTTTTCAACCTAACTGACCATAAATACGCATTTTGCAACAGGTGAATTCATCTCAGTCCTTGGGGGACAACTGTCAAAATGAGAAAAAATTGAACCCTTTGCTTATTGCCTGATTAACATACATTAAAATTACTGACATTTTATTATTATTATTATTATTATTATTATTATTATTATTATTATTATTATTATTGATACACCTGCACCTATTTTTTTCCAGATTTTTCATAAGAATAAATCTTCTGTTTGTATGAATTATCCATCCTATAAAAGAAAGGTTTGGTTTTAACTACTACTGCAGTCACAGCTGTATCCAAAGTAGAAAAGATTAAAGCAAGGGCAAAGTCATTTTTCTGAAGAAAATGGCTGTAATGTTAAAATGGCAGTTTACATCTTCTTTTACATTAAATTAAAATGGTACACATAAATGACCCAATGAAAATGTGCATATTATTATATTGTGAAAAAAAAAAGATTCTCAGCTTTCAAGCAAAGGAAAAGTTACAATAATTCTGGACAATGAGGATAATACAGGAGAACAATGAGGTCTGAACTGACAAGTGGGGTGCATTCTGTTTCTTAGCCTCAATGTCTCACTTGTCCATTAAACACTTTTGGTGGAACATAAATGTGCTTTTTATTGAGGGTAGAAATGATCTTAAAACCTACAGTATACAGTACATTTTTGGGTCCCCTGTGATACTACAGCTAGACCCAGCAGTCTACTCATTGGCACATGCAAGGCCAGAGATCTGGTTCAATAGTTGTAACTACAGAAAAACTGTTTATGATATTGTAGTGATCTGTGTGTGTGTTTCCCTCCCTGTATTCCCGCCACTTCTAATGTGTTTACAGGCTGTAATTGTGTTTCCAGCTCTGTATTCCCACCACCGCTGTGTTTACTGTGTAATTCAGCCTGGTTGTCTTTGTTCCCATTGGTCCAAGGTATGAGGCCGAGGACCAATGGGATGTGTGTAAGGTTGGAGCTAAGTGTATAAGGAGGGGTTTGCCCAGCATGCTGGGTAACTGTGTCACGGTTCCTGGATCTTGTGTTATTGACAGAGCTGTGGACTCTGATGGGTGCTGAGAGAGCGTCCTAAATAAACCCTAAAGAAACCTAAGTGTCTCTCCTGTTTTCTGCCTCTTACAAAACGTTACAATATATTCATTTTACTACTAAAACTGAGTCAGATGTAAATCTGAAATAATAACACTGAAATTAAACTAGACTAAAAGCATGTAGTGTTTTAATGAATATAGTTAAACACGAACAGTTTGTTTTAAATGCCACGGCTTAGCTGATCAAGTTTTCTTCTACAAGGATGATAACCAATGAACTCTTCTTTGATTTGGAATATGCCAGTATCCTAAAAAGTTGCTACATCCCGGCACCTTACTGCATGTGTTGTAATTCAAACTCCAATGGTCTACCTGCAATCAGATCACGTGACCTACAGTAAAAGCCCCAGGATGCAGCAGTTTGTCGATCTTTAGCGTAAAAAAAAAAAAATCTCTAAAAACCACACCATTTTTTAACAACAAAGTAACTATTTAGCCACTTGCCTCACTCTTGAAGACCAATACAATAAATCTCCTTATTCAAGTGCAGAGACTGGTGCACGTTTTGTTATAATGTGCTTGTTTAAATATTTCAACAAAAAAATATTAACATTATTACCTGACAGCTATATAATGCAGTTAACCAGACAATGTCCTTGGAATCATCTTCCAATACTGTACATAAAATGAAAGCTCGTAAATCTTGACTGGATATGGGTTGAGCAACTAAAAAGAAACTTCTACATTTAGAATTTCTTTGGTTTTATACAATAGTTTTAACCCCCTTTTAACTGTCTTGCAAGCCACGAGTACTGAACACTGATCAAAGTGTACGTAATTGAATGCAATTTCTGGTGACAGCAGTGGTGTGTGGGATATGTAGTTTTAAGAGCCTTGTTAGCAACAGAAATAATGATGTAATGGACTACAATCCCACAGTAATGAAAACACTTGTGTGACTTAAACCAACCAAATTGGGTGCATCGTAGAGCCCTAAATCAAGGGGTCAGGTCTTGAGTGAGAATGACTTTAGCTGTCATGAAATGTATAATTGTCTAACAATGTGTTTTTGATGCATTTCCATGCTATACCAGGTAGTGTTCCGCAGTGTATCATGATACCAAAATCCTACAATACCTAATATCGGGGTAAAATAAAAATATCAAACTATCGTAGTTTTTTGATACCATGTTCTTTTTTGTTGTTGTTGCTGTTGTTGTTATTAATGTTTTTTAGCTTTTAAAACAAAACGCTGTAATTGTGTGCTTTAAAAACAATATCAACTAAGCTTACTCATTTCTGCTTAGTGGAAGTGACCAACTACCCTGCGTGTTCTGGGAAAATTAAAATTACTGCAGCTGTAATGGCGAATGCCGGAGAAAGAAGCTTGGTGTGGAACTATTTTGGATTTCAGCCAGATGACAACGGCAATCTGGTCAAAGGAGGACAAGGGAGGAAACACCAGCAATTGAAACATCTTTCAGATCGCCACCCCAATCTCTTTGCTGACGTTTACTTTTTTCTTTTACTGTAGTTTTTTCAGTTATTTTAGTTTAAGTACCGGTAAGTGAATCCTCAGTGCCTATTACTTATTAAAAAAGGCACAGCAAAGATAACAAATAAAACAGGAATGTGCTAGAAGCTGATCTAAAGGGAGTTCATTGATGCTTGTTTATTTCGTGATTACAGTGCATTTACTACAAAAGTATACTTTGCAGACAGGTGTCATTAGAACTCTATCGCATGTCAAAAATGTTAGCAATGTTTTTATATTCTTTGGAATTTGTGGTAAGAGTATTTTATGTAATGTGATAGCTGTGAAACTCCTGTGTTTTGAATTGTATGCATGAGTGGTGGAAAGACCAGGATGAATACAGACTTCATGGCTAGCATATCAGTTTCCCTACAGATAACAGGATCAATGTGACGCTTCACCTGCAGAGGAAAGCACAGGACCTTTATAAGCTTCCGAATCACACTGCAAAAGTCTGTCAATGCAGACGACTGCAGGTTCTGCATGAACGCAATAAAAAGCACTCACAGTTTATTACAGTAGCCAGAATGGTTGTCTTTGTCTAATTTACTTTCGTTGCAAGATTTTTAACAACCAAACGAGCATGATGGGCTGAATGGCCTTCTCTCGTTATTAAAATGTTATTTAAGGTGCACTGGGACGTTGTTTTGACGGAGACATTTGGCTTGCCTAAACAGAATTATGTTCTAATAGCACAAAAGAGGAAGGACTCAACATTAGTAGTGCATTTGTTTTAGAAACTCAGCATTAAATATAATGCTGAACTTTCAATTTTTCACTATTGAATTGCGTACATAGCAGTGTTTTTAGTACTATCAGAAGCAGTTATTTGCCAGAAATACTTTATTTATTTATTTATTTATTTTTATTCACTGAACTCATTTTATTAAATTATTTGGAAGTGGTGATTTTCAAAATATCTAACAATATAAACTTGTAAAATTAACAGAGTGTTTAAAATGAAAAAAATACAATGTTTGTGTGTATTCCCTAATGTAACACATTACTGGGTTCATTTTAAAAAAAAAAAGTTTTACAGTGTACATGAATCAATCAGGCTTGTCTAGTTTAGCATTTATACTCTGTTTACTTGTTTCACTTTCTAAGATGTGAACAGCTTAGATTCATGATGGTGTTATGTTGCAGTGACTTTTTAAGAACATAAGAAATATTACAAACAAGGAGGAGGTCCATTTGGCCCATCTTGCTCACTTGGTTGTTTATTGAGCCAAGCAAGAACCTCATCAAGCCATTTCTTGAAGAACCCGTGTGAATCAGCTTCCACAGCAGTGTTTCATTTTTTCATTAATTGCTCACATTTTTTGAGCACCTAAGAGACTGGAAATATTTAAACAGCAAGCATTCCACCATGCTGTAGCATTGTTAACTGTGTATTAGCCTCTTAGGCACTTTGCATTTGCAGAAAAAGGAATTTGGCAGCCACTTAACATTTAATGGACATAAGATCCAAAGTATTGTGATAGTATTGAATATCATGATACTGTGCATGGTATCGTATCGAGGCTCCCTAAATAAGGCATGGCAGAACACTAATACCAGGTTAGGGATACCCAGGGGCAATTCATTACCTTCACAGAAATCTTCTGGAAATGTATCAGGTGTTAAGAGAGTAGGCTGTGAAGGATGTCTGCTAATACTCTCCCATTACAATGTACAGTAGCATCTCAGATTTCCCCTAGTGCTTCACAAATCACAGACTTCCATTCAGAATAAAATGAGCAGCTGCCAAAGCAATCAGTTAATTTATTCTACCTCAAAGCATGTCCCCTTCTTTAGAAAGATGAATACAGTTGCCAGGAAGCAGCAGAGGTTTATTTTATTGAACTACTTCCACGAGGGACTAAACTAACAAATAACACATCTGTTTAGAAAGAGAACCATGTGGAACAGATTTAGTTCTTCCTGTACCTTAGCTGTGCACTTTCCTATGCTTGCCAAGTCTAAACATTGTGTCCTGTAAGAGGTCATTCTTAAAGGAGCCGTATTTTTACTTTAATGATAAGTAAATATTGGAACTTAACAAAAGCTTCCTAAAATATGTTAGCAGCTATGGTCAACGGGTGGGGTTGCATGTCTCATCTAACATTTGTTCTGCCTATGAGACACATTTATTTGGAATTATATCTAATATTGTTAAAGTTATTAGACTTGTTGTATTAAATAGAATTGTAACAACTGCTGGGCATTCTGGAATGTATCCATCTGAAACCCTCAACCAGGGACAGAAGGACTCATCAATGTACACATTTAAAATCAAAACACCCTCAATCACTTCAGGTGCTTCTCACAAAATTGCACAGCAATTGTTGATGGTCGTGGGGAGCATACAAAAGTAGGCCATTTCACATGAAAGGTTTGTGGACAGGACCGGATGTAACAATTCTACAGGTGTGGCTGCCTTTTGTCAGTACATTTAGAGAGATAACGTGTCTGTTTCCAACTGAGAATCTTTCAGGGAATGTAATTATTTTCAAAGTATTTCATTAAATTACAATATGTTTAGTGACAGATCGATTCTATTGTTAAGTAGACTGACTTCTCACCTTGCATTATCCCAATTTTTAGGGCCATGCCAAGCAACGAGTACCAACAAACATAAGATCGTATTCGAATACAACTAGGCCTCAAATAATACACTGAAATAATGTATTTTGAAATGAACTGAATTTGTAGTAAAGACTAATAAGGAAATTTAATTTTTAAAATTACCCACATTATTTGTGTCTGTTCAGCAACATCATTTTTATGCTCAAGATGGGCTCATTAAATGTCTCCTGGAAGTACATCTGAACAATTTTTTTTGGCTTTTGGCTATAAACATTTCTTCTATATACAGGCCAATGTAAACTGTAGATGCAAGTTGTCAGCATTTCCGATTTGCTTAATACCCTGATGTTGATGATGCCTTGCTTTTGTGGTTTAAAAATGCCTGTGATCAGAATGCGCCCATCTCTGACTACTACAATACTTTTCATTGTACTGTAATTGAAATGTGATTTAATTGTTACTGTAACTTCAATAAAAACAGACAGTATGCATTTGGCTTACACTCTGGGTAATAAGAATATTAAAAATATGAAATTTGTATTCATTGACTGTATATATATATATATATATATATATATATATATATATATATATATATATATATATATATATATATATATTCTTATTACCCGGAGTGTATATACAGGAAATGTTTGTTAAGTGAATTAGTATTAAAAGAAGCAATTCACAATAAGCGGTACATTTGTCACAGATCTTTGTTATTAATAATGTCCCACTAGTAGGTCAGGAATTGGCCTTTTAAAAAATGTAGTTTATAAGGCATCTTTATGAGGTTGACTTCCAGTCATTCAGACATGGTTGTGAAAAAAAAACAGACAAACATTGGGGGTTTGGTTAGAAGAATGCAGAGATGCAGGCAGTTCTGTGGTGTAGAATTTAGGTTTCACATTATAAATAGTTAATAGCTTTCAATTAGCCCAGGCACTGTCCAAACACTTGCATGCTTCTGTCTCCAGCAAAACAAATTCCAGTGTGGCACCAACCATTTTTAACACAGTTTCCACAAGTGTCAATACAAATTTTATGAAGCACAGTAAAGCCTAGTTCATACTTCCTAGACAAATGCAATACATCAGGCACATACAGCTGTAAAAGTTGTGCAGGTTCACTATTTACTGTACGAAGGACGTATAGTGCTGCAGCCCTTTTGACTGCGCAAAGTGGTCGCAGTCAAAAGGGCAAGTATTTTATACTTAAAATACTATTGATAAATCCACCTCCAGGTTTATTTTCTGTCTGAGACGGAGGGGCCTTAAATATGAAGGATGCTGCAGTGCTCTTTTCTTCAGTATGACCAAACTTAAATCTGCTGCTGGCACCAAAAAATGGCTTTAACCCTTTGCAGACGGCCCATTATAATTTCAGATGAATTTGTCTGATGACGTAATTGCATACCACGCTGTGCCAAGTGTGTTATTTTTTTTTTCAAATTAGTATGAAAACCTTGTCAGACTTCAGACAATCAACCAAACCCGACTTAGTCCGATCTCTAGGTCAAAATCAATAATTTATTTATTTTTCCTTCAGAGAGATTCAGCGACCACAATGAGTTCAAGTACAAAGAATGACCTGACAGCATGTTAAATCTCCCAATATGTTTATAAACAAAAGAAAACATTTACTGTAGTGAAATATCTGTGTCAGAGACTTCAGGTATGACAAACCAATCAAAATACATTTCACTAAAGCCCCTAACCAATAGAGTTGAGTTTTTGGATGTGGTGCAGCACTTCAGTATCTATGACAGCAGTGTTTCTGTGTTTACTCGAGATTACCGTAGACCATGGCATCAAAGCTCAACAATTTATGCGAGAGCTTTCTAAATAGTTTTGCAAGACCCAGAATGCTTAGAGATCCAAAAGAAATAGAATAACTATTTATAGAAGATGCTGATGGAATGCCAGAAGGAGAAGAAGATCTCCTGGATTACAAACTTCTTCACACCGGTGATGATTCTGAATTAGATTCTGAAGTAGAGCCTGTGAACATTCCAGTTCCAGGATCAAATTCAGCCAGCAAAACGTAAACCGTTTTACTTGTTTAGTTGTGTGAAATAAGCCCTGGTTATAAATATATTAATGTGTAAAAGGATAGTAAATTGTACGATTGTTTAGTATAGGCTAATGTGTTACACTAACAATAATACATTGTTATTTTTGAAATTATTAGTGTTACTCATTATTTATTATTTTTTTACATTATTGGTTCCTTTTTTCATTTTGTCATTTAGTATGTAGTATATTACTTGTATAGCTATTAATTAGTTGTTATAATTTAGTATTGGTGTGAACTATTTTTTACAGTATAGTGAGTGTTTATTCAGTTCACTGTTAGTGTACACACACACAATTATTGTAAATATAGGCACCTTTTCTGTTTGTTAGCTATTAGATTTTATTTATTTTAATGCTACGTATACATTTTTATTTAGTTAACTTTACATTTATCACGTGTTGATATTTATAATTAGTTACTGTCTTCATACAGTGTGCACACTTTGTTTTCTGTGCACATGTCATACCACATGTACATGTCTTTCTTGTCTTGTGTTTTCACCAGTGTTCCAATTCCAACTGAACATGAAGACTCTTCAAATCCACTTCAAATGCCTTTTTGTCCAAAACGTTTTGTGGGGCTCAGTACTGGCTTTTTGACATGGGGAGCAACTTCATCAATGTCCAGGGAGTTGGATTTCTTCTTGATGTTCTTCAGCACAGCAGTGCTGGAGAACATTTGTAATTTTACCAACATATATGCTTGGTCTCACATTTTAGATAAACCATCTTATGGAGATTCTTTTGGAGATACTAAGACTACTGGAGCATTGCAACGCTCTATAATGGTCACCGGGCTCAAGCTTTTATGAGCTGAGACTGTTTCAAGGCCCTACTGGCAAAGCTTCACATTGTCCATCCTGAAGCTGAAGACAATAAGGACCGTCTCTGGAAGCTGCGCTACTTGATGGACCACATGAAACAAACGTACCAAGACCTGTACCAACCAAACCAAAACCTCTCGGTTGATGAACGGATGGTAAAGTCCAAGGGTCGCTCTGGAATGAGACAGTACATCAAGGACAAACCCACGCCTTGCTTGTTCCGAGGCTATACGTTTACATGGGCAGCAAGGATGGTGGTGTGCTTGACGTTTCCAAAAATGTTGTATTAGAGCTTGTAAAACCTTTTGAAAATCAAGGTCATTGTTTATGGTTTGATAACTTCTGTACATCACCTTCCTTGATGGTCGACCTCATAGAGCTCAGATTTTCTGCATGTGGAACATGCAATCCTATAAGAAAGCATTTTCCCCAAACTGAAATTACAAGGCTTGGGATCAGAAGGCAATGAGTGGAGACATGAGGTGGACGAGGCTACCCGAGGGGAACCTGCAGGCCATTCAATGGAAGGACACCTGCACTGTCACCATGCTCTCCACGTTTCACAAACCATCTGACACTGTCACTGTGCAGACGAATGTCCGGCAGCTGGGCAGATGGACAGTAAAACATAGTCGGTAACCTCTGGCAATCCATGACTACAATAACAAAGCATGTGTGGAATTACACAACTATTTGAAAAGCACAGATAGCACTCAATCACCAAATGAGAGCTATGTTCCTAGTTTGTTTGTGGACCATGAAAACAAAACAGGTGAAATTAGGCATGTGTACCACATTTTAATATTTTGACAAATCATTAAATACAGTTCTTGCAGTGTTTAGAGACTCTGAAAATTATTTTAATTAACAATTATTTCAACTAAATAAATAATTTTGCAACAGTAAATTGGTTTGTTGCTAATGGAATACACAGAAAACATGCACCCATTATTTAACGATAACTCCCAAATAAACAGCACATAATATGAATCTACTGGTTTATGAACATTTTGGTTCATCTCAAATGCAGAAAGTGTTTTTGGCAGTAATGTTCAAATTGTGTTAGAATATTCTAAATAACAGGTTCCTATATATCTGATTTATTTCTGTTGTCTTTTAGATCTGTTGCATTACTGGTATTAATACACCTTTGACGAAAGGTCTTTAGAAGTTCTGTTTAACAGTCAATGTCTTGTTATAAAAGGCTCAGTCAGGGTATATTAAAACACACCAAACCATTCTTCAAAGGCATGGGGATGCATACTGAATGGACAATGCCTCATTATTTCAAGAGGATCCAAACACCCCTCTGAATTACCCCCAGTCGGACGAAGGTTCTCCAATGCATTTGTTCTTTTTTTTCCATTTTAGCTGTCACCAATTTCTTTATTTGCTGTAATATAGGCTGACCTAGCCTGTAGCTACATGTAAATGTTGTGTGCATCAACCAAACAATTTACAGACACTCGCAGATTTGTATTTTCAGTGCATGACATACTGCAATTTTTAAAGGAAATAAAGGAAGCACCTAATCAAAAGTGTTTTTACATCCATTTCCAAGATTTCACTTATTTTTCAAATTCACGATTCAAAATCGTAGCCTTGCTTATCAGTACTCCTAAATTAGATACAAAATAAACAGACCTTTAGCAGTGTATCAGGTTTATTCATCAGGTTTGTATCTTCCTGTTAAAAAAAATGACAGACTAAATAATAAAAGTGATATGCTTCTCATTTTCTTTGTCATACATATGAAAGTTTGAAGAGATTTTACAGGCTGAGCAGTTCTGGTCATAAATAAGTTCAACACAGTCTTATACTTAGCAGGTAAATTACTTTACACTGTACTGAACTGTGGCCCAACAAGAATCCTCAAGCTTTAATGACTTTACATGTAAAGCTAGGGCAGTACACAGATGTGGATATATAGGCATCACAGACACTTTCAATTTTGAATTGAGCACAAAATGTCCTTGACCTTATGGATACTCCAAAAATATCAGCTAACCAGCAGATTTGCGTCTCAAAGTCCATCTCGTTCCTGAGGGTCAAAACTAAATTGAATTACTATTTGAACAAATGTGAAAAGTTTAGCCAAAGTCATTCTCTGTTAAACCTGGCAACTGAAGAATTTTTTTTCGTACCTTTGACATATTTTAGGTATTGCGTGAACTAGAAATATTAGTAAGTGAATGGATGATGTCTGAAGCATGAAGCATGCCTTAGGTTCCAAGTAAAGTATCACATTTTTAAATTGACATAAATTAAATACATTATTAAATACAATTCATGCAGTGTTTGGAGAATATGGAAATTATTTTAATTAATTAATTAACAAAGTGTTTTTGTTTTGTTTTTTTAAACCTTTGACATTTTAGGTATTGTGTGAACTAGAAATATCCATTTGGAACATTTGAATTACTTTAAGTTGTTTGCCCAAAATAACTAACTAGAAATGAAGTAGCTTTGTAACAAGTAACAGTGTACAAATAGCTGGGTATTTGGCTTGACGAAACTTTGACTTTTAAAACCCACATCGACACTCTGCAACAGAAAATAACCTGTTGCAATTACCTGTGATCTTTTTTTGCTTGAAACGTTTATCAAAACCTCTTGACCGAGTCGCTATTGAAAATGTTCTCAATTGACTTACCTAGTTAAATAAAGGACTGAAAAGAGTGAGGCACAATTTATTCAGTTTCCATAAAAGTGAGGATGCCAGGGAGATGCACAGATTTTATTAAGATGTATTTCCTATTAAGGTAATGGATTGAAGGGGTATAAGTGATGCATAAACCTGCGGCTGTTTTGCCACTGGATTTACAATGCTCCAATGAAAGAGGCATAACAGGAAACTATCAATCAAATTAAGCTTTTTTGCCTAAGAGGTGGCTGCAGAAAACACAGACATTTTAAAGGAATGACATCTGTCGTTCATGAGGTGAAACAGGAAAAAAAAACACCAGATAGAGTCCTTGCCCTCACCAACCTACTTAAACAGGGGTATGGAACTCATATTTTTTGTCACTAAGTTAGTTCTGTTTCTAGAAAAAACACTCTGGGTAGATTTCTAGAGAGCCACGCAAGTTTCTGAAAACTCTGAATTGCAGAAGTCTAGCAAATACACACACAAATATTAAAAAATGCATACCTCTAAACCTCAGACCAAAACCATGTACTCACAAATACATATCCCTTTAATTCACAAACTCTCACACATGGTAACAAACGTACTTAAATTAATGCAACAATATTATTACTAATCTACGCTGCCTTTGTCTATACTGCCA
Source organism: Acipenser oxyrinchus oxyrinchus (assembly GCA_030684275.1). Taxonomy (NCBI): domain Eukaryota; kingdom Metazoa; phylum Chordata; class Actinopteri; order Acipenseriformes; family Acipenseridae; genus Acipenser; species Acipenser oxyrinchus. Next base: position 155,269 of record JAGXEW010000248.1, on the reverse strand, counting down.
GCTCTAGGAAGAATATATAACATAATAAAAATTACAAAAACTGTTACAAACTGTTCTGCCGAGTCCATGCCCCGGTTTGAACGATCACCCCACCCCAATTTTCTGCTTCAAGTCAAATTTTTAATAGCCATGCGCAAATAATGCCTGAGGGGAAATATTGCAGCTCACATGAATAGAAAAAACCATCAGGTTATTACCATAACCCTGGTTCCCTGAAATAGAAATGTAACCATTACTGTATGGGTATTTACCTCCTAAAGACCTGAAACTTGAATAAGATATATCAAAACTGCTTGTAGAGCCTGTGACGCAGTCATGGCCCGCCCCCGAGAGCTCAAAAGCACTGCGGTCACAGACAACGTCATTTTTTCTTCAAGCCTGCTGCAATCATGAATGCAGTGACCTTGAATGCTAATGGTTACATTTCTATTTCAGGGAACCAGGGTTAGTATAATAACCTAACGTTCCCTTTCAAGTAAGAAATGTAACCATTACCGTATGGGTAAGTGCACCAAAGCCGTTGCAAGGGCAATATTGCAGAACTACTGGAATGCTACAAGGCTAAGCCAAGAGGCTGCCTTGTTCGTTACCATATGGAACCTCAGTAAATTAGCTAGGGTTAATAAATTGAGGGAGAAACTCACCTCTATGACTGAGAAGCCGCCCTTAACACTAGTTCCAAAAACTGAGGATCTAATTCCTATCTATTATGCACAACGTAATTAGTTGACAAGACCATCAGGGTCCTGCTGGAACAGGTCAACAGGGACAAATTAGCAGAGCACTCCTCACCATCAGTTATTTTTACATCAGATTTATATTGTCTGGGCATTTAGTTTTGTTATACTGACTAATTTAGTTAGTATAGGGTGCAAACTTTGTGAAAAAAAAGAATGTTAAATGCTAGAGGCAGCACGCAACATCCATTAAAGAGATACAGGAAAAAACTTGACTTATGTGGGTTTGTAAAATTCCATCCGTATCGAAAAAACACTGTGTGGACAAACATGTAATGTTTACAGCTTACTGAACTAGAACAGACCTTGGTGGAGTCATTTTTATAGTCTAATCTCAAACTGCAGCATACTGATAACCTCAATCGACAAATTATGGTTAGCAACACACCATATATCACTAAAATAATACCTTGTACATTTAAAAAATGTTCACAAAGAACATGCTTTAAATATACTTAACTCTTTCAGACCTGTTTCTACTGCCTCCGATTAAGGATGGCTACGGATTCATCTTCCCTGTTGGTTTCAGTGGCAGTGTGTGCAGCAATCACCAGAAAGGACACTGGCTGTTTTGGGGTTGTTCTGGGATGTTTCTGTGTTGTGTTATTTTATTACTTAGTTGTGTATTTTAAATGTTTATAATTCTTCATTTGCTTTTAAATGTCTTATGTCTTTTCATCTGCCATTTCTCTCCGTATCCTTATTTTTCTTTTTCTTCTTTTTCTTTTTTTATACTATCAAGATGGCCGTCATAGTAGCAATGTGTGCATGTGAATGTTAGTTTGTTTAATTTAAGTAAATACGTTTTTTTTGTGTGTTTTTTTTTTAATAGAACTGGCAGAAGATTCATTTTGTTTTATCTAAATATATCTTTTTTGTATAGTATAGTCATTATAGAGTTGTGGAGGTGTGGATGCTTCTGATCCCAGATTGGGTGTGTGATGAGATTGTCTTTTGTAGTGATGTTGTTTTTGGGGATGTGAGGTTGCTGCTGTCTTGGGTTATTTATCTGATGCTCAGTGATATTCCCTTCTGTAAATGCTACTTTATTTGTATTATTTTCCATGTTTGTCCAGGGACTGCTCGCAGCTAAACCTGGGTGCAATACATCTTATGACAAATGTTAAAAAGTTGTCTCTGTGAAATAAATACATAAATAAAATAAAAAAGTACATTTAAAAGAAATACTACCCTAGGATCAGCACTCCAGATAAGGTGTTGAGTCATTGAGTAATTTACCAGTATTACCATGAAGTCATGAGCACTTTCAATACAGTACATACTTTACTGCTAACCTGACTCCATACATTAGACACTTTAGCGTTACTGCACACTTTACTTATGAGTCGCCTTTGCCCTCGATCATCAGTAACCTTATCAAGCCATGAATATTTTGTTTGTTATTCAGCAACTGTTCTCTCTCTCACTTTGTCTCCCGTGTTTTTTTTCTGCTTTCAGCGTAATCAGCTGCATTCACAACAACTTAATTCACAATCGTTCTACATGTAGATACTGCGCTTTCCTTTTTTTCCACCTGAAAAAATCGGAGTGTTTTTTTGCATTATTGGTCACACGTTTCTGGCAATTCCCAGGCAGGCTACAAGTAGCTCTCCCGGTATTGCTATAATGCATTGTCAAGCTACTACATGCAGTATATTCACAATTGACCATTGAGAATACGGGAACCAGCAATGGCCAAAAAAACTCGATAACATGAGAACTCAAGCTGTGCAGCAAAATTGCAATGCGTATTTTTTTTGTAATAAATTTAAATATCATACGTAATGTTTTTTCAATGCGTAAAACACCCAGTACACAGCTTATCTGGAGCGCTGCCTCGGATAACTAATTATCTAATCTCGTGCCTTATACTGACAAATAAAATAAAATGCATAGATATACATTTTAGTATATTAGATGAGATAACTAGTCCTAGACCTGCAATTAGCTGAGTTAATCAGAATAAAAACAAACAAAAACATTTTGAGACCCTACTTCTTATTTTTCCCCTTTTTGAAAGCAGTAGCCTAGGATTGCTTCCTGGATAAGTATATTAACATAACTGATACCCACCTCCATGCAGCATCTTGCTTTATAAATGTGTGGTATGCATGCATGTTTTGTTCTGCTCTCTTTAATATGAACTTGTCCAGGTAAATACTGCATGCTCAGCGAACAGTAACTTAAACCTCAAGTAGAACAGGGCTAAAAACACTGGAAGGCCTCAAGCCATAAACCAGCCTAGACTGCACCACGTGAAAAGGTAACACTCATTTGTCTCAACGGCAACCCCAGAAATCAAGTAGGAAGAAGCAGGAATTGTTATCACCTGCACACTCGCCTGCATGACTATACAAGAGAAATATTTTCAATGGCCTGATGGTTAGCTGCCTCAATGAAACTCAACCGGTGTAAGCGTGAAAGCTGTCAACACATGTCACAGAAAGAGATGCCTAAGGCCACCTGGGCCTTTTCACTTCTGGTAAGTGGCTTCTAAGTGTTGCCCCGGTCATAATATTCACCGGTAAAAAATCCCGTTGCTATTAACTAGCAAATCAAGTCAAGTAAACTGTGAGGGATAAAAATAGGGGCAGGTGTTTTGTTGTTGTTGTTTTGTTTTGTTTTTTACCGTTATTAAGACAAACTTGTGGGATACTGAAATACTGCTTTGAAACTGTAAATGAAGGCCCTGTAGGTACTGTGAACAGCAAGATTGATCTGAGTGCTCAGTAGCCTGCGGTAAAATAAAAATATAGGGAAGTGCATTCTGCAATTAGGATGTACAGTAAATAATTAATTGTTTATGGTTGCTTTTCTTCTGTGGTGTGAACAACATGGATAATTTGAATGTGTATAACAAGTCATCACAGTTGGATGAATATATAGGCACAACTGAGATAAACATAAGTCCAACCCTAAATTGGTTCAACACGTAGCTCCTTCCTCACTTAGGGCAAAGTTGCTCTAATAGCACACAATCCCACAGAATGAGGACAATCGTGGGGATTAAATGTTTATGTTTTAATATCTGACAATAATAAAATCAGAAAAAAAGCTTCTGATAATTTAGCTATTTTTTTTATTTTTTATTTTTAATAAAAGGGGGTTTATGTGCCTTGCAAAAAATGTATGGCAGATTGATTTGTCAAAGCAATGACTTATTTTGGCTGTTTAATATTGGTAAAAAAAAAAAAAGAAAAAAAAGAAGAAAAAAAAACACATTAATTTAGTTTGAAAGAAAAAAATGTGTAGCATTCTAGTACTGCAATGTCTGCTTTCAACAAAAGGCAATAAGAAAACATTTTGTTAAAACATTTTTCTGTCTGTGTATGTTGCTGCAGGTCAGCTGCCAGTGATAATATTTACAGACAACTCATTGCAAGCTTGCTCAGTTTCTTTAGGGATTACAAACCTTATGACGAAACAATAGCCACCAAATATACAGTATGTTCCATTTATAATTAAGAAAATCATATAAATAAGAATTGTGGCTCCACCTATTATATAATTTGCATTATTTCAAAAAAGAAAACAAATAGCATTCAACCCTTCTGCAAAATACATTGGTGTCTGGGAATGTAATATTGGGTCTTGTTGAAAATACCTGCTGGAGCTTGAATTGATAAAACTGGTCTGACAAAGGCAAATATTGCCAGATAATTCCCTTCTTGGAGAAAGCTACATTCTGCAACCAAAGAAAGGGACAAAAAGACGTCAGCCCTCCCATTTAATTTTCTGTCCAATTTGTCTTTAGTTTACTCAACGCCCACAGAAAAGAACAACACAAGAACTAGCTGCAAACTAGGGATGTCACGATATTAACTTTTTTATCACGATAGTACAGGTCTGATTTTGATATAATTGCAAAGTTTTCCCCCATTTTTTTCTGAAAGGGAAAAACATAAATATTAGATTATCCAGAAACACAAGTTGGAACAATTGCATTATTCTCGAGTTGTTTCTTACTAGTTTTACAATTTTAAAATGGTTTTATTCTTTTCAGACAAATGAGGGCAAACTTTGCACTCGCTTCAAAATCGTGTCCTTAGCGTTCTTAAAAAATGAATATAAAAACAAACACCTTTTGTGGAAATCATTAAAATGCTGGGGACAAAGTAGAATGTACAGATCATTACATTTCTAATAAGACAGTGGAAATTGTTTAAGCAACAAATGTATGTGAGACAAAATATTAAAAGGAAGGTTGGTGTTTCTTTAGCATTTCACTTAAAACCGGACATTAGGGCGTCCAGGCATGTTAATTCTTGCCACCCGGACACAGATGCCAATTCCCGGACTGTCCGGATCAAACCCAGCCAGGTGACCACCATAGGTTGTATAGTAGTTTAAAGTAACATTACAGTTAAAATGGAAGGCTCTTTTTTAATGCCGACCCCATTACCATTAAACAGTGTACAGTATGTAGCGAGATTACTCATGACTTCAAGGTAATGTTGCATTTTACCCCCTGAAAATACATTTTGCTCTCTCAGTGTTAAAATTACAGGGTAAGTTACTCCCAGACTAAAAATTTTATCTGGACCACTGATGTCATCAACTATACATAGCTGACATATATATTTTGTTATTATCCAAATAATAACTTTTGTCAATCCTGCTTTGAAAAATGGTTGTGTCCACAGAATTATTTTTGTTACAAACTCTCCTTGCTTTTAACTTTAACTATCTGCTTTTAAAGTGCCTTTTTCCTAACCACTCCTTCTGGTTTGCTCCTTCTCAACCTGCCCTTTCACACTTTACTTCATCCAAGCTTTCAACTTTCCTACCCTCCCTGCTTTCATTTTTATTTTTTAACAGGACCTCTACATGTGCCTGCCTGTCGAGACAATAAAAATAGACAGACATACACCCGAGTCAAGGTTAAATAGAAGAATAATTTCATATTTCTGTACATGCACCTACCTGCCTCACAACCACAGTAAACGTGTACCATGCTGGAACTCTTGATGGTGATACTGCAAATAGTCATAAAACATAGCCAGCAGTAAGCTCAATGCAGTCCTTTGCATTTAATAGGTTATGATTCAGAATACAGCAGGGCTGAGGCCCTGCACGTGTGTATATAGTTTAATTTGTATTTTGTCTGATTTTCGTTGTTTTTTGTTCTTATTAATAATTTGCTGGTACACCATCAGGCTACGAGCCAAGGACCAAGACCGTCCTCTCTATCCTGGACAGCAAACGTGTCTTCTATGAAAGAAACCAAACCTCTGACCACCGTGTGTAGAACCATGATGGGAGTTTAACACCTGCATGGAGTAGGGAGTCATTCAGGGATTTTCTTGCTAGCTTAAAGCCATTAATATTTTTCTTTAACTTTCAGAATAAAATTGGGTACAGACTTCGCACTGGGAAATATTAACTTAGGCTTTAAGTGTTTAAACAATTAGATAGTAAACAAACAAAAAAAAAATAACAAAAAATAACCTTTTAAGAGGCTCTTGCATTGTTTTTTTTTAAACTCCATGTATAGTATCTTATTGAATACTGTATGTGAAAATCTATATAAAAGTTGAACTAAATTAAAAAAAGTAATATACAAAGATACCTATGAACACTAAATAAAGCAAACTTTATTGAAAATGTTTATGATCGAGTAATCAGTAAACAGAAGTTTTTAACATTTACAGCTGGTTTCACAGACCCCGATTAGATAGTCCAAGATTAGTGCTAACCGGGATCTGTGCAACCAGACATCAATCTATTAAATGTAGGTTTACAGCCTTACATTAGAAATATAAAAAACATTAAACTCAACTTATTGTTACAATACTGTAATATCCAACTTTTTTTCTGACTGTAATGTACATCACAATGTGCAGTCAAACATTCCTCCAAAAGAGAGAGAAAAGCTACACATACATACTCTTAAAAAAAACACACACACACACCATTCATTACCCTTTAAATAGTTAGTCCCAAAGACAAACATAGTTTACAGTGAACCCTGGGGCAGACCTACAGTACTGACAAGTTGGTGTCATTCAACACTGAATGTTAGCCAAGTCGTCTATCACCCTACTGATAACATACATTTCAAAATGCACAAGCTAGTCTGATTTACTGCTGTTCACTTAGATTACCTTTCACTGTTTTTTTTTTAAGTGATGAATCATACATAATAAAAGAAACAGAGAATGTCTGCTTAGTCAGTGCTTAGCAACCTTGCTTGGGTCATTCTAAAGTAAGGGGCCACCAGTGGATTTGTGGATTTTTTTGTTTTGTTTTGTTCTGGTTGTTAGCTGGACATTCGAATGTAGAACATGGACACAGACATTAGCTGAGAAATTTTAACGTGATTTAGCTTCTTAATTGAATATGTTTATTGTTAATTATGGATGACCATATTCCAAAATGAAATCACAGGATATTGGAGTGTATTCTGATGGTATATTATCATTTTGGTAACCGTTCCCTTTGTGTATATGTGAATTATTTAGAATTGGTGCAAACCAAGATGTTTCAGTAGCTGTAATATGTAGAAGACCTTGTAGCTGTTTGCCCATCATCCTGGTTAACTTGAAATAACTTTCAGTACTAGTGTATTTCAGAATTATAAACATCTTTAGGTAACTCCAATACGCTTTAAAATGTGGTGGTGCAAGTTTCTATTCTGAATTCACATAAAATGTATACTTTACATCCAATAGCTTGCAGACTCTTATTTCAATGTTCATTGCAGTTATACAGTCAGTCTGTCACTTTGTAATTCTGCAATTGAGGCCACCACTGGTCATAAAAGTCACTGTAGTTTATACAATTTGTGCTTGAGAAGCAATGAATAAAACACAGAGTACTTTTTTAGGTTAATTTTAAAGGAGATGTGAGTGCATCTCAAGTGGGAACAAAAGTTGTAAATAACAAATATAGACTAGCTTATCAGTGACACTGAAGATAGAGACCAATGTCTTATCACCATAAAAAAAGAGATTTTTTGATCATTAGCCAATTTCTGCCCTGATGTGTCAAGGTCGCATCATAGCTCACACAGAAAACCATTAAACCTAAATGCTGAAAAGGTGCCAGTTGCCTTCATATTGTCAGCTGCAATGGTGTTAACTCTAGGTGATCAGTAGGAGTGAGTACAAAAATCATTACTCAAGTAGTTTATTATTTATTTATCGATTACTCAAAAAATGAAATTACTATTTTCAATCAGAAACAATCAGGCTTATTTTTTAGCATGGAATTTGCACAGATCGGTTTACAACATGCAGGGCTACAAGACCAGAAAATAAACGTGTCCCATTTCTGTGACAAACCAGGACCAGAAACTACTTAATGTCTAATTCTAATTGATTCCTCAAATAATAGAACAAGAAGCCTTTAAAAAAACATGTTGTGCTCAAAAGCATATTATTATCCAAGAATAAAACCACAATCATTGAAAATATATTCATCTTTATCAATTACTGCCTATTAGCTGAATTGCAACTTAACCTTTAATACCAAATTATCTATACAATGTACTAAAGGGCAATGAACATAAGAACACAAGACAATGCAACATTGAAGAATAACGCCAGTTCGGTTAGGGCTATGTGGTAATTTAGCCTCACCAAAGTGGCCATAAGCAATGCTCAAATGCAACTTCAAAAATCTACCAAAAATCCAAAATCCGCGGATACCAAAATGTTTTGCTTTATTCTTGTAGATCAACATCTATCCAACAATATCTTTTGGCTGATTTATTGGAGCCCCCCCCCCACGTGTGTTATTTCAGCCTAAACTTGGTATGAAGAGTGGTCCTTAAGATTCTTACAGCAATACTAATATTTTAGGACCCGCATCCCTTACAGGGTAAAGGGTTGGGCTGAAGTTCGAATAAAACTCGTCACTTACCCCTCGTCTGGCAACTTGCTAAAAGTGAGTTAGGTGCTCCTGGCACTTTTTTCTCGAACGAGGTGCTACATATGATGGTAGCATCTACGTTGAGACCAGGGTGATTTTTCTGGTCAGGGTCACTTTTTCACTTTAGGTTTACCTTAGCCAGGTCACAGCTTGAAGGGGAAATCTAAAAAAAAAAATGATTAGCATTTCTGAACTCACCAAGCCCGAAAACCCCCAGGTGACATTTTCTAGCAAAATCTGACATGGTCGGGCAATGGCTGTGGTTGAGCTGGTATGGAATAACCCGTTTTTAAAAACTGTCAGAAATGTAATAGCCTAATAATAATAGCTTGTTTTATGCATTAGAGGTCTATATGTGTATAATGTACTGTAGCTAAAACATTGTCCTACTTGGGAATGCTTGTTATAATAGTAGATATTTTTTCTTGCACAAAAACTAAGAGTTGCAACACAAATAAAAAATAAATAGCAAACCAAAAACTTCCTTTAGAGAGGACTAGAAATCTAAATGGAGAAATCTACTTTCCATTGCATATAAATATCATGTTTTAAAATCAGCCTTCCAGTTTCATATCAAAATGCATGAGAATTAATTCAACTTCCCATTCAGAATGGAATCCAACATTCCAGTACCTAATTTAGCAAATGAGTTTTACTGTGTTAATTTATTTAGTTTAGACGTGGTCTACCAAACTAATAATATGTTATCAACCTCAACTGATTATATATTCAAATTAACTCAGAAATGGGGCAATGATCAAATTCTCTGCATTTACGAGGCAACTCCTTTGAGTTGCATATTTCAACAAACAAAATACATTTCTTACACACTCTAAAACAGGAAGTTATATTATATTCCTAGAACAGTTTATTCATAGCATTTACTACAGTTAATTTCTTGAGTCAAAGTATTTAATATGCTGAATACTTATCGATTTTCAACAAAGAGCAAGTCAATCTTTGTTGATGAACACTGCAGCTTCCTTCTCTGGATCTGAAGTTCCAATGAAAGAAGACGGTACTTTGCTTGAAGTGTGCGTTGTGTTGCGTCGGCTCGCAATAAACAAATAGTTATTTTCAAATGGAGGTCATCCCATTGATTTCCAAGTCTTGCAGCAGTACCTTTGACTTGTCGGCAGTTTTCCAACTGCAGCAAGGCAACTGATCAGACATAACTCAGTTCAGATAATGCATTGCAATTGAAAAGTTACGTAGTTTGTAGAAGTGTTCTCGTTGCAATTCTTCTGTATGGCTAGTATATCACCTTAGGCCCAGCTGCTGGCTATGCTTTTGTCCGTTATGTGGAGCAACGTGGAAACCAAGACCCGCTTTCAGATCAAGGCAGTGTCTCTCGTAGGGCAAAGAGCTACGGCTCTCTTCAAAGCTGTCGGCTGGATTTATGAGATGGACTGTTTTCTGTCCTCGGTGTCAAAGGATCCATTCAGCGATGGTGGAGATAAACCACTTGTCCAGTATTTAGTTTACGACTCTTTTTAAAAGCATTCTTTGTCAGTGGGGAAGTTTGTGACCAGAAACCAAGTAGACACAGAGAATACACAGAATGATATTATGACTAACTCTGATGCTACAACTGTCATAAATGGATAAGAAAGATCTATAAAGTTCATGGGTTGATTGTGTAACATTATTTGTCTCCTTTCAATGATCTTATTACTATGGAACCCCTAAAGGGACATGGTGTAAATTGAAAAGGGAGGCTACTATCTCATGCACACGACTTACTATCTCGTCAGCACGAGATATTATAGTAAAGTCATGCGCAGAAGATAGTAGCCTCCCATTTTCATTTTTACACCATGTACCTTTAGGGCCAGGAGCACTTTACTATGCCACACATGCACCAAAACATGTTTGTGTCCTTCATAAACAAAACCAAAATCCAAAAAAAAGAAAGAACAAATGCTGAAATGGTTATGACAGTTGTAAATATTTGTATACTTGGAAAGGTACACAATAAATAACTTGTCTCACTCCAAATATGTTTATATTCCAACCACGGTTGTTCTGGTTTTAGACCTCACCTGACCTGCCCAGTGGTGATTACACATGTTGTCTGAAGCGAACCCACCTACTGTACCAGTTAAGCAGTGTGTGCTGGAAAGCCTTGTCAGAATATGGATCAGGTAAGGGCGCAGTGGTGGCCTTACCTGACAATTGTCAGCTCATATCGTAAGGTAAAACATATTTTTTGTGTAAAATTAATATATATATATATATATATATATATATATATATATATATATATATATATATATATATATATATATATATATATATACACACACACACACACACACACAGTCACCTCCAAAATTATTGGCAACCTTGAGCAAAAAGGCTGTATAAAATAAACAACACCGGTAATGAACTATATTTTATGCTCAAATATATGGGAAAACCATATTCTTTTATTCTAATACAATTGCTTAGAGAAAAATGTTTATTAACAAGTAATAATTTTTTCTCAAAAAGATAGGTGTCAGAATTATTGGCACCCCTAAAGATTCTTATAAATAAAATCAAACAAAATTAAATATGCATTAACATTCTACTTCTTTAAGTTCACCTCAGTCTTAAGGAACTGTATTGTGGCCTTCCATGGCTTCTTGTTTCACTGGGGTATAAAAATGAGGTAACACGCATATGAAAATTTGTCATCCATCACCATGGGGAAAGGCAAAGAACTCACAAATGAAAAGAGACAAATGGTTGTTGACCTTCATAAATCAGGCAATGCCTACAAAACAATAGCTAAAAAACTAAATATACCACTTACCACTATTAGGGCAATAATTAAGAAGTTCAAAACCATTGGAACAGTGGTAAACTTGCCTGGTAGAGGACGCAAATGTATCTTGCCCCCACTCCCAGTGAGGCAGGTGGTTTGGGAGGCAAAGGGAAATCCAAGGGCCACCGTTGGAGAATTACAGAACTTGGTTGCATCTTGGGGTCACCAAGTCTCCAAATCTACAATTAGACGCCACCTCCATGCCAATAGGCTATTTGGAAGGGTTGCCAGAAAAAAGCCTTTATTGAGAGCAACCAACAAATGTAAGCGCCTGTAGTTTGCTAAACGGCATTGGCACTTCGATTGGAACCGGGTGCTATGGTCAGATGAGACGAAAATAGAGCTTTTTGGCCACGCACACCAGCGGTGGGTTTGGCGTCGAAAGAAGGGTGCGTGTGCAGAAAAGAATGTCATACCTACTGTAAAATATGGTGGTGGATCTTTGATGTTATGGGGCTGTTTTGCTTCCACTGGTCCTGGGGCCCTTGTTAAGGTCAACGGCATCATGAACTCTACCCAGTACCAGGACATTTTAGCCAAAAACCTGGTTGCCTCTGCCAGGTGGCTGAAACTTGGCCGCAAGTGGATCTTCCAGCAAGACAATGACCCCACATCAAAATCCACAAAGAAATGGTTAATTGACGACAAAATCAACATTTTGCAATGGCCATCTCAGTCTGCGAACTTGAACCCCATTGAAAACCTGTGGTTTCAATTGAAGAGGGCAGTCCATAAGCGCAGACCGAAGGATATCAAGGATCTGGAAAGATTCTGTATGGAGGAATGGTCCCTCCCAATGTGTTCTCCAATCACATTAAACATTATAGAAAAAGACTCAGTGCCATTATCCTTGCAAGAGGAGGGTGCACAAAGTACTGAAAACAAGGGTGCCAATAATTGTGGCACTTCATTTTTTTTAGAAATAAATTTATAATTTGAGAAATGTGTAATTTTGGTTGATTCCATTGAATCATAATAAAGTCAAATTTATTCCACATGTTGGAAAATTACAATATAGCTCAGTACTGGTATTATTTATTTTATACAGTCTTTTCTGCTCATCTTTATCAAGGGTGCCAATAATTTTGGAGGTGACTGTATATGCAGTCAAACAATGTTTAGAAAATAATGCATGGATAGGGCAAACCAGTTCGTAATATTGGTATATTTTGGGTATCTGTGTAATGCTTTCTCTGGGTTTTTGTTTTGTTTCTACACTTGTGGTTCTTCAACACAACCTAAAAACATATTGTAACCTCAGTTAAAGAAAGCTGCACAATATCAGTAGTCATGTGAGGCCAAATTGGAACACTGACAGAAACATTTAAATAAACCATCACAAATTTGTATATTAAATTAGGTCATTTGAATTTTGAAGGAGAGTTTCTCTCGCTAAAAGAAAAGCAACATGTAAACCCAAATTGCCCGAAAGGTACTACCAAAAAAGGTGAGACTTATGTCATCTCCTTTTAAGATTATGTGGTAATATATGGGCATCTAGAGCTAGAGAAGCCATTGGTAGAATGGTTTCAGAGTGGTAACACTTTCATATTTTGACATACCAATGGTAACTTCTGTGGAATGCTTTTGCTGCAATGTTGTGGTATGTTGTGGTAACCCATTAGGTATTTCTGAACTTGTCTTTGTATCTGTTACTTGGGTCCACAGTCTCTTTCCTGAATAAGCTAAAACAAATACAAAAAAATATGTTCATCTTGTGCAACCCCTCTGCATTTATGGGCAATTAGTTACCATAAAAAGAAAGGGCATTGGTTTGACATATAACAATTAACAATTGGCTTATTTTTACAAAATAAGATGGGACTAAATAATCTTTTTGTGATAAAGTTTAACAACTACTTCCAACAATGCCCAGGATGAAAGTAATGGTAGGACTGTAAATTGAATCTTATTTTTTCTTTATGGAACACAAAAAGTGTGTCAAAACCAAACAAACAAAAAAAAGTCACACTTAAGAGTAGGCTACAGACATCTGAAATTATAGAGAAACTACAGTTGACTGATTATCTCTGACCCTTTGAAGGATATAACCACCTCTTCAAGTGACTCAGACATATACTCTGGGATAAATATTTTCCAGACTAATTTCCAGGTACAGACCACAATACAAAGCCAGCTTGTGTCTATGTTTTATTTATATATATATATATATATATATATATATATATATATATATATATATATATATATATATATACACACCCCACACACACACACACACACCGAGGTGAAAATCTGTGCATGTACTCATATGCACAGCCACGTGTAAACATATTAAAAATGGAGACAATTTGAGTGTCTATGAATAAATACTTTTAAAATGTATACAGATCGGTACAGGATACATTTATGAATACAAAATAAGCTTTAAATAACTGATCAATTATAACCAATTCACCATAAACAAGGAAGCTCAAAATACTGAAAATGTTGTATCCTCTGCATGTATCACTCAGTCATGTACTGTAATATAACACTTAAGTTAAACCTTAAAATGACAAACATTAAGAAATATTACACTATGCAGCAACTGCTGTAGAGAGGGGTTTGTTTCAAGATATCCTAAAAAAGGGATGATGTTATAAAAAATGGTATAAGAAAACAACTCTGCTATGAAAAAATGATACAAAAAGATCTAAGTCCAACAATGTGCAATAGGGGCTAAAATACCCTTCAAATTTTGTGACTCATGCCAAAATGAAATCTGATCAGAATGAAATCTCGGCCAATCAACATGCAGTGATTACACTGGCGTTAATGGTGGCCAATAGCAGCTAACAGAAACAGAAGCAGTATGAGGAAACAGAATGCAAGCAGCATGAACTGTGCTGAATGGTGGAGTTCCCATGCATGTTTTTTTTTTTTTTAGCTCGAGAAAAATGTCTTGTGGAAAATACTTTTTTTAGGTTTCCATTCGCTCAGTTTATTTTACTCGAGTAAACTGGGCTTTTCACCCAACGTCATGCAAATGAAGAGGAAAGAACATAAGAAAGTTTACAAACGAGAGGAGGCCATTCAGCCCATCTTGCTCGTTTGGTTGTTAGTAGCTTATTGATCCCAGAATCTCATCAAGCAGCTTCTTGAAGGATCCCAGGGTGTCAGCTTCAACAACATTACTGGGGAGTTGGTTCCAGACCCTCACAATTCTCTGTGTAAAAAAGTGTCTCCTATTTTCTGTGCTGAATGCACCTTTATCTAATCTGGTTGCAATTCTTTGCACTCTTTCTAGAGCAGCAATATCCTTTTTGTAACAAGGTGACCAGAACTGAACACAATATTGTAGGTGAGGTCTTACTAATGCATTGTAAAGTTTTAACATTACTTCCCTTGACTTAAATTCAACACTTCTCACAATGTATCCGAGCATCTTGTTGGCCTTTTTTATAGCTTCCCCACATTGTCAAGATGAAGACATTTCTGAGTCAACATAAACTCCTAGGTCTTTTTCATAGATTCCTTCTTCAATTTCAGTATCTCCCGTATGATATTTACAATGCACATTTTTATTGCCTGCATGCAGTACTTTACACTTTTCTCTATTAAATGTAATTTGCCATGTGTCTGCCCAGTTTTGAATGCTGTCTAGATCATTTTGAACGACCTTTGGTGCTGCAACAGTGTTTGCCACTCCTCCTATTTTTGTGTTGTCTGCAAATTTAACAAGTGTGCTTACTATACCAGAATCTAAATCATTAATGTAGATTAGGAATAGCAGAGGACCTAATACTGATCCCTGTGGTACACCACTGGTTACCTCGCTCCATTTTGAGGTTTCTCCTCTAATCAGTACTTTCTGTTTTCTATATGTTAACCACTCCCTAATCCATATGCATGCATTTCCTTGAATCCCTACTGCGTTCAGTTTGAGAAGTAATCTTTTATGCGGGACTTTGTCAAAAGCTTTCTGGAAATCTAAATAAGCCATGTTGTATGCTTTGCAATTATCCATTGTCGATGTTGCATTCTCAAAAAAATCAAGCAGGTTAGTTAGACACGATCTCCCTTTCCTAAAACCATGCTGACTGTCCCCCAGTATATTGTTACCATATAGGTAATTTTCCATTTTGGATCTTATTATAGTTTCCAAAAAGTTTTGTCTCCCTTTTTGTGGATCGGTATTATGTTTGCAATTTTCCAGTCTGTCAGTACAACCACTGTGTCAAGAGACTGTTGCATGATCTTGGTTAGCGGTTTCTCAATAACTTCTTTCATTTCTTTGGAGTACTATTGGGAGGATCTCATCCGGCCCTGGGGATTTGTTTATTTTAAGAGCTCCTAGTCCCTTTAATACTTCTGCCTCTGTTATGCTAAGGAAAGGTGAGGGTTGATATAGAAATTAGCTCTGCATAAAATACTCTTGCTGTTTTTGAAGATTACTAGTGAAATTTTGTGAAAATGTGGTTTCCATGCGCAGAGAACTGGTACACGAGTGAATATAAGCAATTGCCACTGCCTGCTGTATCCTGCACAAACTCTTGTCAACAACAAAATGAGGTGTTCAGGAATCAGGGGCTGACTGTGAGACAGACGGGGAAGGTTACCAGTGTTGCCAAGTCTCACGAGAAAAAAAAACCGGCACTGCCTTTCAAAACAAGCCTAAAACAAGCACAACCCATGTTAGAGTGTGGGTGTTTATGCAAATTCTAACCCGCAACTCTCAAACAGACAAGCCCAATCCCACTTATTATAAGCGGGCTTGGCAACTGTGAAGGTTACCTCAGCCTCCAGTTTCAATTGGACAGCAGCGATTTGAGGAGGCTCGTGCTGTCAGAGATGCTCTCCTTTCTTTTAAGTTGTACTGGATTTACTGTTGTGTTAAATATTAATGATGCAAACAAATAAAACACAATCAATACATTAATTTGCAATTTTGTTTGGTAAGTTCTGAGATGTGCTGTTTTGGGCAATCAAGCCGGCTCATGATATCCAGTTCACCAACTATATTTATTAACATGGAGGACACAGCTGGGATCAAAAAAAGGACGGGAATTAATTCAATTAGACATTTAAGCAGCTCACTTGCTCTTCCTGTTTAACTTTAGCGTCGTTTTAACAGCAAGGGTATAATCAAACAGCTGCTTTAATACCATAACAAGGGCATAACGTAGTTCATGGCAAGTGGTTTTATACAGAACTGTAAATCCACAAGAGATATACAACATGACAATCCAGACACAGCAAAAAACAATAATAAAAAAAGCTGCTCGCATTATCATTAAGGTGAACTACACAACAGCTAACCATAAAACCGCCCATCAGCCACTTACTTTCTGCCGTCTTGGATTCCACAGTAACAACTGACCTGCTCCCTTGCAATATTTATAGTGATGTCACTTATGGGTAAACAAGCTCATTCACATTTACACATGACATACGGGTTTCCATGCGAAACTGGATGTGGATTTTCCCGTTTTTTTTTCATATACAGGAATAAATGAGATTTACCCTATCCCTCTCTTTGGACGGTTTTTTTTTTTTCACGTGTAAATTGCCACGCATGGAAACCCCACGAATGAAAGCGCGCTAGTGGACTGTGTGAGCGGATGGAATGCACCAGTGAGTACCGACAGAATTTCACCCTATATATATATATATATATATATATATATATATATATATATATATATATATATATATATATATATATAAAATAAAAAGCTTTCTCAGGCATCCTAAAAGTGAATCCATATAAAGTCTCTTCCATCAACTTTCGAGTTTAAATTCACTGAACTTGAAGGGGCCACACCAGTGGTAACTAAAGCTAAAAAAAAGAAAAGGGTACTACATAAAGTTTTCACGCGTTTTTCTTTCTGCTAAGCAGAATCTGCTTACCAATCCGCTGCAGGTGCTGACAGCCGCCGACCCAATGTCCTTGCCGACCTGCTTCCACGTAGTAACAGTGCCAGTGAGATGACAGGAATTCTCCGAGTGCGGTTGCATCTTGGCACCAGTAGGATTTCCGTATCTTCTCTCAAAAACGTAGCCATGGGAAAGTAGATTTTGGTTAACAGTAAGATTAAAAAGCAAATCCTGGCCCTTGTGGTGAATTTTGTAGTAGACCCGAGCGTCGGTTGTTCTCGCGTCTCTTTTTCTCCTGTGTTTATTGAGGTGATGGGTTAAACTGTGAGACACAAACACTCCATCCCAGTCAACTTTCATAGGATGCACCACATCGAATTCTTTATGAGTCTTGACAAAGTTTTCTGAGAAGGAAAAAAAGTTTTATTCATATGTATTAAAAAAAAAAACTGCCAAGTCTATTCAAACTGTACAGTATACATTTATAAAATGCTATGTTACATATCATTTTGCAGTGAAGCGAATGCCAATGCATTACCACACATATTTTAGTATCTAACACACATATCTATCTAACATATATGTAGATAGATAGATAGATATTTTCTGCAAATGTATTAAAGAATGAAATACCAACATGCATGCAACAACAACAAAAAGACAAATTACAAATGAGTTCGTGTACATTCAGTGTAGGACACTTACCTTGTTCCTGGTCTGGAAAGTGGTAACTGCTCTGCAGAAAAGCACTAGCATGTCTGCTTGTCAAAATGAAAAGAAACTTCACCACAATGAGAATCCAACCTTCTTGTACACATAACATGTTTTAAATGATTAAGTAAATAAAATTTTAAAAAGTTGTAGATTGCATTCGGCTTTAAAGAGAATCCTGCAAGCAGTTTGATGTGAAAGTGCAAACGTGCATGCCCCATCTAGGGAGGAGAAACAGCAGAGAAAAGGGGAGAGATACCGTGTAAAGTTAGAAAGTTAGAAGATAGTTGAGGGGTGGAGTAATCAAAGCCTCCCAGTGTCTTATTTCTTTAGGGGAAGCGGGACTGAAAGGGGGAGAGGGCGGAGTTATTGATGTAGTTTGCAGCAATTACAAAACAATGGGCCGAAACAAAACAACAAAAAATAATGCTTAATCGACAGTGCATTTTTTAACTGATGAATGTGTAGGACGTGGACGTATTTGAAAACTGTACCCCATCTGTTAAAGCAGATACATATTCTAATTCATTCAAACGAAGAAGCAAAACTCGATTCTGCACTTTAAAAACTGCAGATATAATCTGACTGAAATATTTATATTTATTCACAAGAATGTTTAATGGTAGCATATAGAATATTATAAAATGTGATTGCAGTACCTACAAAAGTCTGGAAAGTGCGCAGATCGAAACTTTTTTTAAAGTGGTCCTTTTGCAAACTCAGTGTAACCACGCCCATTTAAAGATACAGTTATAAACCACAGTGGATATTCATTCGTGTACCCGAGTGAAAAAGTTAGTGAAGTTGCCACAAATGGCGACGATTGAAAAGCAAAGCTGCTTCTGTGCGTGGTAGTTTGAATTCCTAAAGCCAATTTACTAGTATCAAAAAAAACACTCAGTCTCACGAATTTCAAGTGTTGTTGTACACATGACTGAACATCCCACATAAAAAAAGACGAGTTTCTCACGTGTTAACTTGACTGCACTGTGTTCAGTGGCGGCGTCTGGCCAAGGGTGGTCGCGTGCAAAGCTTGATTCCGGGGCCCTTACTATAATACCATGACTTTCTAACAGGGCAACAACGACGTCATTAAATGTATTGCATTTTACTACAGCAATCGCAATGTAAATTAACTTTTCGTGCTTTTGCTGAATAATCCCGTTTTCGTCAAATCTGGTGCACGATCAATATGCCCCAATACAGTCTAAAGATGGTTAACAGGTGTTGCTATATCAGTGTAAATGTAATAGACTACTTAGTGCATTTTGTAATACAGAATTATCACAAAATGCAAGAGGCCGAGCTTGTGCTTGTATAAGGTTTTAATGGCTGTATTTACAACAGAAAAGGTGTCATAACTTTGACTCATTGGCAAACCTCCCCAACATTGAAAACATAGGAGGCAGTGTGGTCCAGTGGTTAAAGTCCTGGGCTTGAAACTAGAAGGTCACTGGTTCAAATTTCATCCCTGATTCACTGTGTGACCCTGAGCAAGTCACTTAACCTCCTTGTCCTCCATTCTGCAGATGAGATGTTAAATCAGTGTCCTATTATAAGTGATTCTGTGTATAATGCACAGTTCACACCTCTGTAAAGTGCTTTGTGATGGTGGTCTACTATGAAATGTGCTATATAAAGATATTATATTGTTATTATAACATTGCTGTCATGGAAAAAACACAATTTTGTTTTTAAAAAAAGTAATTTTAATGCAGAATTTCTACTGATAAAGTAATGCAATATAACAGCTACGTCAAATATTTAAGCAGGTAATATATTTATAGTATACTGGTTATTTAAAGTTTAATGTGAACAACAGCAATACTACTACGAGACAATTTATCATAGGGTGATCTATGAAAAAAAGTGGTACACAGCGCTTGCGCTTGCCTAAACAACTTCCGCTAAGAAAGCAAGGAAGGCCCCATTCAGATCTGGTATGTTATGCTGTTTTCGGTCTTTTACATCATATTGAATTGATCATATTTTCAGTCTTTTACATAGTTCTAAATGTAATGTATCATATTTATCCACAATTAAGAAAATAGTATGCAAATATTTATCATATGCAATACATTGGGTCTTGTACATTTTTTGTGCAACTTTGTGGCAGACTTCTCATTTTGTCTTGTTCATCATTAATTGTTTTTTTTTTCTTTTTGGAGAAATTGTCTGTTTCCAGTTTAAGTTTGCAAAAAAACAATGTATAATTAATGGTAAATGGTACCTCTTTTTGACAATAGGAAAACACCCATCTGATCGCAATTGATTGGACAGGTACCAAAATTTGACATACCACTTTCAATGTGACAGTGTATCGCTTTCTGACATTACTCAGGTCAAGTTTTGGTATTCGTACCACATTCTGACTATGTACCACTTTCTAACACTACACCGGTAATAAGTGTTTCACTGTCTGCTGGGCTATCAGTTAACGCAGGTAACAATAGTAAAGTTCATAATTCAATTATAATATAAACACTCTAAAAGTAGTTATTTCAAATTACCCCAGTCCACGAAAACATATATCCAAAAAAAACAAGGTTTAAAAAACACAAAGTTTGATTGGAAGCGATACTGAATAGACGTGTCGATTGGGAAACCCTTTTAATTAAGAAGAGGAAGGTACCATCCACACAAACCACCAAATACAGTTCTGCAAATTTGCACTATTATTAATTAAGATCATTGGAATAACATGGATATTAAGTTATTAGACTAATTGAATGCAAGAGTTGTAACTGTATATAAAGCAGCCCAGTTTTGTCAACCTTTTTTTTTTTTACTGCAGTCCCTGACATTGGAAGGGGTTTTAAATGTTGTTTTTAGGATTTCTCCTACATTTGAATAATTAGAAGAAGAAGAAAAAAACAAGCTGGTTGATGAGAATGAATGAAAATCTCTGCTCCCATTGTCTACATCTGTAACCTGTTGCTGGGTTTCTCAACATTAATATATCTCTACTTTAGGTCGATTTTACAAAATATCTTTTAAATAAAACTATATTTTTAAAGTGTCAGTGAGAACATGTTTTGCATCCTCAGCACATGATTACACACACTGAAAGGTAAATGTAAACAGCATTTTGCTAAGCTAAACAAGTAAATACTGTAATTAGCAGTACAATGTTCTTTGATATCCAAAAATGTTAGGTTACTTACCGTAACCCTGGTTCCCTGAAAGAGAAGACGACCACCAACGACATTATGTATGGGACATGCCTGCCCATTGGGTAGGTATCGCTGAGCTCTTTATATCAGAGCTGCCGGTAGGCCCCTTCCTGGGGTGACACATTTGGTCCCGCCCACCGAGGGATTAAAACCGTCATCCGGAGGAAAGCATTTCTCTTTTTCCATCGAATGTGTGAGGGCAACTGATGAGGCTGTGTGGTCCAGTGGTTAAAGAAAAGGGCTTGTAATCAGGAGGTCCCCGGTTCAAATCCCACCTCAGCCACTGACTCATTCCATGACCTTAAGCAAGTTACTTAACCTCCTTGTGCTCCGTCTTTCGGCTGAGACGTAGTTGTAAGTGACTCTGCAGCTGATGCATAGTTCACACACCCTAGTCTCTGTAAGTCGCCCTTTGGATAAAGGCGTCTGCTAAATAAACAAATAATAAAAGCAACCTCGCGGTTGGTGGTTGACTGACTGGAGAATGTAACGGTGAGTCAGCATCTAGAACCTCCTTTCTTTTAAGAACCCATTGAGAAGTCTCAGGTCTAGGATGGGGAGAAAGCCGGCATCTTTTTTGGGCAACAGAAAATACCTCGAGTAGTACCCCTCTTCATTGGAGGTGGGGTCTACAAGACGAATGGCTCGCTTGCACAGTAAGGCAGCCACTTCCTTCTGAAGTACCAAGGCCTGGAGAGGGTCTGTCATGAAAGTATTCGTGATTCCTCGAAAAGGCGAGTAACCGTTGTGCACAGTGGTGAGCACCCAGGTGTCCGAGGTGCAAGTGTGCCAGTACTGCAGCAGTTGTGCTGAAAAGGGGCTCTGAGGCCGCCAGCCTTCAGGGACCCTGCCGGGCAGGGCAGTTTGGGGTGGTTGTCTAGGACGTTGGCCCTGGAAACGCCTCCTGGGACTCTAGTGTGTGAACTGGCCACGTCCTGTGTTCCCTCTGCCTGCTGTGAGGGGCCGGTTGTTCACTGGTGGTGTGCCCTATAGGCGATGCCTTAGGTCACCCAGCAGAGCCGTGGGGACTGGAACTGTCCTGGTGACAGTCCGCGTTGGAGGAGCTTGCCAGTGGTTTGACCTGCCCCACGTGGGATCTTCTCCACGGCTGGCCCAAAGGTATGTCCCAAGGATATAGGCGCGTCTAGCAGCACAGTCTTATCCGCATCAGGGACCCTGGCTTGTGACAACTACAGATGTCTGCAAGCCACAATTAAGCTAGCCAGGCTCCGGCCAAGAGCTTGCCCTTGGTGACCGGAGATTTGCAACAGCGTGCTGGACAGGAGACGTAGTTCAGTGGCCATCGGCTCAGGGAGCGGGGCCTCACACAGTACACCGTCCATATAGGCTGTCAGTACACTCGCTGTGTTTGACAGGCGAGTTACCTGTGCCTCCGCTGCATACACCCTCTTGAGGTGTGTTTCCGTCACCCTGCATTGTGGGTTCGGGCACGCCGGGTCTCTGGCCAATCCACCCACCGTCGGGGCCTTAACCAGGGCCGCGATGGTTGAGTCTACTGGGGGGAACCCCGCTAGGCCCAGCTTTTCCGCACCTTCCAGAGAGGCAAGCTGTGTGGCCGGCTTCAGCATGCTTGGAGCTGAGGCCGAACGATCCCAGAAGGAGCGTACCTCCTCCATGAAGTCCAGGAAGGCCGGGAACTTTTGAGGGCGAGGAGCCATCGCCTGCGTTCGGAACACGGACTGGCGTGATTCTGCCGCTGGCATCCAGGGGACCTGCAGGAACGCTGCAACACATCCCATCAGTGCCGACACTGAGCTCAACAGCGAAGGAGTGCTGGCTTCCGAGGCTGCCTTAAAGCCAGGTTCTTCCTCGGCAGGCGGTTCAGGCTCCCTTCCTACCTGCATGTCAGAGGAGAATGAGGCCCCATCCCCGGAGGCCACTATGCATTCAAGCACTAGCGCTGTAGCAAAGGGCATTGAACACCGTGCACCGTGTGCACCATGTGCACCGAGTACCGTGAGCACTATGTGCACCATGTACCGTGCAGCAACATGCGTTCGTGCACTAGCACTGTAGCAGTGGGCACCGTGTGCACCGAGCACCGTGCGCAC
The DNA here is from genome assembly GCA_030684275.1 of Acipenser oxyrinchus oxyrinchus. Taxonomy (NCBI): domain Eukaryota; kingdom Metazoa; phylum Chordata; class Actinopteri; order Acipenseriformes; family Acipenseridae; genus Acipenser; species Acipenser oxyrinchus. The sequence continues at coordinate 132,075 of JAGXEW010000248.1, read as the reverse complement.
CGAGTACCGTGAGCACTATGTGCACCATGTACCGTGCAGCACCCGGGCTATGTGTGCACCGAGGTACCGAAGCACCAGTGCCTACCCTAACCACGTGGTCACACATCTGGTCAGCACGTAGCATAACCAGGGAGACACAAGGGCCGAAGACGCGGCGGGCGAGTTAAAGGCAGACAGCAAAACATGGTAGAAACAGATAGGGGAGAACACACTGTTGTTTGTTTACAAGAGAAAAATAATAATAATAATAATAATAATAATAATAATAATAATAATAATAATAATAATAATAGTTGGGCATTCTAAATTAGGAGAAAAATTGGGGTAAAATAATTGGAGATTCTAAATTTAAAAAAGAATACACTCACTTTATGATTAAGATACAATCCTTCATTTATTAAGGTTCATAAATGCATTCAAAACGTGCACTATGTAGGACTATTTACACCACAACAGGTGTATATGTTTAAATTGCATTCAGATTTTTATAGGTAATTTCATTATTTTCTAATACTGTAATTTAGAGCAGTGAGCCTCACTAAAATGTCAATTTTCCACACTTTTGCAAAAGTCACTGAATCTGGCCTCAAACAGCACCTCCTTTAGCTGTCATGCAAGTCACATGTGGCTGGTTACAGTGTCAGACGCTCTGGCAAATTGGGGATTTGAAAAGTGATTTACTCAGAGATAGACAGGGTTGATGCCTTCATCAGTTCTCTACATTTTAATTTTTGTACCAGTCCATTAGCCAAAACAGTTTCAGCTTTTTATAACAGGCTGTTTTCCTGATGATTCCATGGATTGTCAAAATATATCAAAGTGATTTATGTGTACAGAATAAATACATAAATGATGAAAGCCAGTTCACAAAGTGATATTTAAATAAAGTTTAGTCTATGGTTAAAAGTTTTTCTTTTTCTATGTGTAAAACACCTAGCCTATAGTAAATGTTTTCTATTAATTTACAGAAAGATATTTATTCTGGTTTAAAACATTCAAAATATATATATAAAACTTCCAAACCATTTTGGAGCTGGAGACAGCAAAAAAACAGCAAAAAACACAGATTTTTAATTTAGTTTACACTATCTGGATCTCGGAATCCGCATATCTGAGCAGAATGAAATGGCCCACATCAAGAGATCTAACCAAAGGGAACACACATCCAAATTTTTGTGCAAATCCATTGAACGGGGTCAAAGTTATTAAAGTACAGAAACTGGTGATTATAGTTTATAGTGGTGCTACCGGGCCACTATAATATATTGGCCTAGAAAGATACAAAGCAAAAATCAAAGGAAATACTGGAGCTGTTGATTTTATCTTACATTTAATGATACTAATTATATTTTCAACACTAGTCACAAAAAGCTTCCATTTTCCATTAAAAATAGAACTGCATGGAAAATACTTTTTTTCTTTCTATAGAGTAATTGAGTTTACATATATACAGTAGGTCATAACAAAAGTTATAAATTAACTCTTTACTGCCCAGGGTATGTCAAATATATTGGACATACCCTGGGCAGCAACAGTTTAATTGCAGCATTTCTTATAACATTCAGTGATTTATGTAGACTGTATTGTTTTATATAAATTGCATTTCCTTCTTGTACTTAGTTTTTCTTGAGCTGATACACAAGGTCATCAGGTCCTCATAGCACTGTACACAGTATCGTTTAATTGAGTTTGTGGGTGTTTTTGCAAACTGCAGACCTTTGAATTCACTTCTTGCACAGTGATGACATTTTGTCCTCTTGGATTAAAAGGTTCATGAAGATAGCATGGTGCTGTGGCAACCTCTAAGAAGTGCTTTGCTTAAAAGAAACAAACATGTTTTATTTTTATTTGCTAGCTCGCAAATGTTTTGTTTAAGGTTTTTTTTTTGCATGTCAATGTTGCATTTATGTTCAGTGCAATCCAGGACCAATTGCACATGATATGGATCTTAATACAAATCGTACATCTCCTAAAAATTTCTGGAAAGGTATAATCTATTCAACTAGAATAGTGTAGTAGATATAAAGCAAATTCAAATTGTAGATGGTGCAGTAGTCTCAGACCTGTCACAAATAGCAAATGTTTTAATACTCATTTCACTAATCAATCAATCAATCAATCTTTATTTTATATAGCACATTTCATAGTGGACCACCATCACAAAGTGATTTACAAGATACAGTAACAAGAAAATCCATAATACTTTAAATACAGAGAAATGCATAATACATGCTATACAGGGAAAAACAAAACAAACAAAAAAGCATAATAAATTAAATAATGTGGAAAGTGCATAATATGTGAAAACCTACCCTCGACCCCACCTCCCTCCAGAGCTACTGTCCTGTCTCCCTCCTACCCTTCCTCTCCAAAACCCTCAAGCGGGCTGTACACCACTAGCTCTCTGCTTTCCTGTCCAACCACTCTCTGCTCGACTCTCTCCAATCTGGCTTCCGCTCTGCTCACTCCACTGAAACTGCCCTACTGTCTGTCACAAACTCACTAAACTCTGCCCGAGCTGCCTCTCTCTCCTCTGTCCTAATTCTCCTCGACCTCTCTGCTGCCTTTGACACTGTCGATCACTCTATTCTACTATCCTCTCTCACTGACCTGGGAATCTCTGGCACTGCTCTGGCCTGGTTCTCCTCCTACCTCTCCGCACTTACCAGGTAACATGGCGTGGAGCAACCTCCACACCTCAACCTCTCAACAGGAGTCCCCCAAGGGTCAGTCTTGGGTCCTCTCCTGTACTCTCTCTACACCCGCTCCCTGGGCCCCCTCATCGCATCCTATGGTTTCTCATACCATTTCTATGCTGAAGATGCTCAGATTTTCCTCTCCTTCCCCACCTCTGACTCCACCATCCCCTCCCGTATCTCTACCTGTCTGTCTGCTATCTCCTCCTGGATGCACTCGCATCACCTCAAACTCAGCCTCTCTAAAACTGACCTACTTTTCTTTCCCTCCACCTCCTCCCCCTCCTCTGATCTCTCTATCTCTGTTCCTCTGGAATCTACCACACTCTATCCCGCCTCCTCAGCTTAGAACCTCGGAGTCACCCTGGACCCCTCCCTCTCTTATTCCCAACACATCTCCACTCTGTCACACACTTGCCGATTCTTCCTGAGCAACATACGAAGAATCCGACCCTTCCTCACCAACTACGCCACCCAGCTCCTGGTCCAGGCCCTGGTACTCTCCCGCCTAGACTACTGCAACTCCCTCCTGGCTGGCCTCCCTGCGTCCGCCACCCGTCCGCTCCAGCTCATCCAGAACTCTGCTGCTCGCCTGGTGTTCTCTCTGCCTCGCTTCTCCCACGCAACTCCACTGCTCCGCTCACTCCACTGGCTCCCGATCACCGCTCGCATCCAGTTCAAGACTCTTGTACTAACCTACAAATGCCTTGACTAGACTGCACCCATCTACCTCCAGACCCTCATCTCTCCCTACACCCTCACTCGACCCCTCCGCTCCTCCTGCACTAGAAGACTGGCTCTACCTCTCTATGCTCCTCTGCCTCCAGAGCCCGCTCCTTCTCCACTCTTGCCCCGCAGTGGTGGAATGACCTTCCTACAGATGTCAGGCCTGTCCAGTCCCTGACCACCTTCCGGTGCCTCCTCAAGACTCACCTCTTCAGACAGTCCTCCTCTTTTTTCCCTCTGGACACTTATCACTCTTCCTTAAATGCGCTTTACTTGCTCTTATCTGCCCCCTATTTTACTGCATTTAATCCTGCACTTTAGAGTACTGTAATCTGTCACAAGTGTTATTTAATCTGTAGTATTTTGTACTTAATTACATCCTGATGTAACTATCACTGGCACTGTTATCTGCTCCATTATTGAATTGTATTTTGTCATACTTGTACTTGCTAGAACCAAAGTCATTGTATTTTTATCTTGCTCTTAATTGTATTATTACTTGTACTGTGATTCTTGAAATGCATTTTTGTATGTCGACTGTAAGTCGCCCTGGATAAGGGTGTCTGCTAAGAAATAAATAATAATAATAATAAATTCATTATTTAATAGATTGTAACTCTAGTACTTGTAAAAGTACAATACTCATGGTACAATGCAGTTGTAGACCATGTAAGGAACTAATGTGTAAAGAAAGAGAATGTATAGAACATTTGTTATTTGATACAGTATTTTAAATTGAACTATAACCTGATTCAGAATAAGGGATGTATTTTGTATGTATTTATGTATTTATTTTAAGTTTTAAATTCTACTTCTATAAGCAGTTTAAGATGGCTTTGTTATCGCATAAATACAGTATAATAATGAAGGTGTTTTTTTAATTGGGGCTAAATTAGATAAAATAAAGCAAAGTAGCTGTTTGTAACAGGCGTGTAGAGCCTTACAAGAAGATGAAGAGTACAGGAACAGCTCCATTTTATATTTTTTTGCTTAATCCTTTTTTGAGACATTTCCTATTTAAGCAATAATCCAGATTGGAATATATTCAAATACGTTTTTGTCAAGACCAATTTCATACCAATTTTCATGAGATTAGTGGAAATTCATTATTGCAATGTTTGTCATTTTTTGCATACATTCAAAAATTAAACCCTCTAGCATTCAAATATATTGAAACATTATTGTATCAAAACAAATCTTCTGTACTAGCATTATAGCTACCCCCTCCATCTTTCAAGAGGTGCGAAACAGATCTGTAGAAGCCAGAATATAACAGTGAAACAAGCCCAATTATCTGTGCTTGGTGAAGACAACTGAACATCGTATCATCTTTGGCGGATTTATACAACAAGCAGTATATCTCACTGACGCAGGGCAGTAAAACCGTAAGAAACGCCACAGGAAATGATTCTTAAATATGAAAGAACCCAAACAATGCCAGTGAAAGCAATGCTACCACAGGGACATGAGACCTGGTATATTGTTTATCTGAATTAGCTTTAATCTGCATTAGCTGTCACAGTGAGCAGGAGATTGGGTACTGCAGTGGTTCTCATTAAACACGCACCCACGCACACACACACACACACACACACACACACACACACACACACACACACACACCGCATGCAGCGAGGTACATTTACCATATACGGTAATAAGGACGGTTACGTGGGCGTAAATGTATTTATCAACCACATTATTCATTGCCCACTTGCAGATAACTATAGAATGTTTTAGTGTTTCAAGTCTCACTCATTCCAGTGTCTGTCACAAATGTTCCTAATGCTGCAGAAAATCAAATTAATTCATTGAAAAACTAATTCAGATTTCACACACAGAAGCTTATGAAAGTTTACTTTTTGATTAGTTTCACCGTGAATATAAAAAGGTGAACTAAGCACTCTCTTAGTAACCGCAGCAATTTAGAATAATGTCCAAACAAGATCAGGCTTTGTAGGTACAATGCATTGACTTGACAAAAAATAAAGAATGGGGTCGCCTCACCCGAAGAAACCAGGTAAGTGTATCCTGTAGGGCTTCAACTTGATGAAGCCAAGGTGATAAGCCAGTCCCTGAAAACCAAACGATTGATGGATAGAATAATTGTCATGCAGGTTATCTGTCAGAATGATACTACTGCCAAACAGCCATGGCATCACTGTATCTCTTTGCAATCAATGAAGCTCAATATTTGGCTGGTACGTTAGGCTGCAATTTCTCACCAGTATGTCCAAGTTTATACCAACATATAATTGTCCTACTTGGCTCACTCAAACTTTTTTTTACTACATGAAAGGCATGATGCGCAGGGTGAGCAAAATCTGCAGGGAATCATCTCTACAGCGGCCCCTAATTTCTAGGTGCTCCAAGCTTGCCGACATGTGCTGTTGAGCTAGAGGCGATTGGATTTGTCCAGGGATCATCTCTTCTGAGTTGCTGCAATGAGGTAACATAATTGGGCATTCTATTTTTTTCAAAACATGTCTTTTTTCATGTTTGCCTGTATATACTGGTAATAGTTACATTTACACTAGACCACTTTAAATTCAAAAAAGGGTCCCGGCTATCGAATTAAAACAAACAGCTATTTTAGAATATGCTTTATCAGGAAGTAAACCTTGTTTAAGGTAAGGTTTACTTACATGCTTCCCAAGGTTTTAACTGTAGACACGTCTATCCATAACATGCTTGTAAGTGCCACTTTGTGAGAGAAATATCTATGCTTTACTTCACTGGTTCTAGAGAGAAAAAAAAATACAAAATCTTAGTAGCTGGCGTCTGTTTACAGTCCTGTAAATTCAAAGGCTAAAAGACCTTGCCAGATAATTGTTGTTTTAAAATGACACCAACCTGAAACAGAAAGGGATATAAACAGGGTTCAGAATAAATAGTGTGTGTGTGTGTGTGTGTGTGTGTGTGTGTGTGTGTGTGTGTGTGTGTGTGTGTGTGTGTACACTCTTAGGAAGAAACTAATTAGAAAGAAACTGTTAAAAGTAAAAAAAAACCAAAACATCCTAGATTCAAATGGCGTTAGCAACACTACCCTCTACTGACCCACGATGGGAGTTCTGCCACGTTTCACTGCACCGAAGTTGTTGGTTTCCCCCAGAACAGCAAAGTGGTCAAGCACCCGGTGACTTGTGAGCTGAAATTAACCGCGACAACACAAATAGTGTGGTCATAATGCAAACTGTTTTATATTTTACAATGGCTGAGGTATATTCAATTTGTTGTAAAGAACAATTCCAGAATGGGTTCTTGTTTTGTTGCAACTGAGCCATGAATGTATTTCATTCATTGGTTAGTAATAACGAAATGCATGTTATTATTATAATTGATTTCCCCAGCCTGTGTGTCCATGTGTAAATATTGACAGAGAAGCACACAAAGCATCATTAACCCATCTAATGGACAAACAATCTGATTGTTTAGTTTCATAAAGATGTAACAGCTACCCAATTTCAGAAACGTCTGTTCCTCAATTGGTTAAACCGAGCGATTCTAGAAGGGGTCAGATTGTCACGTCTCTGCAAGACACATAATACAATAACAACGTTCACGAATACTGCTGGACATAGGTTGACCTTCAATATTTGTAAGCAAATGCGTTTTTTCAGCACATTATTATTTTTTTACTGCTTTCTCCTCTTTTTCAAATGATTATTTTAGGTGAACAAATATTAATTTTCTAATCAAAACAACACAGCGCACAGTTGTATCGTTCATTCCTTTTATCATCAGTTTCATTTTTTTGTGTTTTTGTTTATGTGTGTATTACATTTTTTTAATATGTCATAGTTCTGTAAGAATCTACTGTACATCAATCATTTCATATATAGGCTAAGTGCAGTAGGGACCGCATTTTGTAGTTAAAGTGGCAAACAAAAACAGTAACCGAAATGAACCTTTGATAATAAATTGCTTGATATTTCTCTCACAGCTTTACTCAAAAAAAAAAATAGTGCTCCCCATTTTGAAGCAAGTGCAAAGTGAAATGTATTGAGGGAATAAAACCACCAGCTGATCTGAATCGTATAACTGTACACTATCATACCCAGTGGTTAAGAATCAAACAAAGCTTTTGGAACAGCTTACAAACATATTTTAATTGTTTTAAACTTCAGACCCATAAAAATCATGTGTTATCAAAATAAAAATAATAAATGTCTGTGTAAAACATATAAACACAAAAATGTTTTTTTATAATCTGTTGCATAAGATTCATGTTTAATTCGTTAAAAACGTAATTTACAATGTGTATGCTTTTTGTATATGTTTACACAAGAGAAATGGAGAACGATCGAGTAAATAGTAGACAAGTATACATTTAATTTTACAGTTGTGTATTTCAGCACCCTGGATAGCTCCTCGAGACCTGTACACGTGTGTACTAACAGTGCATCCAACCAATCCCTGCACAAGGACCGAGATAAAAGACGAAACGCACCTCAATTTCAAACAGACGATTTCATTCAAAGTCTAAGTGGGTGATAAAAACACTGACGAGGATGGAACAGAGAGAGAGCACGGATGACATGTGTTTGACAAGCCTGGGACAAGTGCATTTGCAACCAATGTCATACAATATATGGCTGGGAACCACTGAATACGTATTTAGAAGAAACCAGATGCCCTAAGCAATAATACGGAATTCGATCTTTTTTTCACAGTTTGATTCTAGCTTAGAATTCTGCTGGTAGTTGACAAGAACAAAAACGTGTATGTGTATAGATATACTTTCGTTATAAGACAAATGCCAGTTTAGAGTGGTCTGATTGAAAGTAATTTAAGTTTTAGTTCAAATAAGAATGTCTAAAAAGAATTAAGTTTCGGCTGTATCACATTTTAAAGATCATGAACGGTTTTAAGCATCTCGGCTGGATTGAAAGGCTTTTTTTGAATACAGTGAAACACGCATAAAGCATCGCAAACAATACAAACTTCAAGCTCTGTGCTGCTTGAGCGTAAAATGGGATGGCTGCTCAATTCAACAACAGTAATGCATCTTTCACATCAGCCATGCAAGAAGCTATAGAGGGAGATTTCCTGGGAATGTTTCCAAGCGCTCCGTATGACAGAACTTTCATTACCAACAGAACAAACCAATCATGGAGCGATCTACTTAAATACCTGGATTTGGATAAATCCGATTTTTTTGGAGACGGATCAGCAGCCGTAAGAATATTTATATCCATTGTTTACTCTGTCGTCTGTGCTTTGGGGCTTGTTGGCAATATACTTGTTATGTACCTCATGAAATCCAAACAAGGGTGGAAGAAATCCTCAATTAACCTGTTCGTGACCAGCCTGGCCGTGACAGACTTCCAGTTCGTGATGACACTACCATTCTGGGCTGTAGAAAATGCGTTAGATTTCACTTGGCTTTTTGGCAAAGCCATGTGTAAGATAGTGTCTTATGTGACTGCAATGAACATGTATGCAAGCGTGTTCTTTTTGACTGCTATGAGTGTGGCTAGATACTGGTCCGTAGCATCTGCCCTGAAGAGTAAAAGGAGACCCCCTGGCTGTTCTGCAAAGTGGATGAGTTTCCTGATCTGGATTTCGGCTATCCTGGCCGCGTTGCCTCATGCTATATTTTCTACAACGTCTACAGTGTCAAACGAAGAGCTGTGCTTAGTAAAGTTTCCCGACCAAAACGGCGCCGCCCAGTTCTGGTTGGGACTTTACCACGCTCAGAAAGTAATGCTTGGATTTGTCATTCCTTTATTCATCATTACCATGTGCTACCTGCTGTTGCTGCGCTTTATCACCAACAAAAACGTTAACACGTCCAGTACAAAAAGAAGATCCAAAGTGACAAAGTCTGTAACTATCGTTGTCCTTTCTTTTTTTCTTTGCTGGCTGCCGAACCAGGCTTTAACTGCATGGGGTATCCTGGTCAAGCTCAACGTGGTCCATTTCAGCTACGAGTACTACACAACTCAAGCTTACATTTTCCCCATAACTGTCTGTCTGGCACACTCCAATAGCTGCCTCAACCCCATTCTGTACTGTTTAATGAGAAGAGAGTTTAGAAAGGCGCTAAGAAAACTGTTCTGGAAGATCACTTCTCCCACTGTTACCAATATGCGACCATTCACAGCCACCACGAAGCCAGAGCAAGATGATCAGGGGAACGCGCTGGTCCCTTTAACCCCGGCGGAACCGGGGCTCGTATTCTATCCACCAGGAGCTGCCATCTACAACGGGAGATACGACATGCTCCCGAACAATACCACAGAGCAACGTCGGTATTAGCTTTGTTAAGTCAGACGGCTATTTTGAATGGACATTGAAAGTTTATTAAATGAAATATACCCAAGCATAACTGCAATTTGACACATTTTTCTACTTGGTCGACCAAAACCAGGTTCCTAATTTAAAGGTATGATTTTCGTAATACATATTACAATCCCCATAAATAATAATAATAATAATAATAATAATAATAATAATAATAATAATAATAATAATAACTGGACAAAATACAGTCTGGATATTGATCGTCAATGATTCTTCATCACGCTTCACATAAATATTACAATAAGTTAAAAATAAATAAATAAATCAATAAATATTGTGTAGCAATAAGGCCTCCTCGCTATGCTAATTGATCAATTTCTTAACAATTAAAAAAGTGATCTCGTTATTGTTTTTGTTATTGCTAGCATTCTTTGTCGGTAACTTAATTATATACAAATTGTAAACTGTTTAATCGTTGTAAACTGTTGCGTTAAAGTGATTATTGTAACGGCTCTTAAAAAAGATCCTTTTATTCTGTCTGCATTGTTTAGTGTCTATTACTGCATTAGTCTTAAACGTTTGGATGTACTGTCTAAACTTGGTGATATTTGTCATACTTCTTCAATGATGTTTGGAAATATGAATGATGGATGTATTTGAATCCACACATTCTTATTTTTCTGATCTTTTCAGAGCTATAGATAATAAGGTGTACCAGATGTATTCATTAAAAATTTAAAAATAAAATATATATATATATATATATATATTTTACAAACCACATCCCAGAAGTGTATCAATGTATATCTTCTAATTTTCTTTTCGCATTCAAAAATGTATGTAATCAAGCACAGATAAAAAAAGAATACAACTAACAAAATACGTGCACAATTATATTATTATTTCCCTGTAACTCATTGAAGCCCATCTATTACATATATATATATATATATATATATATATATATATATATATATATATATATATATATATATATATATATATATATATATATATATAGATGGGCTTCAATGAGTTACAGGGAAATAATTCCATCACAGAAACCCGAGATGGAACTGTTGTGTGTGTGCAATAAAAGTACAGCATTGTATTGAATAATATGAAGTAAACAATACAATACAGTACTTCATACAATAAATCCATTGAGCCCCCAAAAAACTATACAATAATGTAAGAGTACACTGACATCATTTATATTAACTGTTAATCACAGGTAAATCCTGCATTTCTGCAATTAATACAATTCAAGGACAGTTTGAGTTATGGAAATAGACTTTAGGTTTAGCCCAGGGGTCCCCCTTCTGTCCTGGCAGGTACCCCAGAGGCGTCCAAGCCTTCAGGACAGGATGCTATTGCCCTCCACACCCAGAAGGATATTCCAGTTGTAATGGATGAAGAGGGGTGGTGAACCAGTTAAGGCTCAGCTTCACCCTTTTTGTATTCTGGTTTATTGATTGTTCACTTTATTGACAGCTTCTGCCCGTCCCCTTAAATCACTAATTGTATTCAATAATTCCTAATTCACACTAATATAATGGGCAGGGAAAAATAAATACATAAATGAGGCTGTTATGTGACCTTTCTCCACGCCCCCTAGATATAGATCTTTATCCCATCTGTGGCTGGTGAAAAGAACCAGTTATGAAACATTTGCATGTAACAGCAATGATATCTTCTACCCGAGCAAAAGTATTGCATGTCATAGTGACTTTAATATTATCTGCAACATAACAAACATAGAAATTATGTGCCTTTTCAGGCAACCAAAACATTGATTGATAAGCATGAAATCAACCTAATCTTTTTTTTTTTTTGGGGGCAGCTTGCACACTGATACACTATCTCTTTAATATATATATATATATATATATATATATATATATATATATATATATATATATATATATATATATACTGTATATGTGTGTGTGTGTGTGTGTGTGTGTGTGAGAGTGTGAGTGTGTGATACATTTAAGAAGGTTTTTAACTTCAGACAATAAAAAATAAAAAAAACACAAATAAAAAGTAAATGAAAACAAAAGACAACAAAAAAGGAGATGTAATTGATGTTTGCCTTCCAAGTTTCCTACGAAACCTCCATTGGTCTATACCTTGTGTTAGCAGTCAGGGGCTGAATATAAAGTAGGCCTAAAATATAATTTACAAGTATAATATTGACACACACATAGGGCTGGCATAACATTGCTAAACTGTGTCCACACACACTTTATTGAAACAAGCAATGCGGCATAAATCGCGGAGACATCAAACACACAACTTGATATCTGCTTGCATTTAATTAACAATGTGATATGCATATGTCTTGGACTTCAAAAGTGTGATTTCCAAAAATCAGCCCACCACTTACGCGAGATAAACCACAGCCTGTGTGGATATATACTGTATCCCAAGCCAAGCAACTTCATGTCAGCCCAGTATTTTTAATGACAGTTTCCAAGGTAAATAATAAATTTAAAAGGATAATGCCTTTGTTAAATTACTCTAACTTTTGTATTTTAAGTAATTTAATTAACCAGCTGTCGTCTTTTGATTCTCATTTTAGAGCAAGTCACAGACATGATTATTGAAGGCTAAGTAACTTCAGATGTCATTTAAAAAAAAATTTTGTTTGTTTTGTTTTACATTTCACTGGCTGTGGTTTGATGTCCTCAGTCATTCTGCAGCTCCACTATGGAGTCATTATCGTTTTCTCTAAATCTGCCTTTATCTGTTTATAAACTTATTTTGAGCCTGTCTGGAGACTCCCATGTGCCATGACTGAACCACCATCACGTTCCATTTAAAGCATGTGACAATGTGACCTTCTGAATCTGGCAGTCCCACTTCTCTCTGTCTATATAAAGGAAGAATAGGTGGGGCTGGTAAAGTTGAAAGGTTGCCATGTCACATAAATTGAATACAATAAGGAAGGTTGTTCAATCTCACCACTTCTGAACATTTCTCTACAGAAGTTCAAAGCCAGAATAAGATCTCAGTACTGGAGCAACAGACCCCAGAATCACTCATTGCACACACCATAAATAATCAAATAAAATATAATTAAAAAAAACAAATATGATTTGAAGCTACTTTTAATTGCATTTGGTATGCAATATAATGTTACTTGTAAGGTTTGTTTTCTTTTTAAAAATAATAAGTGGTTTATAATTAGTTTTCAATTAAAATCCAACACAGAAAATATGCAGAATGAAGCACCGCTGGGTATCCAAATAGATAACAATTCACACTGTGCAGTAATTCAAAATTAAAAATGTATGAAGATAGTGAAGTAATTGCACATGAACTGCACTTATCCAGGAATTGCCACACAATAAGGTGTGTTGTTTTTTTAAATACAGCATTAGTTAAAAGTAAAGACAAGTTATGCTTGTAATATGATTTAAAGATGGAATACGAATATACTGGACTTTGTCCTCCAATACAAACAGTCTAAAATTGTCCAGCGTATGCTATTTATCAAGAGGACTTTTTATATACTTTTTAAAATGTATTAAACGTCATCTTTCTTGCACCGTGGTAACGTGATACACTTCATGGTTGCAGGTCCAATAGGGCCACATGTGCTGGATACATCCACTTGTCTTATTGAATTATATACTTTAGAAATAATAACATTAATGGAGTATAAACCACTTCCAAGGCTTAATCAATCAATATTTGTCTATTTAATTATCTGCAGTCATCAAAGAGCAGTGCACAGTATATAGTACTAAAAGGATTTGTAGGTCATTAACTTAATAATAGTTAAAGTTAATTCAGGATATGCAAATATTTCAAAATATTACACTATAGATGAATTGCTAAATCCTGGTCTGATTGCACCTTTGGGTGATTTACAACACATGTAGCTTGCTTCACAGACTTTGATTAAGGCCCTGTCCACTCTATGCCATTAAACCGTATTAGTTGCCTTTAAATCGGCTTAAAAGTGCTAAATACGATTAGCGTCCACACTATGCAGTGTTTAATACCGTACTTGAGACCACCTCTGGGGGTAGTCTTGAGTCCGGTTCTAAATCAGGTAGTGCGGTTAAGTGTGGACGCTGTAATACCAAACTACATTTTTTGTGTATTCTCCAATATCCCAAAATGCTTTCTGAAATACTCAGAGCAGGCTCCTGAAAGGACTTGCTATCAGTGTACACTCCGCACATGGTATTCAATTTTATGCTTAAAAAAAGCTGTAAGGACATCTCTGTTAAACTAGAGAGGAAAATAACAAAAGCACAACGTTAAATTAGGCGATTGCAAAAATGAGATGAGATGAAGATGAACAATTCATGTAATTTGTCGGCGCCATTTAAAATAAAATGAAGGGGACCAGAATTAGTCTAGGGCAAGATATGAAGGAAAAAACAAAAGATTGTTTTGTAATTAACAGCTTTTTCTGATTTTAATTATGAAACAGAATAAGCCTCAATTTGTTTAAAGGGACATCACTTGATTAAAAATAAAACCTGAAAACTTCAAGCCCTACTTGTGTGTGTGTGTTCGCATTTACCCTTTTCCAAAATACTTGTTTTATTTATTTTTAGCAATATGAACCTCTATTAATATGGAGCATAACACATTATTTTAAAATAAAATACAGTGCATGGTGGGATACTATCGTATTAATTACCAGTGTTCATTGCGCTGCTAAAAACTGTAACCAAACTATCTGAATAGTGTTTGTAAGCATTAAGCCCCGACTAAACATGAAACATTTTCAGTGTGGACACTTTGAGCTGGATTAATTAAAATGTTTTTGAGTACGGTTCTCGAGATCGGTTATGTAATGTGGACAGGGCCTAAAGGGTAGTTCAAGATTAGTGCTAATCTGGGTCTCTGAAACCAGCAGATGGAGTTAACTACAACACAACGTGATAAGGTAGGAAGCAGAATCAATTTTTAATTTTATCTAGTGTTGTCAGAACACAATCAGAAGATCGCGCTGCCAAACCCACAAAAAACAGGTGAAAGTCCATCATATCCGAGTTGCGTAACTGCAGGAACAAAACATCAAAATAAAAAAAAAAATTAAAAAATCACAGACTCAATATTTCCAGCTGAAGAATAACTTTATTTAAGAGTCACAATAAAAATCCAAATGCGTTTTGACAGCAATGTCTTTTTCATGGGAATTCTCACAAAAGCCTATACAGATTATGCTATATAAAAGCAGCAGATGGCAAAAAGCGAATGTTCAGTTGACATCAGTTAATTAATCCACAAATTCATCACTGCTGACAGAGTCGAATACTCAGATGGTATCTACTAACATTATACTTCTCAAAAGAAATATGTTACACATTAAAGAGGGGTCATTTAACTTAAACCATGAATGCATTACTCTCCAATTTTTTTTTCATTGAACCTTAAAGTAGAAATGGATTGTTATTGATCTTGGATATCATAACTTGCTTCCATCGACGAACAATGACGTACTCAAAGTATTCAGATGACAACAACAAGCAATACATTCTAAATCCAAACAACATATAGTAAGCATTAAAACCTTAAGAGCAATTCATTGCTCACAAAGAAAACTATAGACCTTTAAAAGCACAAATAAATGTAGCCTAAAACATCACAATACAAAATAATTACAATTTACATTAAATGTGCTAAAGACATAAATAGTAATAATATTAATTTCTGTTAAGATGTCAATTGTAAGATGTAAAAGTAGAAAAATATATGTAACAATCTTTGTTTGTAAAGCAGATATAAAGATTATTTATTCATAAAGCTGATTTACAAAAAACTAATATTTGAAAGGTCAAAACATATAATTATATAACATATTTCCATAATAGTATAACGATTCACTATTTAATCCAATATTTCTACATACAACACCACCATTTTAGGCACAAAAGCACTTTCTATACCCAAGAATCTAAAGCTAGATAAATCATGTGTATTCTGCAAGAAATGTTTGGCAACAGGAATATCAATATCACTATGGCGTATGGCACTTTTATGTTCACTAGTACACATTTTTAAAGGACAGGATGTTTTACCAATAAAAGTCAAATCACATGGGCATTTAATCATGCAGATCATATTTTTATTACTAGTTTGTAAAACGTCTTATAGGATAACTGTTGTCACTTTTAAGGTAATAATAAAAAAAACATGATGTGATTAGTATTGTTGCAATGTTAACAGTGACCACATCTGTAACTACCGTTAGGAAGCAAAGGCTGGATATGCCATGGTTTAGATATTAAATCGGAGCACACCAATTAATCGCTCAAACTAATGGATCTTTTAAAAGCAAACTATGGTGGAGTTCTAAATGCAGAACCAAGTTTGGGATCTCACAATACAATGTGCCAGTATTTTAGAAAGAACTACTTTATTTTATTAGAATGAGTGTTATAGGTACCTACAAAAACAAAATTGTGTTAATTTATTTATGTGAGGATGAATTATTAAGAAGATTCTCTCTTTTCATAAGTCTAGCATTATCACTAGCAGATTGGATCCATTGTGCTTTGTAACCTCTATCCCTGGATTTGTTACCAAATCACCAGATTTATCCTGAAAGTCACCATTACTATGACAAATACGTCTGTCGAAAATATTGACCATATGGCACATTTCTCTTCATAGGAGTTGGGTGGAAGCTTTGAGCAGATAAAAAAAAGAATTTCTATCAGTTTCCTTCAAAAAATTATTGTAAGCATCTGCGACAGACAATTTACATGTCATATCTAGAACGTGGAATCTAGAATTACTTAAATGTAATATTAATAAAATATTTAAATAAACATTGAATAGCAATTCTACTCCAGTCCAAAAAAAAAAAAAATCAGCTATGTAACACCACTGGTTCAAATGTAAGAGAACAGCACATTCTTTAGAACAATCATAAATAAAAAAACTTGCTTGACCTTCTACATGAAGAGATTTACATAATTGGGAGCCAAAAAGAAAAGAAAATCCTAGAAGAGGAAGCCATTGAAACGTGTCCCATGTTCAATGTTTGGCTACCACTCTAATGTAAGAGTTAAAAGAACCATCAGAATTTGAAGACATTACATGTGATATCAAAAGCTGAATATTTTATCTTTTAGAAAATACTGTTAATTTGGTGTATTATCTATTTGGTAGAACACTACTGTGTATCTGTGTTGTGTAGATCCGTTAAACCCTTTTTTTCGAAGGCAGCTGCAAAGATTTATCTGAGATAATATTAAAGAACCTGAAGTTCAAGCACCCAGCAGTCATGTAAATCAGGACCCAATGTGTTACCTGGGGTCTGCATAACAACTGCAGCAGTATTGAAGTTGAAGTGAACATGGGGATAGTAATTTTACCTGTCAGCAGTGGTTGGATCACCCAAGCGTATGACCACACCAGAATAACTTGACATTTCTGTGAAGGTCTGAAGTGTCTGGGAGGTATGACAATGCAAAAGCTCCTGATAAAACACATTTTTTGATTCACTGTTTCTGTGATCGCAAAGGTAGAGTTTTCATTTTCTTTTTATGGATTTGCAGCAGGATTCACAGTCAACAGGCAATGCAGCAACCAGACAGCCTCTAAAAAAGGTGTGCCTAAAATTGTATGTTTAACAAGAGAATGATAGAACACAGCTGCATATCCAGTTTGAAGCCATTTTTTTTGAAGCGCAAAGGCAAAATGAAATATTCAGGAGAAGAATCAAATTATTTTTAGGTTACTACTTGGAAGAATAATTTAAGTACTTCTTCCTGCAACCAAGATATTTCTTTCTAGTGATATATTATTAAAACTGACCTTTGCCTTTACACTGGATTCAGGGCTCAATGTTTAAATAAATCACTCAACTGGTGTTGGGGTCCTGGATTTGACCTTCACAGTACTTAGAAACTTGAGTTTTAACTGCTTTAAACTCAGGCTATGGATCTTGATTTTATCCGACTTTTTATCGGGTTGTTTTGTGAAAAGTTACTGCCGTGATATCAGAGGTAACAGATGACAGACAACACATTGATCATTGCAGGAAATACAAAAACATTTATTTATATTTCACAAATCTGACAAAGAGAGCAACAAAGAGACAGCCTATCAAGGACACAGCAGAGGCACAGATCACAATAACCACCACACTGCCCGCCAGGTTCACCAGTGCTCCCAGTCCTGCTCCCACAATGATCTGAGCCAACTGGACCATACATGTAAGGGCAGCACAGTCTACGCCCTTGCCCCTGCTGTCCTCCAATGGCTTCCCCTCCTGCATTCTCTGCAACTGATAGAAAAAAAGGAGAGCTTTAGGCACATCAAAATGGGCAGTGCCGACGAGAGGGGGAACTGTACTGGGGCCACTAAAAATACAATAATTTAACAGTCTGTTTGCAAGGTCAAGCGTCACAATTTTGTGACTTAGCTGCTGCGTCTTGTCTGTGGCACCACCATTTTCATTCTCCCTATTTTGACCCCAGCCACAGGGTCCAGATTATATTACACATTCAAAATGCTTTAAAATAAACTGAATAGCCTTTAATAGCTTTCTGAAGACATGATTCACAGCAAATTAGAACATGAAACTATTTTATACCAAGTCCCCAAATTTCTTGCCTGAAAACGAAAAAAAGACCAACATGGTGTTATTGGAAAATGTTAAAGTTAATTGTAAAAATGTTAAATTATATATATATATATATATATATACAGCTCTGGAAAAAATTAAGAGACCACTGCAAAATTATCAGTGTCTCTGGTTTTACTATTTATAGGTATGTGTTTGGGTAAAGTGAACATTTTTGTTTTATTCTATAAACTACTGACAACATTTCTCCCAAATTCCAAATAAAAATATTGTCATTTAGAGCATTTATTTGCAGAAAATGACAACTGGTCAAAATAACAAAAAAGATGCAGTGTTGTCAGACATCGAATAATGCAAAGAAAATAAGTTCATATTCATTTTTAAACAACACAATACTAATGTTTTAACTTAGGAAGAGTTCAGAAATCAATATTTGGTAGAATAACCCTGATTTTCAAGCACAGCTTTCATGCGTCTTGGCATGCTCTCCACCAGTCTTTCACATTGATGTTGGGTGACTTTATGCCACTCCTGGTGCAAAAATTCAAGCAGCTCGGCTTTGTTTGATGGCTTGTGACCATCCATCTTCCTCTTGATCACATTCCAGTGGTTTTCAATGGGGTTCAGGTCTGGAGATTGGGCTGGCCATGACAGGGTCTTGATCTGGTGGTCCTCCATCCACACCTTGATTGACCTGGCTGTGTGGCATGGAGCATTGTCCTGCTGGAAAAACCAACCCTCAGAGTTGGGGAACATTGTCAGAGCAGAAGGAAGCAAGTTTTCTTCCAGGACAACCTTGTACTTGGCTCGATTCATGCCAAAGCTGCCCGATTCCAGCCTTGCTGAAGCACCCCCAGATCATCACCGATCCTCCACCAAATTTCACAGTGGGTGCGAGACACTGTGGCTTGTAGGCCTCTCCAGGTCTCCGTCTAACCATTAGACGACCAGGTGTTGGGCAAAGCTGAAAATTGGACTCATCTGGGGGTGTTTCAGCAAGGCTGGAATCGGGCAGATTTGTCTTTGTGAAGGACGCATGAATCAAGCCAAGTACAAGGTTGTCCTGGAAGAAAACTTCTGCTCTGACAATGTTCCCCAACTCTGAGGATTGTTTTTTCCAGCAGGACAATGCTCCATGCCACACAGCCAGGTCAATCAAGGTGTGGATGGAGGACCACCAGATCAAGACCCTGTCATGGCCAGCCCAATCTCCAGACCTGAACCCCATTGAAAACCTCTGGAATGTGATCAAGAGGAAGATGGATGGTCACAAGCCATCAAACAAAGCCGAGCTGCTTGAATTTTTGCACCAGGAGTGGCATAAAGTCACCCAACATCAATATGAAAGACTGGTGGAGAGCATGCCAAGACGCATGAAAGCTGTGCTTGAAAATCAGGGTTATTCCACCAAATATTGATTTCTGAACTCTTCCTAAGTTAAAACATTAGTATTGTGTTGTTTAAAATGAATATGAACTTATTTTCTTTGCATTATTCGAGGTCTGACAACACTGCATCTTTTTGTTATTTTGACCAGTTGTCATTTTCTGCAAATAAATGCTCTAAATGACAATATTTTTATTTGGAATTTGGGAGAAATGTTGTCAGTAGTTTATAGAATAAAACAAAAATGTTCATTTTACCCAAACACATACCTATAAATAGTAAAACCAGAGAAACTGATAATTTTGCAGTGGTCTCTTAATTTTTTCCAGAGATAGATATATATATATATATATATATATATATATATATATATATATATATATATATATATATATATATATATATATATTATTTCTGTAATAAAAAAAATAGTCTGGAATTATTCTTTCCTAACTTTCCAACTGGATACAATAGAAAGTAGCATGGGATAATCTTCCTGTTGTCCTAAATATTAGTTTGGGGACATAACATGTAGATTCCTAGGAATTACAACAATTTGTCTTCTCAAATAACTAAGATAATTCTTATAAAACAATGCTACAACTGTAACATGTTTTATGTTTTATTTATTTATATACATATATATATATATTTTTTTTTTTTTAAATGTTCATAATCCTACTGAGTCATGTTAATTATACACAAAGTAATAACCCAGATAAGATTATATCTCAGGATACATGTAATGATCCATAAAGACAGTTTTGAATAAAGTGCAACAAGAACAAGTATATCAGGAACCACCAAAGCTGTATAAAAAAATTGTCACCTGTAATATGTACGTATGGATGGCCAGGCCCTATATTGATATTCTTATACTCTTAGTAAGAATATCCTTACCATGTTTAAGTCCAAGTGGTTCTATAGATACTGTATATGCAAAAATGAAAGTGTGATATATGTACATACTCATAATCCTGTGGATATGCATCCCCCCAGGGGATAATAAAGGAGCAATAGTGACTGGTGATAAAATCTGAAAGGAAGTTGAGGAATGGTCTCTAAGGACACTTAATCTGTCCTGGTAGCATAGCTGTTATATGAGGAGTGTCTTCTCCCTGTTTTAAAGAGCAAGTGGCTTCAAATGTTATTATCCCTCACTAGGGGTGAAATCCCCTATGAAGTGGACTTAGTGGAGCCATTATCCGTCTGTAAATGACACTTCACACATTCTTCCGTAAATCTGGAGAACCGTGCATCTTAATAAACTTGAAACCAAGTTTCATGACATTTAGCATCAGTTAGGCGGGGTATCAGATTCTGTCTGTCAATACACCTGTCAATCTGTAGCTCTCCTACATGTTTGCTGTTTGTATAAATCTGAAGATCTGTGATCCAATTGTCTTGTCACTTGGGACAAACATTACTTTGCATATGTTGTTAAGAGTACCAGATTCTGGAGATATATTGAGGTATTTGTCTGTCTGTTCATCCATCTGTCTTTGCTTATATCTGGAGCACTGTTTCAGATATATGTTACTTTTTTTGTATTTACCTTACTATGTATTTAATCTGAGTGGTTCTGGATGCTGTTGGTCCAAAATGGAATTCTACATGTCCAATCAATTGCCTTTACCTGGCTTGGTGCCTGCTTTACTGGAGATCCTATCTGCCAGACACTAATTTTCTGATCTACTTACCTCTGCCTCTTGGTGATACTCAGATATCAGATTATAGGGTATGGTATAGAGAGTGCTGGACATCACACCAAAAACAGTGCAGAGAGTCAGAGTAGAGTACACATTGGGGAAGAGTCCAATCAAACCAGTTCCCAGGCCAAAGAGGAAGTAGCCAGTGAAGTAGAGTCCTTTTAATCCTATGTAGGGTAAAAGTATCTGCTGGATATCTGAAAAGAACCATTAAAAAAAAATTAGCACTTAAAATATGTTGTAGCTCCTCGCACGGTCGTTTACTGTGTCATAACATAGAAAGCATCAGAAGTCAATTTGCAGCAAATTCTCTGCAACATCAAAAGCCAAAAATGCAATCCGATTCATAGGCTTAGGGGTTCACAATTAAAGAAGCAGTCTTCTCTCAAATGTGTCCTTTGCAAATGGTACAGTCTGTGCTTTTTTCACTTCCACAACATCTTCAAAAATAGGAAAATATAAATATAGGTATTAACCTTTATGTTACATGGAAATTTCAAGCCTATAAAGAACCTCTACCTAATAGTGGGTTGGACTGCCATTTGCATGACCACAGCCTTGACCTGATTTTAAGACATTCTGCAATTAATATTTCCCCACAATTGGCGCAGAGAGTGGCAGAGGATTGAGATGACAAATGTCTCATTCAAACTCATCACAAACAAGCTTTGATTGAGATCCAAAGACTGTGGTGGACACAGGAACATGTCTGAAAGTCTCAGTAATGCTTCTCTAACCATTTGCACAGAAACAGTGGTGCAGTGGATGGGTGAATTGTCATCTTGAATGCAGCAATAGATATCAGGGTACAAGAGCAGCAATGTTGGGTGGACTCCATTCACAATAGTGCTTAAGTAAACATGACATTTACTTAATTAGTGCCAGATAGGTTATTTGCAAAAAAAAAAAAAAAAAAAAAAAAGCATTTTTAGATTTCTTTCAAAACTGCAGAATTGAAAAGTTATATACCTGTGGTTACAGGACAGTAACAGTTATTGAATTATTTTCACTTTAATGTGGCGACACACTTCCATTGTATTTATCTGCATGACACAATGATTTAATCCCAGTTGTACATAATCCAAGAAGGCAACTCCCACAGAAGCTGCTTACAATATGTATTCATTTTAAATGGAGCTTCATCCTGACAAGAACATGCCTTACGTAGCTGGGAGCCGTGTACAGATGCAACCTGACTTAAGCAAACATTTTCAGAGGGCTATAATACCTATTGATGGATATATTGAACATCATATTTGATCACAAATTTATTAATAAAATATTTTTTTCTAGCGAAGTAGGCTATTGTATTGGTGTTCATAGAGTTTGTGAGTGTACTGCAGAGACGTGTGTGTTTCCAACCGTTGGCGAAAATAACACTGAAATAGGTAAGTGAATTACAGTTCATTTGAATAGTTTAAATCTTTGCTTGCTAAGCTAACCAGACTGCACTTAAAAATAGTAAATTTAGAATTCCTTTGTGTGCTGGGCTGTGTTAAATTTTCAGGCTGATTAGAAATGTGTGTCAAGCATAGGGCGATTCAGCATGGCTTTTGCTGTGTTAACAGTGGGTGCGTTTGTTTTGTTTAGCTTCGCATAAATTGGTACCTAACTGCATGTATTCAGTTTGTGAGTGTACTGCAGAGACGCATGTGTTTCCAACTGTTGGCGAAAATAACATTGAAATAGGTAAGTTAATTACAGTTCATTTGAATAGTTTAAATCTTTGCTTGCTAAGCTAACCAGACTTAAAATAGTAATTTAGAATTCTTTTGTGTTCTGGGCTGTGTTGAATAGTAGTACTAGAGGCACAAAACAATGACATCCCAAAAGTAGACAAATCTAAATCTAAAACAAAATTGCCCAAATGGTTTAATAGATCAATTAAATATACAGAGAAAAAAGGCACTTTACAGAGCGTTTAAAAAGGGACCAAGAACAAAATACACAGAAAGACTACTTGGAACTGCAAACACAAGTCAAAAAGGAAGTTAGAAAGGCCAAGAGAGAGATAGAAATGAGATCCTCCCAATAGTACTCAAATAAATGAAAGAAGTTCTTTACAAGCCGCTAACCAAGATCATGCAACAGTCTCGACACAGGGGCTGTACCGACAGACTGGAGAATTGCAAACGTAAT
Source organism: Acipenser oxyrinchus oxyrinchus (assembly GCA_030684275.1). Classification (NCBI taxonomy): domain Eukaryota; kingdom Metazoa; phylum Chordata; class Actinopteri; order Acipenseriformes; family Acipenseridae; genus Acipenser; species Acipenser oxyrinchus. The sequence continues at coordinate 108,610 of JAGXEW010000248.1, read as the reverse complement.
ACAGATCCACAAAAAGGGAGATAAAACCGAACCAGGTAACTACAGTGGGCAGCAGTGGAGTAGTGGTTAGGGCTCTGGACTCTTGACTGGAGGGTCGTGGGTTCAATCCCAAGTGGGGTACACTGCTGCTGTACCCTTGAGCAAGGTACTTTACCTAGATTGCTCCAATAAAAACCCAACTGTATAAATGGGTAATTGTATGTAAAAATAATGTGATATCTTGTGATAATAATTGTAAGTTGCCCTGGATAAGGGTGTCTGCTAAGAAATAAATAATTATAATAATAATACAGACCAATAAGCCTGACTTCTATTATATGTAAACTTATGGAAACTATAACAAGATCCTAAATAGAAAATTAACTATATGGTAACAGTACCCTGGGAGACAGCATGGATTTAGGAAAGGGAGATCGTGTCTAACAAATCTGCTTGATTTTTTTGAGGATGCAACATCGACAATGGAAAATTGCAAAGCATATGACATGGTTTATTTAGATTTCCAGAAAGCTTTTGACAAAGTCCTGCATAAAAGACTAATTCTCAAACTGAACACAATAGGGATTCAAGGAAATGCATGCACATGGACTAGGGAGTGGTTAACATGTAGAAAACAGAAAGTACTGATTAGAGAAGAAACCTCAAAATGGAGCGAGGTAATGAGTGGAGTACCACAGGGATCAGTATTATGTCCTCTGCTATTCCTAATCTACATTAACGACTTAAATTTTTGGTATAGTAAGCAAACTTGTTAACTTTGCAGACGACAGAAAAATGGGAGGAGTGGCAAATACTGCTGCAGCAGCAAAGGTCATTCAAAATGATCTAGACAGCATTCAGAACTGGGCAGACACATGGCAAATGACATTTAATAGAGAAAAGTGTAAAGTACTGCACAGAGGCAATAAAAATGTGCATTATAAATATCATATGGGAGATACTGAAATTGAAGAAGGAATCTATGAAAAAAGATAGGAGTTTATGTTGACTCAGAAATGTCTTCATCTAGACAATGTGGGGAAGCTATAAGAAAGGCCAACAAGATGCTCGGATATATAGTGAAAAGTGTTGAATTTAAATCAAGGGAGGTAATGTTAAAACTTTACAATGCATTAGTAAGACCTCATCTAGAATATTGTATTCAGTTCTGGTCATCTCGTTACAAAAAGGATATTGCTGCTCTAGAAGAGTGCAGAGAAGAGCAACCAGAATTATTCCGGGTTTAAAAGGCAAGACATATGCAGACAGGCTTAAAGAACTGAATCTATTCAGTCTTGAACAAAGAAGACTACGCGGCAATCTGATTCAAGCATTCAAAATTCTAAAAGGTATTGACAACGTCGACCCAAGGGACTTTTTCGACCTGAAAAAAGAAACAAGGACCAGGGGTCACAAATGGAGCTAAGATAAAGGTGCATTCAGAACAGAAAATAGGAGGTACTTTTTTTACACAGAGAACTGTGAGGGTCTGGAACCAACTCCCCTGTAATGTTGTTGAAGCTGACACCCTGGGATCCTTCAAGAAGCTGCTTGATGAGATTCTGGGATCAATAAGCTACTAACAACCAAACGAGCAAGATGGGCCGAATGGCCTCCTCTCGTTTGTAAACTTTCTTATGTTCTTATGAATTGGGAGGCTGATTAGAAACGTGTGTTAAATATACAGCCGTTCTAAGTGCCAGCCGTCTAAGGGCTACACGTCCACGGGCAGTCTGAGATGTGGCAGTTAGAGCGAGGACAGGTGGAGTGAGGATCTTTCCCAAATCCCTCCCAATGGCTACTAGAGGACTGTGGCAAAGTGGTTTATTGTAGACAGGTGCAGGTGTGATGCAGTGCGTGAAAGCAGCAGACAGAGAATTGTAATCCAGTTTTTAGAAATGTTTTTATTGTATTTCCAGGTCTGGCGACCAAACAATAGTTCCTCTGTGGTACACACCAATGTGTACAGCACGGGGTATATAACAAGAACAGGCAGTCCCAAATAATAAACAAATATCCGTCCCACAATAATACAAACACAGTCACCAGTCCTGGGTGCTTGCAGTAGTGCTTGTGGTGGGTGATATAGTTTTATATTTGTGACAAAGGTGCAATGTTGTCCGGTTTCGCGCTGGCCCCTGGCGACAGCTCCTGAACTGTGTTAACTGTCTGGTAATGTACAAGACAAGACAATTACAAACAAACAAAACACAACACTCACAATTTCTGTTTAATACACTTTTCCTGTCCTTCTGGCTACTACTCACTACAAACCAATGCAAAGGTGTAGATTGCGATTCTCCATCCCCTTTTTATGCTATCACGCATTCCTCTCCCTTGTCTGCACTTCTACTGACAAATTCTACTCCTAGGTGACTTCAACATTCATGTTGACTTGCCTTCCTCCCCCCTAGTGACCGTCTTCAACACGCTTCCGTACTGTCTTGGATTCTCTCAATCTATCAACGACCCCACTCACACCTGAGGACACACCCTGGATCTGCTCATCACCAGGGGCCTTGATATCTCCAATATCAGATATTTCTCTCTCTGTCTCCTTCTGTCCCAAGAATCTGCTGAATCCTCTGAAACTCTTGGAATGTGTCTCTGAATCCCCTCTAACTGGTACTCCCGTCCTCAGTTGATGATGCTGTGACCCTCTACAACACCACCCTTATTCATATCATCCACACTGCTGCCCCTCTTAAAACCAGAACTGTAAAGAAAGATCGAAACTGCCCATGGTACACCCTCAATCTTCGAGTGCAAGCTTAAGCACAAGTGGAGGTCGTCTGGACTAACGGTTCACAGAAAGATCTGGACCGACCATCTCGCAAGCTACAGACGTGTGCTCGCCGCGGCCAGGGTGAAGTATTTCTCTGAAATCATAACTCCTCCCGGATGTGGAGATACTTTGTCATGCATTTGTCTCCTCTAGACTCGACTACTGCAACTTTCTATATGGTGGTTTCCCGGCATGCACCATAAACCGACTGCAGCTAGTTCAGAATGTTCAGAATGTTGCTGCCAGAATACTTACCAGACGTAAAAAAATGTGATCACATCAACCCCCCCCCCCCCGTTTTGCCCAGCTGCACTGGTACCTGTAAAGGTCAGGATTACTTTCAAAACTCTCCTGCTCACCTTCAATGCCCTTCATCACACACTTGTTGACCCGCTATGTCCCTGCCCGCAAGTTGAGGTCCTCTGACTCTGGCCTGCTTGTTATCCCCAAGCAAAAGTGCACCACACTTGGAGAACACTCGTATAGCTTCATGGCTCCAACTCTCTGGAACTCTCTCCCAGCTTTGGTGTGTGATGCTCCCACCATCGCTCGCTTTAAATCAACTCTCAAGACCCGCCTGTTCTCGCTTGCTTTCCATGCTCTTTAAGCCTGATATCTGCTGCGTTGCTGCTACTATTTCATGTATTATGCTACTATCATGCATTATGCACTGTTTTTTTTTGTTCTGTATGGCATGTATTATGCATTTCTCTGCATTTAAAGTACTATGGCTTTTCTTGTTGTTACTGCATCCTGTAAAGTGCTTTGTGATGGTAGTCCACTATGAAAAGGCACTATATAAAATAAAAATGGATTGAGATAGATAGATAGATAGATAGATAGATAGATAGATATAAATAATAAATAAATAAATAAATAAATAAATAGCCCCCTGTCTTGACTAGGGATTTGATCCAGATTTTTTTCCCCTCCGGTTCAGCTTCAAACCAAACCAGAATTTTCAGCTCTGGTTCCGAAAGTTCCAAATGGCTGAGTTCATTCCGTTCCGGTACGAACTAAATGAAAAGAAAAATTCTAGCCACGTAGGCTATCTTATTGGTGTTCATAGATCTTTAATTTCTCGAATTAAACAAAAAAGCATGAAATACAGTAAACTCCAGATAACTCGGCACTCAAAGGGAAAAAGGTGTGACAAGTTATCGATCTGTTTCAATAAATACACTTATTTCCCGTCTATATATAGAAACAGCAATGCCTATGTTTCAGATTTAAAAGAAAATGATAGCAGTCCTCTTCAGTTCAAGTTTACACATTTCTTTTTTTTTTTTTTTTTAAATAATTCAAAACAGCGACATTTCTCAACAATCTCAGTGGCTTAGCGGCCTTACACTCAACGCAATAACATAATGCGATATTTGTCTGAAATAAACTCTGCAGCTAATGGAGAGCATGGCTCCAAATATGCCACTTGCTTTTTTCTCTGTTCTGTTCCACCTTTGTTTACATTGGAATACAGACGAAAAAAAACAGCCTCCAATGACAGGAGATAATGACGGGGATTCACTTCATGAAATGGAGTACACAGGTGAAATCACTTTCACAATTGTATTCACTGTAAGAGTGAATACATTGTGGTGTATAAGAAAGTACCCTAGAGTGATAGCTTGAGGGTTTATTAATGGCACACCTCCCTATAAATTGTTTTATATAATTGCTAAACCTTACACATTAACTGATTATAGCATGGAGACAAATACGAAGCATAACATGCTTATAAAAACAGTTTGACAAAGATTTACAACTTTATCAGAGAACATTGACTGTGTTTCACACTATACTAGCTTTTTTTAGACAGAGTGAAAAAAAAGCTGAGCCTGTAGGTTATACCAGAATGTTATCAAAGATCTGAGAGACTGAGTGTAGTTGTTCTTGGTCAGTAGTTATAACTCTGTAACTGCTTTCAAGCTGAGCCTGTAGGTTATACCAGAATGTTATCAAAGACCTGAGAGACTGAGTGTAGTTGTTCTTGGTCAGTAGTTATAACTCTGTAACTGCTTTCAAGCTGAGCCTGTAGGTTATACCAGAATGTTATCAAAGATCTGAGAGACTGAGTGTAGTTGTTCTTGGTCAGTAGTTATAACTCTGTAACTGCTTTCAAGTATGGGAAGCCCAAAGATTATTTAGGAGATCTCTCAATTGCATTTCAGGTATCTTAAAATATTTTTATACATCTGTAATACATTTCCAGATCTCAAAATTACTTCTAGTTTATTTTAACATTTTTTTAAAATGCATTTTCATATATCTCCAAATTACACTTTGGTTTAAGAGAAGTATACATACAGCTTTCCCACCGAGATATCTTCAAATGCATTTCACATATCTCAAGATGACTTCCACTTTATTGTTAATCTTAAATACAATTTCAGATATCCCAAAATTATTTAAGGATATCTACAATACATGAAGGTATTTTTTAAATGTTAATTTGGCTAACCGTATTCAGCAGTGTGCTAATATCGCCTTTTCTTTAATCCCCTCCATTTTCTAGCCAGAATAAAAAATGTAACCCTTATTTTCTACAACCCCTTTAATATCTACATAAACGGCTGTGACAGGGAGGACTCGGTCACTGGTTCCTGCGTGGATGTGTGCAGCTGGGCCACAGAACAGGAGACGTGTTGCTAGGCAACCAATTGATCAGGTCCAGATTGGCTGGGGGGCGAGCCTGGGGAGCCTGAGCACAGCTCAAGGCTACTGCACCACCATGCTACACAAACGGGTGCTTTGTTTACATCGAGGGGGACCTCGCTGCAGGATAAATACTACGGAACACTTCAACCGCAACAAGGTGCTTGCGAAGGCTCTGCCCAGCCAGGACTGTCGTAAAGACCCGGAGTTGCTGGGAGGCCGGGACTTCGGGAGCAACAGCAGTAGGTTAGTTTAGGGGATGTTAATCCCAACCAGTATAAAAGAGGGGAACTTTTAATGAGGCTAGCGCTCGCCTTGTGCACTTCTTAGGTTCCCTCTGTGAAAGACACACACATTAGGGTAAATGTGTACTGGGTCTAACCCCCTCCCCCTCCACCTCCACCAGTGAAGGTTAAACTATGATGCTGAATGCAAGGCATTACTTACATGAGTATGAGGCAGAAGAAATAGCATTGATGCACATGCCCCAACATCCAATCTCTACCCCCCTTTCGTAGGTTTGGTACGCTGTTGAATTGTGTTCAGCATAAGGGTCTCCTTTATACACTATCTGAAATGTTAAAACATACATAAAATTGATTTAATAAATAAATCACACAATGAGTTTAATCAATTCATTTTTTTAGTTATTCTTTTATCAATTAAAAATAGTAACAGTTGCATTACCTGGCCCATAAAATCAGTAAAGAAGAGCATATTGCAGAGAAAGGCGGTCCATCCAATGAGGTGACTGACACAGAGACAGCGATAGTGAGCAGGCATACTTAACATAGCTGTCATAAGGGACTTCACGGTCATCCGCCTCTGAAACTGGCAAACAATAAGAGACACATTTCAAGCAGATAAAGCAGGTGCACTCGACAAAAGAAAATATGAAATGGAATTGACCATCATGGGGTTTTCACTTTAATGAACAGCTAGACTACAAATCCTTTGGATTAGCCTGGAATGTGTTTGTACAGGTTCGGGTAATTTCACCTGTTTCACCTGTGTGCGACAATCCATTCCATTTCAGCCACTCCGTCATCCCTGATGCTGCCAACACAGTCTATATGAAATCTTCCCTTTGCCTGAACTTATCAGATGTACAATGGTATGTGAAAGGCTATCAGAATATGCAAATGCAGTCTATGCATATTTCCCAGTCAAACAGGATATTTTTAGGTTAAACGTTTAGCCTTGGTTGTAAAATAGGAAATAGATGCCCCACCCAATTTGATAATCTGTCTCAATACTCACTGTCAGTTAATAAACACACACACTGATTAAGAAATCTTAATAACCCATTTTCTTTAATACGACAAAAGCAAGATAATTCATTTCATACAATCCAGGTGGTTATTAAGCACTTAGTAACCCACTTATAGATTGGGAGTCAGAACTATACCAAAATGTAGCAGCATAAACAAAAGCACAGCCCAGCACTTTTAGTTAAGTTGATTCAATGATTGAACGCAGTTCAATTCAGTAGTCGGGATGGGTGCCAATTTCCCAGAATATACCCCTGGACTCAGCTGAGCAGCCTTGTGTACTGTTTAATGACATTCAACCCAACATGTGAGATCCTGTTTGTTTATATTAGCAGAAATTGAAGTGAATAAGACCACAATACAGTACTACTTTGAGCTACTCTGTAGGAAGAAAGGAAGTTTAGCCCAACAGTTCTCCAAACTTATTTTGTATTATTAACATGGCTGTCTGTCTTTATTAATTATACAAGAAGCGTGCCAGGGTCCAGAGAACATACAAAGGCTCATTTTACATCACTACAGCATTGCAAAACTCTGCATTAAAGAATGCGGACCCAGTAAAATAACGATGACCTGAAACCTATCTTGTACTCCAGGAAGTCCATTATTTTTCATGTTTGAAAAACTAATTTCCATTCAATTACTGACTAATTAATAAAACAAAGGCCTAACCAGTACTGCAGCAGTCAAAAAGGGTCCCCTCCTTTAATGTGTGTTACCCAACAATGCTTCACCACATTGCTTCGAATAGGCTCTGGTGAATACTTAAATACTTCAGATTTCATAGTCAAGAAGTGACAAACCCAAATGTTTTTGGAAAACAAAACTCCCAGAAATGTATATGAAATGTTAATACAAAGCAAGTTACCTCTTGGTTTGGCTGTTTAACGCTGGGTGTAATGGAATTGGCTTCGCTCAGTGCCGAGAACGACCTGGGCCGTATGTCTGGCTCATGGTTACCATTTGGCATTTTGACCACAGCTCCATAACCACTACTGTGGACGTTGGGCTTTAAAAGTAAGGATGTGTCAGACTCTTTATTCAGAGAGTCTTCTTTCCCGAGTGGAACTTCTGGGATGCTAAACAGGTGCACAATCACAAATACCACCAATATGACGGCTGAAAAGAAGTAGATAACTTGATATTCCGACCCCAGCAGAGTCCCCAGGGCTGTGTGTCCCCAGTCCATAGCACCAATAAAGTATCCAAGAGCACCGCCTAGACCTTAAAGGGGGGAGAATAAACAAAATAAATACATAAAAAACACCTTTAATCTTTGTCATTCTGACTATAGCAAATGCTATATGTCAAGTAATAAGTGTTTAGAAAGACTTTCAGAAAAGATACCGTTTAACAAAAAAAAACAAAAAAAAACACCACACATCAGAAAAAACATCCCATGATACATTTTATAGTTTATCATGCATTTACTATGAATTTGCTCTTTTTATTGTTAACCGTATTTTTTTTTACAATGCTTTACCAGACTTACTTTCAGTGGTTGCCTGTGCATTGCCAGGTTTTCAATAAAATTTTTACTGTGTTTTGCAACACTTTGCTTTTACTGTGGTGTACTGCAGTACATTTTATAATAGTCTCATGTATACTGTTATGCTATTGGTTTTCATATCCTTGGTACACAAAGGGACAAATTAAATTATATAAACCGACAGTGATATTTATATCCACTTCTGTTCAGCTCATTAAAATGGGCCTAAATTGGTTTTAGGGCATTTTCTTGATTTGGTTTAAAGGCATTCCTTCTGTTTGTCAATGCTGCATGGCTTATTGCGGATTTCTGGACTAGATCATGTCATTAAAATTCTTAACCAGATTTATTTTTGTTGTAAGTCATGCAATGGTCTCTAAACTGTTGTGATATAGGTTTGTTTTATTTGCATGCAGTTTGTTACATCGCATACTGGTAGGACATCTGTGTAAAATCTTATTATAACAAATACACCATTTGTAAAAGGCAAATGCTTTGAGACCATTTACAGTATCTTGGTCTTGTTAAGAAGTCAATAACGCCTAGGACATTTCATGAATATCAAACTGTATATATATATATATATATTGTAAATTGAACTCACCCACTCGGGTTCATTGCCCCTTTAAAAATTGACCCAGCACACAAGAAATGGATTTTTAAGCGCTGGTGCGTTATTTTTAATAAACACCAAAATAAACAAAATACAAAACAAACACCTAGCTCTTTACGAGCACTAACTAAACAAACAGGAACACCCTGACTACGAGTGGGACAGCTAAGCTGTTTCCCCACAAAACAGAAAACAAAATACACAGGTTTAATACACCACACTTTACCTCACGACTGCTGGGAAGCAGAGTACATCTTTCTGCCTCCTTCTACTCAGCAGCCCTGAGCAAACTAGCTGCCTCTCTTAAATATCCTGCACCTGGTACTAATTTAACAATGGCTACCAGGTGCAGGGGATAATTAATAAAACAATTAACAAATCAAATAAATCAAGACAAATGTGCATTCCGCACATGTTTTTACTGCAGAGAGGTTTTAACCCCCTCCCTGCTGTCTCACTCAACCCGCTGCCTTACACATCCCCCCCCTTTGTCTTCAAGACACAGGCCACTCGACGGCCACCTCCTCCCCTAAAACACAACCACCCACCCTCGAGTCCATAAATGTCCTTTTTCGCCCTCTTCCATGGGTGGACGTGAGGGTGGATCGGTCCACGTCCCGGCCCAGCCAGGTAAGGACCGCGCACCGGCGACGAGGGGACCCAACGGTTCGACAGGGGCGACCGAGCGTGAGGCCGGGCACTGGAGGATGCAGCAGTGGACAGAGATCTTCCCCTGGGAACCGGCGCAGTGATGTCCGATCACCCAGGGGAAGCTGGCAGCAAACAGGGGAGCGACAGCGACGTCTGGCAGCAGCCCAGCGACGTCTGGGTGCTCGGGAGAGCAGAGCAGGGAACCAGGGGCAGAGCTGTGGCCAGTGTTGCAGACTCCTGGGCTCTAGGTCCAACACAGGAGGTCCAGGAAGACCGCAGGGTGTCCTGGAGCAAGGGGTGAGGGACGGACGCAGCACGCCGGACTGGACCGTAGGGGTGGTGGTCGGGCTGTGGTGGAGGTATGCTTTTGCCTCCCCTCTGGGCTCCGGAAGCGGCTCCTCCCCTCTGGGCTCCGGAAGCGGCGGCTCCTCCCCTCTGGGCTCCGGAAGCGGCGGCTCCCACTTTTGTAGCAGCAGCTCCTGTGTCTGCCTCTCCATCCTTGCCATCTGCTCTATTTGAGCAGCAGTATTGCGGTTGATCATTGCGATCAATTCTTTAAAATCCATTTTCTGGGTCGTAGGGGTGCCCACACTTTCTGACACCATATGTAAAATGAACTCACCCACTCGGGTTCGTTGCCCCTTTAAAAATTGACCCAGCACACAAGAAATGGATTTTTAAGCGCTGGTGCGCTATTTTTAATAAACACCAAAATAAACAAAATACAAAACAAACACCTAGCTCTTTACAAGCACTAACTAAACAAACAGGAACACCCTGACTACTAGTGGGACAGCTAAGCTGTTTCCCCACAAAACAGAAAACAAAACACACATGTTTGTTTAATACACCACACTTTACCTCACAACTGCTGGGAAGCAGAGTACATCTTTCTGCCTCCTTCTACTCAGCAGCCCTGAGCAAACTAGCTGCCTCTCTTAAATACCCTGCACCTGGTACTAATTTAACAATGGCTACCAGGTGCAGGGGATAATTAATAATAAAACAATTAACAAATCAAATAAATCAAGACAAATGTGCATTCCGCACATGTTTTTACTGCAGAGAGGTTTTAACCCCCTCCCTTCTGTCTCACTCAACCCGCTGCCTTACAATGTATATATATATATATATTGTAAGGCAGCGGGTTGTGTGAGACAGCAGGGAGGGGGTTAAAACCTCCCTGAAGAGAAAATGCACCGTTTCACATTTTCACATCACAAATATCAAAGACGTTTAAAGTAAAATTATTATCACAAGTGCCCCAAAGCTGCAGTAGATGCCATACTGTAACACAATATGAAACCCTCAAAAGTATTATCCAAGTTAGCTAATCAGCTGCAGGAAAAAAAAAAATCATGATCCCAGCACATGACCAACTAGAGGATAAGAAACCTTTGTACAAGTCTCCCAATCACTATCTCCAAATGAATCTGCTGCCAGCTTTTCTTCACAAATGTAATCTATTCATTTCCATTATACTGTAGGATATTGGATTAATTGAACACGTGAAAAATAAATACAAAAGGAAAAGACGACTCAAAAAATTGTATAAAAAGATTTCAATGAATGGTCATTTTTTTCTTCAGGTAGCCACTGAACCCTTATTACAAGTCATATCCATAATAAAATAACACAAGGAAGAAAAATCAATCATATTGTAGGTTCTACTAGGGGTGTGACTTCTAATAAATGTTAATTGAAGATGTACAAAGTAATGTTAATTGAAGATGTACAAAGTAAAGCGGTTGATGGAGTATACAGTTTAAAAAAGTAAACAGCTGCTTACCAGTTAGAAGGGCATGAAAATGAAGCCCCCGCTCTTTATCCTGATGAGAGCAAACATCAAATAGATAAGCCTTTATGGGTCCATCAATAAAATCTGCTGCAAAGTCAAAAAGTACCACTCCCAACATCACAATCACTATGGCCCAGGTCTGCTTTACAGTTTTATCACTTACAATGGCTAAAGAAAAAAAAAAGGAGACATATTAGAATCATTGGATATAATTGTACATAAATGTGGTTTACCTGGTGTCCCTATAATATATATATATATATATATATATATATATATATATATATATATATATATATATATATATATATATACACACACACACTAGTATTTCATCAATGTGTTTCTTCTGTGTGCATTGTGTAGAAAATCCACGTTGAGCTTAAATGGGCTTGCTTTTGCCAGAGAGGACATATCAATAAATACATGCAGCCACATCTAGAGGACTACCACAAGGGAGTTATACAGTCCCTTTGTATTAAATAAACAAAAAGAACCAAAGTTCTGCCTAGATATCAATGTCAGCCTACCACAACAGAAAACTATTTAACAACTTAAAATAGGCATGCAATTGCTACTTCTTTACCAACCTATTACAGTATTTATGACTACTGGCAATGCTAATCTACAGAGATTACCAAGACTGTAAATAAATTAAGAGCTTGCTTGTACATTTCCAAGATTGATGGCAAACATGATTATGTGGCTGGTTTATTAAAAAATTATAAAACGCTAAATTACTTTAATTAGGAGAAAATAAACACTAAATTTGCACCTGTGCTGGTAAGGTTATGTCACTGATTTTGCATGAATCCCGTTAGTAACTAGTCCACAATACAGTACATAACTATTCACAATTTATATGAAAGCACAGGCAATATTGATATTATTAATCAGGCATCAATTATTTTGCACTGTAGAAAACCCCAATGATTTTTTTTTTTTGATTACGGCCCACCTTTACTGTAAATACAGTACATCTCGTACTTTCTTATGAGTACTGACGTTTGATACCAAACTAAAGTATTCGTCGTAGTCGTAGCAGTCTCTTGTCTTACCCACAGTCGAATTTAATTGAATTGCCTTGTCACAACGCACCTGCACAATTCAGAGGTAGCATCACATTGCTTGTAGTATTTGTAAATCTGTGACGTTATATAAGTTTTCACATGTCACTGGATATAATACGTTTAATTTCACTTGCTTTTTTTCTGAATTTTTACTGCCTTTACAAAATAAGTTACTTGCCTGAAATCACGGCGTCTCCATTAAGATACATAGTCATTCCTATCAACATCATGATACCCAAGGTAACAATATAGGGTCTTCTTCTGCCCCAACTAGATTTGCAGTAATCACTGGCAGATCCAATTATTGGCTGCAGAATGAAACCCAGAATTGGGCTCAGAAGCCACACTAAGCTGTAAAGTCTTTTAGGGAGTCCGACACTGAGCAGTACAGGGGTAACAAACGCGGCTTCCACTGCATAGCAAAATTCCCTTCCAAACATCGCCAAACTATGCATTAACAGTCTACCTGTCGATCTTCTGGGGGGTTCCACAACACAAAAAATGTCCCCAGTGGATTCAGCTGATTTTGTACGGCAATCCACCGTATAGAGATCCATGGCTGTAACTTGGACCTCAGTCTGGGATAGTTTTGCAAGGTCTTTTTCTGTTTGGAGAGTCATGATGGAAGCCCCTGCTTAGTTCACCTTCTCTGAATATGGCAAAAAGAACAGTGAAACAGTTTTCTTCTTTAGTGCGTGCATGATTACATTTGCTCTTAAAGCTAATTTGTCAAGTCAGGGGAGTTCATCGGATGAATGAAAAGTTTTTTTTTTTTTGAAGGGTGGAAGGTCACGTGTTATGTAAGGGGTTTATCCTTCACACGTGATAAAGATTTACTTTGCCCGGAAACCGTAGCTTTTATTTTTTATTGCTTTTGTTAGTTTTGCCATTATAAAATGAGCGTAGATAATTAAAGACTATATTGAAACTCATACATTTTATTTATACACCTTTATTACCCAAATAAAACAGTTACATTGTGGTATAAGTGGCTGAAAGTTTGAAAAATAAAAACTACTGCAATTGGATATCCATGATGGTCCAAAAACTGTGTGTGTCAGGAGCTTAAGACCCGTCGCAGCTCAAATAGACAAAATTCTGTTATATATATATATATATATATATATATATATATATATATATATATATATATATATATATATATAGTATATTTCTTTTTATTTTAGCGATTCTTGATCTTCTTAAACTACAGTAAGTCACCTGAATAAAGCAGTCCCATAAACAGTTAACTGTTCTAACCAGCTTGCTAGAATATCCCTAAATGTATTTTTATTTTCCCATACAACTGAATGATAGACACCTAGCAGCAAGCAACTTTAAAAAGCGGTATGCACCGCACTGCGCTTGCTACATGCCGAAACAACTTCCGCTAAGAAAGTAGGGAAATGCAGTATGTTATAGTACGTTATGCTGTTTTCAGTCGTTTATTCTTTTAAAATGTAATTGATCAGATTTCCCAGTCTTTTCAATTGTTTTTTAATGTAATGTATCATATTTCACCATTTAGAAAATAGTATGCAAATATTTATCATCAATACATTGGGTCTTGTACATTTTGTTACTTGTGCAACTTTGCGGTGACTTGCCTTGTTCGTCGTGAAATTGGTTGTTTGCTTCCAGTTTAAGTTTGCAAAAAAAAAAGTATAATTAACACTAAATGTACTTCTGTTTGATAGCAAAACACCCATCTGATCGCAATTGATTGCACATGTACCAAAATCTGACAACACACCACTTTCCAACATTACACAGGTCATGTTTCTGTACATGTACCACATTCTGATGAAGTACTACTTTCTAACACTACATCAGTCTTACGCAGTGATCTTCGTCACAGGTTAATTTATATTAAAGTGTAATTGATTTTAAACCTACAGGTATATAGTAAATAAGTATCTTGCAGTTTGTGCCATTTTTATGCCACTACCAACTCAATCAAACAAGGACAGAGGCACATAGGAAAATGTACTAATGAGAGGAGGCCATTCAGCACATCAATGCTTGTCTGGTTTTCAAAGAGACATTTGAAAAGGAGAAGAGAAAGTGTATTTAGTTATAATGCCCCCAGATTGTGGAACTCATTGACCTTGTCTATTACAGATGCTGCTTCAGTCAGTATTTTTAAGTCAAGATTAAGACTTACTTTTGTAGTTTAGCCTTTTTACCTGACTTACAAATATACTTGTTTTTATCTATTTTATTTTGTTTATTTTTTTATAATGTGTTTTATGACTCTTATTCATTTCCTGTTTTCTTCAATTGTTTGTTGATGTATTATTATTATTATTATTATTATTATTATTATTATTATTATTATTATTATTATTATTGCTTTGTGCATTTTACTACTTGATATTGCATACTTCTTTCAGTTTTAACCGACATGTAAAGCGCTTTGAGATTCTGTTGTGTGAAAGGCACTATATAAATAAAATGAATTGAATTGAATTGAATTGAATGAATGGCTGGTTGATCTCAAAACATTATCAAGTCCGGTCTTAAAAGATGATTCATAATCCATAACATTGCTAGGTAACCCATTGCAAATTCAATTTCCTCAGCACCACTTCAAATTTGTAAAGGTTGATTGCTGATGTAAATGAGATAAAACAGGGTTTCTGAAACCAGCATGCTTTGACCAGTTGAACTGCGTGAGTTTTTGGTACTAAAGCAAGATGTTCACAGCATGAAATATTTAGTTTTGTAAGACAAATGTAGCAGAAAAACTTATTTTTTGTTGTTTTTCATTGGTGTTCTGGCATCATGCTGACACAGCTGATAAAAAAAAAGCTATGCGCTCAAAAGATGAATTAACCAAGGGCTAAAAAACACATTTAGTCAATCATGCAGAGCTATTTGATATGATTGTATGCAATTCACAATTATTAAAGAACCACATGAGAAATACAATTTTATAGTAATAGGAAATTCAACAGCTAGGATGAGAAGCAGTATAACTTGTCCCGTTTGATACCTGGCACAAATGTACTTGTTTCTTTTTGTTTTTTACAATGAATGACCAAGATATTTCAGAGCAACATTAGAAAATCCCATAGTTTCCAATGTATTCCAATATACAGCGCTCCACCTTTACAAGGCGACCCTCTATTCTGCGGAACAGGTTATAAGGCGGTACGGTCATGGCTTCCATTTCCCCCATAATGCCATTGCACTAACACTAGTATTCTCATTATAAGGTGGAATACAAACAGCAGGTTAGTTGTGCAACTATTCAGCAACAATCATGAGAAAGCAGTCTCAGTGACTTCACAAGGGATAGTAGATAGTGTGTGCTTGTGGATCCTGCTCTTTCTCAACACAGTAGCTGCATTTACCCAAGTGTACATCAAGACATTCTTCCAGGTGTTCCTGGAATGGTAAATTAATACCGGAAGCACAGCTTCAATTGCAAGTGGGCTATGACAGATTAAGCCCAAAGACAGGCTTACGACAGTGGCCAAAATCTTCAGCACTGGACATACCTGGTTTCATTTAAACAGTGTTAATAGTGGGTAGGACCACTCAGTGTATTTTCAGAAGTAAATTCTGCCTAGACTTTTGGTCATGCACTGTGGAACCTTCAAATTCTAATTTGACCAGTCATTATGAGACATGAGTGACTCAAGCATTTCTGTTTATGCACAGCCTTCAGCTGTTTAAACATAACCACTTCTGTTTAATGAGTGTTTAGTTAATATAATGTCTCATTCATCTTTAAAAGTCATCCCTGTTTTTCCATAAACTGTTTTTGCTGGTACAAATCACATGATCAGCATGCAGCACACACTAACATTATTATTTAACACCCAGACAAACAGGTTTCCAAAAAAAAAAAAAAAAAGAGTTTGTTAAACAAAGGATAATAGATAGTAAAATAACAGCAGTCATGCAAATATGGATATATTGAAAGACATTAATAACTTCCATAGATTAACTTAAGTAGCATGTCAAGGTAAGACACCATATGATAAGGCATGGGATACTTTGGGTGAAAGATTATGGAACAACTACAGTAAGGAAGTTTATTTATTTGAAGTTATGGAGGACGGTATTTGTTGATTAAGTTGAAAATATGGGTCTGATACATGACTCCATTTATAATTTAACTGGGAGCATTTTACCAAATATGATTTCCATTATTAGAAAATTTGAGTGATTTACTTGATAGTAATAGAGGAATTCTTCTTTGTATATACTATGACTATTTAAATGACATTTTAAATGATAGCATTTTATTCATTTTGTGTCATATTTTGCAAAGATTGTTATTTGTGTTGCGTGAAAAATAAAATAGGCAGCTGGATATCTTATGCTTAGCTTTTTACTGCTGTTGTGTATTTTTTATTCTGTAAAACATCTGTTTGGAGGGATCTAAAACAAACCTATCGTGCAATCCAAACAAATTTTATCCAGTCTTACAAAAGCTGTGAAAAGGGAAACAATTGTATTTTTTTGCAATATTTTAACAGAAATAAAACAATAAAGATTTGTATTTGTTATATAGAGGTTGTGTGGTCCAGTGGTTAAGGAAAAGGGCTTGTAACCAGGAGGTCCCCAGTTCAAATCCCACCTCAGCCACTGACTCATTGTGTGACCCTGAGCAAGTCACTTAACCTCCTTGTACTCTGTCTTTCGGGTGAGACGTAATTGTAAGTGACTCTACAGCTGCATAGTTCACACCCCCTAGTCTCTGTAAGTCACCTTGGATAAAGGTGTCTGCTAAATAAACAAATAATATTATTTCAAAATAAGAAAAGTAAGGTCTTACTTCAGGTAGCAATTTGCACCATATTTTGTTAAAGTGAGGCACAGCAATACTTGTACAAAACTATGGGAAATCAACTTACCATAAAATACCTTCCGAGTTGATTCTCATTGATTTTGTCACATTTACATTACATACATAAAAAAACCCATAAACTCTTGGCACTAACAATCTTGTCATTGGTTTCTTTCTTGTTGAAGTTGTCTTTTCGGAAACGTTGAAAGCATGTGTGTTGTGCTCGCAGGAAAACAAGTCAGTCTAAAAATGTAGATTGAGCTGTGTGTATTCTGACCCAACGTAAAAAAAAGTACCTACAAGGCATAGCTACAAAATATGTAAGGAACTCATATGCTTGTACCTACATGAGGCCTCTGGGGAAAATCTTATTCCAGGTTTATTTTCACTAAAATGGTGCAAATTGCACATTGGAGGAAACACATCTTGGACAAACAGATTCCTAACATCACAGAAAAAAAAACTACCTATTTCAAGCATGATGAAACTACAGAATGCTGCCTAACAGTACTGTATGGTTGCATTTTCTTACTCTCACACATTACTACTACTGGTACACTGCATTCATTTTCAGGAAGCAATTTCACACTTTAAACCAATGTTATGCAGCAGCTGGCCTCCAAAAGCTTTAGTTTCAGAATCATTAACTATCCGTATGTAAATGTTAAGGTTATTTACATATAGTGGTGTAGTCCTTGAGATCTGAAAACAAGGACCGCTTTTCATGTTTTGGGGGCACTTTACTGGTACACAAATGTTGAAAGTGCAAATCTGACATGAATGGCTTCTTAACACTATCAAAACTGCAGACACTGACTGACAGCCCTTTATAGAAAAACATGCCTGCTTTTTACTTGAAACATTCCTTTGAAATGTCAGCTGCCATAATGGACTGGAAGCATTTTGTTGACATAACATTATCCCTCTTCACATTTCTATTCACATCATGCCAGCTGGCATGGCTGGTTGGATATACATATTGTTCAAATGATATCTGCTTCATTACCTTTCTTTAAGGACAGTATCGAAAAAAAAATAAAAGCAAGTAATATTCAGCACTTAAATATCACATTTATATCAAATATTGGCAGTGTTCTTTTAGGCATACAATAGTATATATTTTCTGATTAATTTCCATCTTAAAACACTGTTTCAAGATATTATGCAACAATTAATGAAATATGTTCCTTCTTATTGTTGACTTCTGCTTTAAAATGCAGTTTCCAATCAGAAATTGGATTAAGAAAATTCAGTGAATCTGGTAGACAACCAATTTATCAGTTTTCAAAACAAACCAATTACAGATAACCGTTGCCCTCTCGTAGTGTACTATTTGTCATCCATAGACAGATGCATTTGTAAGTGTGCCAAAAATGAGTCTTAGCAGATTTATTCTTAAAAGTTTTCTTTTATGAAATGTATAATCACACACACATATATATTATTTGTTTATTTAGCAGACACCTTTATCCAAGGCGACTTACAGAGACTAGGGTGTGTGAACTATGCATCAGCTGCAGAGTCACTTACAATTACATCTCACCCGAAAGACAGAGCACAAGGAGGTTAAGTGACTTGCTCAGGGTCACACAATGAGTCAGTGGCTGAGGTGGGATTTGAACCAGGGACCTCCTGGTTGCAAGCCCTTTTCTTTAACCACTGGACCACACAGCCTCCTATCATTTGGGGTTCTGATCACCTCCCACTTTCGATAAGCTGGGATATATCTTGTTTTTTTTTGTTTTTTTTTCTGAGTATGTGAGCACAGGGATGGTGTGGCTATGTTCCAGTGTCTGGGATTAGGATGCTGTTCTGTAAGAATGTTTGCACGTTTGTTTGTTTTACTGTACTGGTGATTGGGGGACATTTTGAATGTCAGGTTATTGTGTGGGAGTTTATACCGTCCATCGCTTAATGTGGGTGAATCTATGTGGTGGCAACTCATTATTAAAAAACAAAAAAACAAAACATGAATTACATTTTTACATTTATTTTTTCAAACTATAGCTTACAAATAAAAACAAAAATATATATATATTATATATTTATTGCAAGGTTAGATTATAACAAATTACAAATAAATCAGATTTCATATATTATGCTTGAACCCAACTTTACCATTTTTATATTACCTGGTTGCATGAGCACGTGGTATTGAAATCTATTCAAATCCGTAATGGTGCAATAATGTTCTGTCGGCAGAACAAACAATTTAAGGGTTACAGGAGATCATGTATATACCTATCTTTAAAGCATTAGTGACATTCCATAGTTGCAGTGCATTGGGCAGGTCTGACTGCAATTCATTTGTAGAACTTGCAAATGAATAATGTTAATTAAAAAAACAAGTTTCCTCAATTTAAACTGGCTTTGTTTTCATTTACTTTCCTCCTACATCCTACAAGCGTGACTTTGTTTTGTTACATTCTATGATTCCAGAGGACTGCAGTTTGGCGATCTCATCTTTGCTGTATCCATATTCTGCCAGTACCAAATCAGTATGCTCTCCTATTAAAGGGCCCCCACTGAGACAGGGCATAGCTGGTGTCCGAGAAAGCAGGGGGGCTGGTCTAGGGCTAATATCCCCCTGGGCATCGACAATGAAAGATCCTCGCTCCCTGTTGTGCGGGTGAGAGCTGACTTCATCCAGCGACAAGACAGGCGTCACACAGGCATCTGTTCCATCAAAGATCTTTGACCACTCTGCTTGAGTCTTGCTGGCAAAGGTTTCTGTAAAAATTCTCTTCAGCTCAGGCCAGTCAGAAAAGCTCATCTGCAGTGGCAATTGAGAAGAATCCAAATCAAGACCTAAAATAATAATACAAATCATTAACAAACTTGTTGATAACACACACTTCAGTATAGTTAAATACACACATATGATGGCCTCCATAGTGCCTGTCATCAGGTAGATGCTACCCATAATAATTATTAAGGATCTATAGTACATCCTATATTGAAATGCTGCTTGTGTTACACAAAAATCATTTTATACAGAATAGTAATTTACCTACTGTTAGTTTCATAATGGGGTTATAAGGAAACATGCTGGGCGCTACATCATTAACCCTATGTCAGCAGCAAAGGGTGTAAATGTACGCCAGCGTGTTTAAAATGAACATATCCTTATATGTGATTAAACCTTAAATCTATTACTTTTATTTTTATATTTTAATATCACGCATGTTCTTGTCTGAAAGGTGAGTAATCCTTCTTCATGGTGCACAGGGTAAATCCTTGGGATGCCCCCTTGCTACCTTCCTTGCACATTAAACAATATACACACATACCACGATCACAGCTCCTGCTTACTGGGAAAATAGTATTATTTGCTAAACATTTGACTGCATATATATTTATTATAAACCTATTATACATATTATTATTATTATTTAGTCATTAAGGGTGAACTATGCAACTACTGTTGCAGTCAAAGGTCTCATCCGAAGGATATATAGACACGTACATATATAATATACCAGTTTTCCTATAGAACCGTAGCTTCAGCAAATCTGATGCTTATAGTCTACAAACAGAGCTAAAATACCAGCACTTTAGCAGGTTAATGATATTAAAATTATCCAGTAAAAATGTTTAGTACTTAATATTGGTAGTAAATCAAGCTACCCTACTTGCCCGCGTTTCACTACATATTATTCTTTAATAATAATAATAATAATAATAATAATAATAATAATAATAATAATAATAATAACAAATTAACAAGAAATACCTGTTTCCATGCAAACAGACCTGAGTTTTTACCCACCCTTTAAAGTCGTACAATGTTTTAAATGCACACCTCCTACAGAGTGTGGAATGTGCGTGGTGTGTCCGTGCTACATCACATAAATAGTGACTGTGGAGAAAGAGTGATGACTTTCTAAACTGCATGGAAACCTGGCCTGTGTTAACCCTTTAAAACAACCGTTTTTTTGTTTTTTTATTTTTTGCCCCTTGGCCACAATTATAGATCAAAAACATCAATAGTGTCTTTGGAATAGCAATGTTTGCAGAAATCCACCACCAGAAAGCACAACTCTGGTGACATGACGCTCATGGCGAATCAAACCTGCAGAACAGACACACTACAGCAGACCAAATCAAATACATCTTCAACAACGGGAACATACAAACTATGAATTGTGGGTTTTGGAAGAAGGTTAGGGTATTTTTTTAATGCATTTTAGAGTGCTCAATTATGTTACCCATGTTTTTCACCCCAATTAAGAATGTCTACTTGTGCTCACCACAGGAGAAATGTGGGTCAGTGAGTATTCTCTACACACTAATGTCTGCAAGTTTCAATTACCAATATACGATTGCAGTGCTCCCACATTCCAAGTATGACCACAGCTTCCATTTGCCCCATAATGCCCATCTGCTACTGCTTGTTCCTTAAAGAGTTAAGGGAAAGCACTGTTCTCTAGCAAGTTCCAAAAGTAAACACGAGTAAATGCAGAAAGAGATTAATTAAAAAAAAAAAAAAAAAACATGACAATTTAAAATTGGGTATGACTGGAAGAATGGATTCAAATCTCTGAGAAGAAACAATTTGGCTCAATTCTCAGAAGTCTTGTCTCATGGTAAAATAGCTGGCAATAAAAAAAAAGGATATTTCGTTGAATCACAAATTTGTTCTTTTAAATGTTTTTTTACCTTACATAAAAAGATCAATATGATCCAATCGTAATTATAGTGCTGTATAAAATATTAATAATATTATACTACTACAACTAATAATGATAATGAAAATAAGATAAGACTATGATTGGTCTTATGGTGAAGCCGGTTAGCAGGGCACAGAAAGCAGTCACATACTTTCAGAGATTTACATGACTGAAACTAATCTCTAAACTACACTATGACTGAAATCATGTGCTCATTTATCTTTCTTTTTCTAATAAAGCACAGAAAAGAAAGGTCAAAGGTGCAACACAGAATGCAGCTCTCTGGAATATACGAGTTTAGTACTAGAGAGGGGGTAGGGGTAGACATCCAGTCAGGAGTCCTGATTCAACATATTGAAAGTGTTTACTCCAGCCTTTAATTACATTTTTTGAAAGAGGTGAAAAACCTGGAATTTTAACAAAACTACAACCAAACATCTAAGTTATATATTTCAAGTTCTCTTAAGCACTCTCAGAGGTGTTTTTTTTATTATTTTTTATTTTGTAACATTATTTTCTGTACTTTATATAAAAAAAAAAACTAAAAAGAAAAAACAAACAGGGGTTAATTAAAGCAGGGGTTTTCAACCACAGAAAGTTGTTAGGTACCAGTAAGCAACAGGATTGTAAAAATAAGTTTACATTAATAACAAAATCACAATGTCTATGGGGCAATTTACGTACGTTACATTGCACATATTTGAGACAATGGGGAAGAAATTAAAATGATGGTAACAGACAATCATGTCAGATGATCACACTTGCCTTTAATGAGTTCCTCATAAAACTGGGGCTCAATAGCACCCACTGCCATGTACTTCCCATCCGCAGTCTTGTATGTTTCATAAAAGGGCGCCCCACTATCTAACATATTCTCTCCCCGCGATCTGTTCCAAAGGCCAAGGTTTTGGGATTTCCACAGAAAGGATCCAACATAAGCCGCTCCTTCGACCTACAATACACAAGTTGAAACAGTGGAAGATCAAAGAAACTGCATCACATAATATCATCAAAAAACTGTCGACCACTGACAAATTCAAACTCTGCAAATAACAGGAACCACCAACTGATAACTTGCAAGCAATTTATTTTTGTTCCTTGCTCTCAGTGTGCTAGCAATTCCATTTTTCTTTTTATCTGGATGAACCTCTTTTAACAGAAGCAGGTGGTCAGTAGTGTAATGGCACCTGATATACTGTGAATCACCTACTGGTGCTGATTCACCTACTTGGTCCTTTTTATGTTGTGTGTGTTTGGTTTTTTTTTGTAGTAGTATCATGCTGTTTTATCTGTGTGTAAAATCAAACTCATTACTCAAAGCACAAAAAATGTACAATTAGCCAGTGGATGGAAAGAGATATTTCATCAATTCCACAGAGCAGCTGATTTTCTCCTTATTACAAATACAATTATGTAAGTATATATTGTAAAGTGATACACTATACAGATATTGGTATTTATGTAGTTCACTATTTAAATGTATAGGAGTATGAGTAAATAAAAATATTCCTTTTGTGTCATTCCAATTGAAATGAATCAAGAGGGGTTGCTTGAAATCTTACATCAAGGACTTCATCAATTCATTATTTTTTGTTAGAAATCTATTGAAACAAATGTTAAAATGATACCAACATTAGTGGCCTATTCGGTGACTTGGAAACTCATGAAAGCTGTCTAACTACATATTGTAAATGTATATTATACTGAATAATGGTAAGGATCGTCCTATTCATTTCAGTGGGCAACGGTATGTGACCTCATAGCCATAGCGATATTGCAGGACATCACCACTGTTCTCTTTAATCCTTTGCAGGGTCCGACTAACATGACTTGCAGAGGTCGGGCTCACATGACTTGACATGGCTTGTATCATTGCAAATAGCCACCAAGTTTCACTAAAAGTTTCAATACACCCTACGATTACCTAGTTTGAATATAAAAAAATAAAATAAAAAAAAAAGGTTTTACAATTGACTCAAATTCTTTAGACATGTCTTTGTAAAGTGTAATTTAGTGATCTCCTACCTAAACACTGTAAAATGACCAGTGGTAAACAGAACCCTGAAGAACTAGGATCAGAAATAATGTTTTAAATGCCATGTGTGGTTTTGATTTTACACCATTGTTTGACGGGTGCGTAGGCTCACCTACTTCAGATTCTTTACTAGAGAGATCTGTCATGCCATCAGCAACAAAAAAACATATTTATTTTGGGTCGGTAAGTACTCTTGGTTATGCAAAGCAATTTAATGTGCTTTCTGTTAATGCGTGCACTTTAAAGGAATAGTAGACAGCAATTAAAAACAGACACTAAAATGCTGCACCACATTAAAAAAAAAAGGATCTTTATTGGCTTGGGCTTCACAGAAATGTGTTTTGATTGGCGATTGGTTTGTCATAGGAATATTTCACTGCCATTTAATATTTTGTTAATTTATTTTTGGCTTTATGAACATTTTAGGTTATTTAATATGATTTCAGGTAAGTTTTGTACTTGTGATCGCCAAATCTCAAAACAGAAAACAAAAACTTTGCTAAAAAAAAAAAAAAAAAATCTAATAAAATTGATTGTCTGGAGAAAAAAAAACCCCACACAGAAACTAATTCAATCAAAATGATAATGAGCAGCCTGCAAAGGGTTAAACCTATTTTTGTTTTAAACCTATTTTGTGCATCACAATGCACCCGAGGTGTAGCAATATCCCATGACACACACCCTATCGTGTTATATTGCTTAATTTTCACATATTAAAAGGTGATGGAAAAATTACTTATTTCAGGATGTACTATGAGCTAAAACTATTACTTAACAGACTCTCGGTATTTAAACACAACATATTACTTTCCCAAGTTTCCTGCTTTGTTGTGTAGTAATGGCTTTCTGCATAAGGTATTAATCATGTAACAGATTATGTATAAGTTTTTCATTATGTTTAGATTGTGACTCAATGTGCTTTTATAGTTATGTTGTCTTAATGTGTTTAATAATTCAGTTGCTTTATTAATATGCTTTTATATTAAGTTTATATGCAGTATTGTGTAAGTTTCGAGTTCTTTCATTTCCCATCGGCAAAACCAGCTACATGCAGTTTTGCATAGCCTAACACGACTCAGTCACAAATGGGTGTCTGAGCTAAATGCCAAAAGGCAGGAGGCAGAAGTAAGACAAATGGGAGTGGAATCACCAGTTGCTTACGAAGGTAATAATATAAAATCTTGTAAAAGTTTGTTAGTCTTTTCATCCGTTTTGAACTGACTCCGTGGATATCTGTGTTTTCTGATACAAAAATATGCACTGAGCTGACCTGGTCCGAAGTCAGTTTGTAACTTGTGCATATATGATTGTATTGGAGTTATACCTTTCTTTTTATATAAAGTGTTTTTGAATCAAAAAACATTTGTCATCTTATTTTTCCACTACAGTTGCACATATTCCAGCAATGTTTTTTTTCAAAGTGTTTCTGCATGATTTTTTTATCATATCCCTGGTCATAAATCAGTTTTGAGTTGTTATTTTCATTTGATATCAGTTAGGCATTGGGTTTTCCCATAAAAATGTCAGTCAGATTAACCAATCGAATGCTGAGGAGAGGCGATGGGAACTAATGAAATGTTTCTGATTGAACAGGTGCACAGCCAATGTTGTGAATAACTACTCAAAACGGATTTATGACCAGGGCAATGGAAACAAATATCACAATTTTGTATAATTTGCATGTTTTAATATCTTTATAAACTCCCTGGTAATATAATTATTTGACAGTCCTCTGTTCTGCCCATACAGTGGAAGCCAGTTATTAGCAATCCTGATAAAGACAATGTTCGGTTATTAGCAAAGTTTTCCCAGGATCCAATCTCATCCCGTAGACTTTACTGTTAACGGAATTCAGATATTAGCAATCTGTCACGCCACTTATTGACAACTTCATCAGTTTCCAAGGCTGTACATGCTTTATGCAGACTTTATAAAACTGAATTCACAGCTGCGCATTTCCTACAGTTGACTCTGTCGTGTGCCATGGCTTCCAAACCTGGACCTGTTTCTCACCGATGAAGTTCGGGTTCTGGATGCCCTACGTGAACCCTGTGCTAAGCAAGTGCGAGTAGAAGAAAGGTTTGGTGTCTCAAAATCTAAAGAATAGTGATGACATTTTGAAGGTGTACGAGATCAGCACAACCTGAGACCGTAAGCGCCAATGAGATAGCAAGGAGGCATCTCCGGACCAATGCTGAAACAGAAAGCAACTCAGCTGGCAGGAAAACAGAGGAAGTTCAACCCTTCAGACAGCTGGATCAGTCGTTGTACTAGTGGGTAAGCCTATAGGCACCAC